>NW_017547298.1:4383257-4395417 GCF_001854935.1 Bemisia tabaci | reverse complement strand
ACAAGAAAAAATACTCTTGATTCAATCGGATTTTTGCTTGAATCAAAACGAAATCCGCTTAAATTAAGAGACTTGGTTCTTGATTTAAGCTAGATTCTGATTGAATCAAGAGTGTTTTTTCTTCTCGATGTTTTTAAGAGTCTGGACTCTAGATCCAATGTGTTTTTTTCCCAGTGAATCAGCCCGCTAAATTTCCTTTTCTCTAAAGAAACAAAGACCGGTAGGAACAACTAAAATCAGCATAAAAGGGATAATGTTTAATGAAAGGGGCATAATACCGCTTTGTCATGAAAAGGGAAGGTGTGTGAATAACTACACTATATCCCCCAAACCGTGATTTTCCTCGTGCGTGGCAGAATATCCATCCGGCGATTCTCCAACGATAACGCCTAAGCTTCATTTCACGTCAGCTGGTTTCCAAGCACGTCACGCAAGGATGAATAAAACTCGAATGATCTATCGTTAACTGAATATTATGATAGGCCGATCGAAATTTCAAGGTTATAGGCGTATGAGCAATGTTGTTCTACGGATTTCCAAGGGTGGAAGAAAACTCGGCACCAAAAGCAAGGAACGTGACGGAGAAAGGAGAGGCAACAAGACTAGTGGTGAGGCGTGAATGGTCGATTTTCGATATTTCCTCATTTGAAGCTATATGGTAAAGAATCGATTATTCAGGTGTTCGTTGCGAGCCCTCAGTTCATCGATCCTTTTCCATACGTTTGAATGACAGATAAATCGATAAATCGCAAAGCACGCCACGCCACTGAACAAGACGCACGGGAGGGTAAGTTTGACGAAAGAGAACTCATACCCATTCATAAATTCATAAACTGAATCGTTCAACGTCAAAACCGAACATGACTAAAATCTGATGAGCCCCAGAGCATAGGCATTCTTATGGATCACAGAGCTTATTAGAAAGGAGGCGTGCTAAGTTTTAACGTCGTCCGATTCAATTATCCGAGGCCTCGTTTCCGCAGGCCGTTCGGCAAAAAGACATAACTGCAACAGATATCCATTGAGGTTGTGTCATTTTTGCCGAGTGCCGGAGAACGGGTCACGAAATAGATTTAAGCGGGAACGGGAAAGGAACTGGACGTGGAATACCCTTGATCCATCTCGATAAGAGATGACTTGAAAGTCTGCATGACCAATGAGACAGCATCTTAGGAAAACAAATTTGTGATGCTCTTTGTATATAGGTGACGCATTTCAGTAGCTAAACACTGGAAATGCGTGGAGATTACAATTCTTACCTTGCGTTCAAGTCTTTTGAAATGTCAATTATTCATTGGTATCACTTTCACTGACTCGCTAAAACGGATACCCTGTCCATCCATATTTAATAACACACTGATAAGTCATTTCGGTGGTTTAACACTGAAAATGCGTGGCGATTACATTTCTTACCCTGCGTTCAAGTCTTTTGAAATGTGATTTTGATTGATTGGTATCACTTTCACTAACTTGCTAAAACCGATACTCTGTCCATCCATATTTATTAACACACTGATAATATACGTGGTAATCAAAGAAATAAGAAAATAAAGAAAATGAGGGGGGTGCGGGCGCGCTACATTACTCAACGGTCTGATAACCGTCCCGATTTAATAGTTTAATCGTAATTGTTTAAATCGTAATTGTGCGATCTCTTTGTAGGAGACACATTTCAATGGCTAAGTACTGAAAGTGCGTAGCGATTACTTTTATTACCCCGCGTTCGAGTCTTCAGTCAATTTATGCATTGTTATTACTTTCACTAACTCGCTAAAACCGATACTCTAGGGGTCTATCCATATTACTTATCACACTAATAAGTGAAGTAATTAAAGCAATAAGAAAATGAAAAAAAGAAAAAAGGGGTAGATGATGGGGTTGCAATATTCAATGCGGTATACCTGGTCACCGTATACCGATTCAACAGTTTAATCGTAAATAAGTCACGACATATGCACTGTAAATTACAGTATTTGCACAATGGAAAGTAGTATTTCACATCATTCAAGATCTTTTCAGATGTAGCTTCCAAAAAAAAGAATAAGAGGAAGGTGAAGAAGCTAAAAATTTGAAAGCTGCCCTATTTTGAAAGCTGCGAGGGTGCAAACCTTCTTGGGCACCTGTTGGCTGGATGATTTTTCCAAGAGGTTGGTGTGAATTTAAATGCTGGTGAGTGGAGATTGTTTTTGCGATGCATGCTACGATCCAATCACGATTCAAACAAATATTTGCATCACAACGTTTCTAAAATGTTTGCAATTGATTAATTTTATTTGTTAATTTTTTTTATTAAAAACAGGGAATAAAAACCATGTACAAAATGCTGCTGATGTAGTATGTTACAGGACGATTGAAATTACACCGAAGATAATGAGATATAGACATGATTAAATATCTCGTGAAGAAATACTCGCGATAAGAGATAAGCGTCTTTGACCGTAGATAAGTAGACTACAGACAACTATTATCTTGAGTAGACAAAATTTCTTCTTAAAATATTTTTCGTTATTCCTCTTCTTCTTTTTCGGCTTACGGGAATATTTCGTGATTTCAGCAATAAAAAATTGGTTTGTTTTTGCGTGGAAAATAAATAGAAGCGGTAATTTAGAAACATTGCGATCAAAGTCCGTGTTTTTGGAGCCATCCATTCATAAAAAATTAACTTCCTACCCCTCTGTTACCCTCATATGTATAATTTCCTAAGCATGCTTTCTTAACAACGTTTCATTTGGTAGATTATACTGCCTTCACGAGGAAGGTCTCTCCTGTCTCAATGTTGATGAGTAGCATGGAAGTTTCTTTCAAGAAACAGAGAATTCATGATAGCTTCATCAAGAAGTTCCGCTACTTTGTCCTTGCAAAATGCTAAGTCATTGATACAACGATGAATTCAAGCGCAATAAGCTGCTTATGTGTTCTAGTCGAATTTTTTATTCCGTCTCAAATTGTATTCAATTCGACGGTGTTTCCACTCTCACTTCTGGTGAGTGGTGAACACTTGAGCCAACTTCAACAGAAACCCACCAATCACATTTTCGGAATAAAGCAAAAGCAAAGCTTCGATTTAAACCGTGTCTTTATAAATTCATTCCATAGAGCTTTGCAATATCCATAATCATTCAGGGGTTCAATTTGACGCCAGAACTCTACGCAACTTAACACCCTTAGAGAAGTGTTCATGCCCTTATTTGAAGAGTGTTGAGTCAGCATTTGACATTCTTTCAATTCGTGCCAATGGGCGCATTAGAAATTGGATGGATCAGTGAATAATGTATGGATCAAAGTCAGAGAGCTTTTATGAATAAGTGTCACGTAAAATATTTTGATGGCTTCTCCACTGATGATAATAGGCTGAACTAATTGATCAATACTTGAATAAGAACATGTTTGTTGGCAGTTACATGCATGTAACGACGTTACATTGTAATGTTAAGGTGGAATTTTTATAATTCTAGACTTGTCAACAGTAGGCGAAACGTAAATAGGTAGGTATACTCGCACACTTAAACATAGACATAAAAAAATATTGCAGAAGCGCAAAAATGGATATCATAGTAGAAAACGGTGAGCCATTTCTCATGGGGTTTGATGTGTCAGCGATAATATCTCATTCCCTTTTTGAGTTAGGTTGGCACTGAGGAATTGTGATGAGTGAAGGTCTTAGGATGGCCTTTGGCCATCGTGCGTTGAAATTTTTTTGAAATACTATGGTAATTATTGGGTTAATTTCTTATTTTTATGGTTAGGAAAATCAAAATATATTTTTACGACAATCGAGAAACTTTTCCCATCTTGATTTTTAGATAGTTAAGAGATGTGATGTTGCTCTGAAATTCCTGTATCTTGCCGGGAGTTTTGGCATTTGTTCTATTTGTCTTACATGTGCTTTATAAAATCAATAAACTATTATTTTTGTGATTTAAGGTCTTTTAAGGTACCACGTGTCTATAATTCCGGAATTATTACGCTGAAAAAAGAATGTTGGATGATTTCCATGAAATTGACAACATCGATGCACAACATCAAGATATTGGTACTGCACAGCAAAGTATCACAGTTAAATAGGTATTCTATTTCATTGAAGTATAACGCACTGAACTGAGTTTACTATGCAGCTCACAAATAAGTTGGTACAAATCACCAATTTGGGTTGGGTTTGTCAAAATCATCCTAACCCCTTTTTTGCTAGAGAAATGCTCAAGGGTCATTCAAATAAACCGAACAGTGTTTGGAGGCGGTCGAAGAGGTTCTAGAAGAAAGAGAGCCATAATGATGCGTTTTCGTTCCTTCAAATTTGGCACTCAGTGCGTGCTATTTTCATCAGTCTGTGATAAAATGTTTCTCATTTCTCAATAAAGTTATTTGTGGAGGTCTAATAGACCGAACCATGGTTTTAGAACCAAAGTGGAGTATAATTGATGGAAGAGGACCGCGCTTATTTTTGGGTTGGAAAATTCCGCCACTGACAATGAGTAACAAACCCATTTAAGCCTTATCACATATTCCCGTATAGGTCGCATTAGGTATACCTATTAGGTGATGATGGAAAAAACTATCTTCTGTTCCCTTCGTGATTTACATCACAGAAGAATCGGTGTGCAACATAAATAGTCTCTAAAATTTTACACTACGATGCTTCAGGTATATCCCGTTCCTATAAAAGATTGATATGATTGCTGCTCGGGCATTAATATCTTTTAAGGTCTTTTCGCAATTTCTCAGTTTTTTCTGAGCAAAATATTAAAAAAAATATATATTTTTTTTCAAGGGAAATAAAAAAAATAATGATCTAAATGAGACGAGGAACCTTCAGCGGTACTTTCAATGAATTCATTTTCAGCACCGAGGGATCCTTCAAATTTTGGGATTTCCTATTATGAGTCATAAATTAGTATATTCATAAATATTGAATATTGGTGAAATTTATCGTTCAGGAAAAGTCCGTTTGCAATTTTCCACGACAATTCTTTCAGTTGGTAATTGGCAGGTACGAGATGCATTGGTAAAAGGATCATTTCATCACTTTAAAAACCCCATGAAAATCTCATTCCCATACTGTAAACCGCGGACTTAAGGGCCAATTAAAAAAACTTGCGAATCATCAATTATTGACGTCATTTCGAGGTGGCAATTTCACGAGTGTAGTTTGACGACTGATTTGGCTCAAATGTTCGACGCCTTTTTTCAAATAAATTTAACAATAACCTTACACGTATCAAATCTGAAATCTTGCTTTAATGGCGAATTTTATTCCCATTATTTTCTCACCAAGACTTAGAAAAAAAACCCCGAATAGTTCCGAACACCGAAGATGACAGATGGCGACAGTTACACAGAGTGAAGAATAGAGGAAAAAACTCACTTGAATTATCGATATTTATTATTATTAATTATCTATTTTTTTTTTCTCATAGGCTTCCGGTCCAATTAAAAATTTAATCATTTTGCTCATGATGTGTTTTTGAAGTTTTTATTCTCGTTCATGAGATAAAAGAGCGATCGATTGAGTTGGAAGCCCTGAAAGCGGACATTTTTTCCGCATCCATTGTCTGCGATGAACCACAAAGAGGACTTCCCGAATTCCTATCAAATTTAAAATACATATTGCACTTAAAATTATCGGTACCTATACCTAATATTAGTGCATCTTTCGAGGAAAATAATATCTCCTTAGATTTCCAAGTAACTGTCGCAAGAAAATTTGTCAGCCTCAAAACTAGGTGAAAAAGAGGAATGGGCCTTTCGCTGTCAGTTTGGCCGTATTTTACTTATTTCCTTTGACAAGGCAGAAAGTATAACACGTGCGGGTTTGAACTCACGTTATTATTCATATTGTGCACATGTAAAATACCCTACATTTTNATTTACATTGTTTAAATGGGAGAATTCGCAACTTTACCACGTAATATAAAAAAACCTGGGCCATATTTTGAAAATCTAAAAAGAGTTGGCTTATCTAGACACAATTGCCCGTCGATAGCCGCAAAAATCATGAAAATCGGCCCGGTAGAACGCTGGAACTAAGCGTCACCAGTTTCGCAAAATTAGGAGGTCTTGGAGCTTATAGTATAGATACCCTACATTTTTTGTTCTCGCTACTTTTCTTTATCGCAACGCACGGGCAAAGCATAGGGTCACAATTGAGGACACCGAACCAAGAACAGCCTATAGGCGTATAGGTCGTTATTACGCCCATCTGCTTTTCGGATTCTACGTACCCTGGACTATGCTGTGGTAGCGATAGAATATAGATAGGTAACGGCTCGAGGTCGAAAAACCTTTTTTTTCCGAGTTAAGTCAGGCCTCTGAATTGATGGGTGCAAGAACGACCTATAAACGGGCCTGTAAGGTGCTAGTTACCCCTTCCTTTACTCACTATCGATATTCTTTCATTTTGCGTTAATCATGCGTGATTAAAATTATTTATACTTCATATTACCACCAAAATGACTATTAAACGTAATAATGGCCTATAAACAGCTTTTTTAAATTAAATATATGAGAGTATAAACCCAAAATGTATCGCAAAATCTACCCGGCATCCTTGAATAGAAGGGTTAGGTCACCCAAAAACACCAAAACAGGGTACCTGCATAGAAAAGTATGCGGAGTACATCAAAAACAAAACTTTAAATGCGTTTTTCTTATATATAGGCTGTTCTTGGTGCGGTGTCCTCAATTGAAATAGCCTCCATACACGCTGGGCTTGTCGATTTCCTTTGACATTTTTGCAGTGGTGAATGCATAGCTGAAGTGCGCTCCAGCTAGAGTTGTATTTAGCAAATGGGTGGTTTTTAAACGAGGATTAAAAATAAACAAGTGGTACGGAACAAAACAAAAGAATATGAACTATATAATGGACCGTAGGTTGATTTAAATTTCTGACCGAACTGTTTTCTAACGCTTCAGTCAAGTAAAACACAAATTTATTGAGTTGCATTAGCTCGTAAAATCAGTCATTTTATTGATTTTGTGCTCCAATTTCTTGCGAAACTACAAACCTGATATCGAAACTTACAATTAGCTGTTTTGAAAACTCCTTCAAATGCGGCGTGATACCTCACGCATTCCGGAGAGTTCAAATAGTTGTATCATTGCGCTTTAGAAATGCGACGGCAGATTACAATTGAAATAGCCTTCATACACGATAGTCTTGTCGATTTTCTTTGATATTTTAGTAGTTGTGAATGCATAGCTAAAATGCGCTCCAGGCGGAAGTGTATTCAGCAAATGAGTAGTTTTTATACGAGGATTAAAAATAAACAAGTGGTACGGAATATAAGAAAAGAATATGAACTATGCAAAACGATAATTCGGGTATCGGAACTTGGCTGTTTTGAAAACGCCTTCAAATGCGGCGCGATATCTCACGCATTCCGGAGAGTTCAAATAGTTGTATCATTGCGCCTTAGAAATGCGACGGCAGATTACAATTGAAATAGCCTTCATACACGCTAGTCTTGTCGATTTCCTTTGACATTTTAGTAGTCGTGAATGCTTAGCTAAAATGCGCTCCAGCCAGAAGTGTATTCAGCAAATGAGTAGTTTTTATACGAGGATTAAAAATAAACAAGTGATACGGAATATAAGAAAAGAATATGAACTATGCAAAACGATAATTCGGGTATCGGAACTTGGTTGTTTTGAAAACGCCTTCAAATGCGACGTGATACCCCACGCATTCCGGAGAGTTCAAATAGTTGTATCATTGCGCCTTAGAAATGTGACGGCAGATTACAATAATTCCCTATAATGAATTTTCCTTCTTCAGAAAATTACTGTAACAAGTTTTTCATCGACGCACAGTACCATCAGAGTTAGTAATCGATGGAAGAATCGTCCCATGGCTGTATTTCCCGGCAAAAATCTCCGACAAAAGGGAATAGGTCCATGTCTCGGTGAGTCTTCGTTAGCATGTCCTTTTATGCAAACCAAGGCTCATGCAAGAATGGACTTTCCCCTTTCTACATATAAAACAACCGGTTCAATTGCTCGTGTTAAAATTTCATCCCCTGGTTGGATGTCCAGAAGAGACTGTCGGAGAGAGAAAATTAGCAGTGGTCGACCTTTCTCATCCTTTGATTAGCAGAAATAACCGACACTTCTAGGCTGCACACCGGTATCTAGGAAGAGTTCACTTAACACGAATGACTCGTCTAAAAAAAGACTCGAGTGTGCTGGAATCTCCACGACGCAAAAGTTTTTCTACCGACAAGGTGTTCAAAATGTAAGCGTTACATTTTCGCATACATTATCGATGCTTACTCGATATGACATGCCCCGCACGACAAGGGCATGTGGACAAGATCAATGTAGTGCTCACATTGCACTAATTATTCCTTATCCTGGTGCAAAACGCATCCTTCGGGTGAGTTCCTGACCATACCGGGCGAGTGTTTACAGATATAAATCAACGTCTAATTCAGATCATTATCGTTCATTTCCTTTTTATCTATAAGGTGACTTGGTGTGGCCGAGGCAGTTTGATGCAGTATTTGTGAGTATACTATCGTATCATCATAAATCCTCCGTCAAACTCTGACTCGGTCGGACCGGGACAAAAAATGGTCCGGGAGAATCTTGTACAACCGGCCCTGGGTGAATGCCCCCCGAAGAATTTTGAGTATTTTGTCTTACGAGGTATATTTTATCGGGATGTTTTTTCAAGGAAAACAGACAAATTGAACCGCAACAGAAATAAAAGTATTGCTTTCATGTACTGAGCTTTGGCTCAAATGGAAATAATGGAATATCAGTTTGAAGTCGAAGTAACGGCGGCTTTCGGTCATAGAAACTAGACTTCGGTTGACTTGACCGGAAGGATTCGGCGAAGAATTCCTACGAATCTTAGTATGACCAACTAGACCTTTGGTTACCTAAACTAAAAACCTGCAGGTTTTTGGTTTAGTAGTGGTAACATTCGTAGTAAATTTGGTAAAATAAGGAAAATAGTATCAATGTCCTTCATAATGGGTGAATTTTATGGGCTGATTTTTCCACAAACTACAAGTTCCATCAAAAATTACGGTGATGAAAATGTATTATGAGAATAGTGAAACTTTATTAAAGTAAATGACAGGTGCCCTTGGGACCATTTTTAAACAGTAATTGAAGCAATTCGCTGTACGGCAAGGAGTTGAGAAAAGCCCACGGAAGGTCTTTGCAAAACACAATGCAGTTTTCCTTCCTCTCGTAAATTCATGCTGATTCAATAAAAGTCATACTCTTCCTTTTGTGCCAACTGATTCATCTCCTATTCATCTTCAGTCCCTTACTTGTCACTCTCTCAAGAGCACGTGACATCCTGCTAATAACACGTAAAAGCTATAAAAAAATTTAGTTGCGGGGAAAATCTTGGCGACGAGCGAAGAAAAGTTTTTTCCTGAAATATTATTGTTATTACACTATCATTACGATACGCCCCCCCCCCCCCGTATTGGATGCAAAAGGATTACCGTTGCATAATCCGGACAGGATTGCCAAAACGGATGAAGAGCGGCTCATAAAACTTCCTATTTTATTAATGAATGAGTGATACATCCAATTTAGCAACATCATCGAACCATGAACTTGACTCGCCTGAAGCGCACTCATGAATAATACACAGTTATCTCGCTACTGCACGGCCGATTAGCGCTGAAATGCATACAAGAGGGTTCACATGCTCCTGCCTCTACCACGTGCGAAAAAGTTGTCATTTATCAGTAATTGAGAGATTTTATTAATTTATTCCTCTGACACTTACATTTTCAGTGGCTCCTCTTCTCACAAACTTCTTTCGCCGGGAAATGCCACAGTGCGTTCTATATACCATTATACCACCAAGCGTTCTCGGGACTCAATGTTATATGGACATATTTATGCTAAAAGAAACTATGTTACCCGCAAACGCTATGCACATAGTTCCTTTTAGCATAAATGTGTCCATATATTGGCAAGCGGTAGATAAAAAAAAAAGGATGTGAACAACCATTTTCTTGCAGTGGGCGTCGGAAAATTACACGGATGAGCTGATGAAAAAGCTCTTTCCCTTTTCAGAGGGGCTGGGGACATCGTCAAGTTTTACACTCCTAACTACTCTTTTAGCACACACTTAGCACATTACTTCCAATTAATGGGAAACGGAGTGAACTTTGTGAAATATTGTGTTTCGTATGGTTATTCGTTTGTTCTTTTATTTACTTATTTTGGAGAGGAGGGAGGGAGTTGTATCGATACTTTAAATTAACCTTTAGCACCTGTAAAAGCTCCACTAACAATTTCCAAATTATCTTTAACCTGAAAATGGTATTCATTTACCCTTTTATTTGCATTGAGCAAATGAGTTCAACTGTAACGCTACCATGCTGAGTAAAAACGCAGTATGTTTATTTTTACACAAATGTTCATTCATGAAGAGAGTAGAGAATATCTTCTCTTGAAATTTTCAGATAATTTAGATCTGGTCGCGCATAAAATTCTCCGATAATTTGCAGAAAAAATTCTCAGATTCCTCTAAAAATACATATTTTTTCAAAAGAAAGACAACGTCTGAAGGCTCATACGGCGTCCTTCTTTAAAAAGCTCTGCAAACATTGAAGTGGCAACAGAGCTAAATGGAGCCTTTGGTGATTTTCTCGAGAACTCAATCGAGTTCCCCGTCCTTAGGTCCATCGTCGCACAATGGGTTGAGCCAATCAGAGACGTCAGTCATGAGCTCTTTGACTAAAACTGCAAATTTTGATGTATAATTCGTCACATTTTACATTTGGAGGGGTGCCTCTTGGTGAAAATTTAATGAGGAAACCAATGGAACCATTTTTAAAACCTCAAAGTTTCGATTTAACGGAGTTGTAAGCTTTTAAAGTTTCCAAACTTTGTCCGACCTCTCCCATTGACTCGATCTACTATGCGTCGCATCCTTCATGCGTCGTCACCTCCTGTGAATTCCGTGTGAGCCCTTTATTACATTACCAATCCTTCACTTATTGCTCACAATCTTCTTTCAAAACTCTTATGTACGTAAAACTGGGTTGTTTAACGCTGTCCAGTTATTATTTCGACCCAACCAAGAATGGACCACTGAAATTTTCGATTTTATGCCTGCATGACTCTGTATTCCAGCCGCGTTGCCGGCCGGTCGGGTTCGACTTCACGGCTCGATTCAAGCGAATTTGTCGAGTATGAGGTTTTTCGTCCCGGTCGGAGGGGCCGCACAGTGGATCGAGTCAATAGGAGAAATCGGACAAACTTTGGAAGCTTCGAAAGCTTATGATTCCGTTAGTACAAAACTTTGAGGCTCTAAATGTGCTTTTAATGGTATTCCTGTAAAATTTTCTTCCAGAAATACCCTTTAAAATTTAAAATGTGCCGAAATAAACATCAAAATTTGCACTGAAAGTAAAAAATTTCATGACCGAACCCTCCGATTGACTCGATCCACTGTGAGCTGCAAGCCATGAACTTCAATAGTGTGAACGTGCTATAAGCCGCATTGCGTCGTCGCAGTCGCGTCTCGCATGCCGCGACGCTGTCATTAGAGAGAGACGGACGATGCGAGAGGCTTGATCTCGATTGTGTAAACACTTGTAGCTTGTAGCCACCGCACACTTTAACTCCACATCAGATCCCAACTCCCAAGCTCGAACCTGTGCGGTTGATTAATGCCACTCTCCCGACTCGATTACGGGTCGCATCGCGGCGCGATGCGTGCTGCGCGTGGAGTCGCAGATCAGCCGATTCGATAAGGAAGAGCTTCCTCAAAATCTGACCCTGTTCCGGGGACACGCAGAATCAATCGGAATCGGTCACTTGGAGTGAATACAAGAGGTTTTATGTTATTCCGGTTTTGGTTCTGTTATTCAGTTTCTCGTCGGTATCTTATGAAAAATTAGGGAATATGGAGTTAGGCCAGTCTTACGCAAGGCAAAAGGGAGGGGAGAGGTGAGATGCTGTTTTACAGATTTCTTACGAAAAATTATCAAGGGTCGTTCGAAAATTACAAAAACGGAGGGAGGGGTGTCGTCTAGGATTGTCTTACCCCTTCCCCTCGAAGGGGGGCGGTGGCGAGTGGGGTAAAGTCTAGTCTTGCGTATCAGTTCCGTTTACAAAATGATTATATTTCCCAAAACAAAATTAAGTTTTACAGCTGTTTTTCAGGTTTTCTTACTGTTTGCCTTAC
>NW_017547298.1:4295294-4383234 GCF_001854935.1 Bemisia tabaci | reverse complement strand
GGGAGAGAGATCAAACTCTTTTTTTCATAATTTAGTTTTTAGTGGCAGGGAACTATATGGAAAAATAATCTGGAAAAATGGAAAAATTATGCCACTCCGTTTAATTCTCAAGTATAGGCGCGATTGTGTGAGTAATGCAGCTGATCTAGCATCACCGATCAGACATCATGAGTGTTGCAAAATTTCGTTTTCCCACCGCCACGCCTTCCGGCAGTGGATGGCGAGGAAGTCATAAAAATTGTGGAAACATGCACTAAAAAAGAAGAAGAAAAAAAGAAAAAAAAATTCTGATACAACAATTCCGATTTTCTCTCCGGCCAGGTTTGGGGCCGTTTTCCGTTTTCTGATGGCGTGTGTGAATTTTCTCCCACCGGCCTCGCTGTTGATCGCGTGATGGCGTCGCCGGCTGGCTTAACAATCGGTTCTAGCCGCGCATGCTAGCGGGACTTGTAATTAGATCGCTGAGCTCGCGAATTGCGCCTCCTCTTGCTCTTCCGCCTCCCCCCCCTCCGCCCCCTCCCTTCCTCTCGCTTTTGGACCGCAAATACAGCGTGGGTCAAAATTTCGCAGTCCTCTCTCAGCTCGGCGAAATCGTGCATTGGGCTCAGTTGATGACACACTCTTCTTGGCGCACAGCCCGAACTTGGAGCTTTAATTGATTGACAGAAGAAGAAAAAAAGAAGAAATTACAGTCTCTGACTCGGTCTATCTTGTTGTGGGTACATTTTTCTGGAGTAAGAGGGAAAATGCAGAGATAAAAAAATAAGTTAGCCTCAATAAACTGGAAAGTTTGTCCTACCCATTAGTGTGGCACTAAAGGGACTTTGAATGGGAAGGGCAAAAACGGAACGAAAATAACGTTTTTATTACCTATAGTTTAATGATCTAATTGAATATTCCGTTCAAGAAACAATACATACTTGGTACACTATTTTACTTTAAGTCACACAAATTGCATGTCTGGGCTAGAAACTCACTGCCTTTCACTCAAAATTTGCCTTCCCTGCGGGAGAAACATATTTCTAGGGAAAATTGTAGATATATCATAATTTTTACGATAAAAATTGTCTGATATTAAAGTTTAGAATAGGTAAACGATATGTCTGAAAATATACATGTGTCAATCCCATTAATACATGGGAGGGGGTTTTTCGCAAGACGTCCATCAGTATTCCTAAAAAGAGGGTTTCCTTCTGAGTAAAGTTGGTCTGAGAGTTATAGTACTGAACTAGAGAGGAGGGTAATTCGTCAGGGTCTGATATAGCTTTTTTCAAACAGCTCCTCGTAATTTATGAGTTTTTTTCATTAAAGGTGTATAAAAAGAAAAACTGACGTATCAAAATTATCCTTTGAGGGGAAAAGAAGGGTCCTTTTGTTTGGACAACGCAAAAGTCAGGAGGCGATTGTCCTCTGACAATTTGTTGAACACATAAACAACAAATCTCCTTTGAATACTTCAATGTAAATGCAAGCAATCATGGATTATAATATCTACCGTACTTAAGATAAACTATGAAATTGAAAGTGCAGAGAGTATACAAAGTTACATAAGTGCATCGCACAAAGTTGCCTCATTTCCATGAAAATTTTCCTTTCCTGCAGTTAAAACACATATCTAGGGACATTTGTAGAAATATTCTAATTTTTACGATAAGAATCGTCGGATATTATTCCAAGTTTAGAATGAAATAATAGATGAGTTTGAAAAAATATAGGAACTAGATACATGACCCAGCTTTTAACAAACAATTTTTATGCTGAAGAGGGAGCATGAAGTTTTCTAAAATTGTCCACATATGATCGCATAGTAAATAACGGAAATGAAAAGTTAATAATTTTATGCTGTAATTTAAAGTAACATATTCAGTAATTTAAAGCGTGAAGTTGTCTACTATTTTGGACCTGAGACGCACTAAACTTCTATGAGAAAGCCATAAAGCTCAAGCATTCTGTGTACCAGTCCAAACTTTCAAAAATTCTTAAAATTACGACCGATGGGGGAAAATACTAATTGCTGAAAGTGAGTTTTTTTCAAGAATTTTTTACCAAAGATTTCGAGAGGGCCACAGATCCGCTCCTATATGTGCAAGCAGAGATTTGCCCCAGTCGGTAAAAATTGATCTGTTAAGTTCTTTCATTATCTACAAACGCAACGTCTAATCACGTACTTACATTGTTCCAACTTTCTTAACGATTCTCAATTCGCAGTGTATCGCCCACGCAGGAAGAGGCTTGGAATGGGGGAAAAGACAGGAATATGTGGTCCCTCCGCAGAAAAATCACATACTTTCAACCAAAACTCTTGGCGCATACGTGTTTTTTTTACTTAAGCGGCAGCATATGAGACGCCCTTGGGGATCATTCAACCGTGGAGGATGTACACAACAATGCGTGCTGTTAATGAGATACCTGATCCCGGGTCTTCCCTTTCGTCTACATTACAAATTTAAAACTCAAATCTTTATTTAAAAATAGAAGATATCAATAAAAAGAGGGAGAAAAATAATTATTAAGGGAGGGATGACTACAATGAACCGATTTATTTTGACGTGGAACAAGACGTCAAAAGTTAATCAGTATTCTTTTGCAAAAAATAGTCGAACTAATCGTTGAGTTTATTCAGTGATGGTGTTTTAAGAAACAATTTATGTTTTTACTCGTGTATTCCAGATCTCAGTTTCTTGAAGTACAGTACTTCGCTGTTAAAGAGAAAAGATGAAAAAAAAATCAAATATTTTGTTGGATAATTCAATGACCGTATCTTAGAACAAGAAACTGCTCGTGCTCGTGCATTGCATTATTCTAAAAATATTTCTACAAAAAGTATATATCTGCCAAGGTAATAACGATAAATAAGTTCGTATGATCAGTTAGTATTTAACATTTAAATTTGAGCTTCGGGTTGGGAATTTTAAAGGTGTAATGTATCGGCAGATTACATCTTCATTGCATAACGTTTTTTCATATAATTCATAATGTTTTAAAATGCGTAAAATCGCTCGAGTATAACTTTTTTCTACCAAAAGGATTTAACTGTGAGTAAATAAACTGGTAAATGTCAAGGAAGGAGTGGCCATTATGGACTTGAAAATTTGCAACAAAAAAAAGCAGGCAAAATAGACCGACAACGCTTAAAGTATTTGTGTCCTATTTAATGATCCGATATACAATACGGAAAAAATAATCCATAGTATATACGGTGCTAAAAATTGCATGTCTTTTTACTTAATTAGTCGAATAAATATTTGTTTCTAAGAAACCATATCCAACTGACAAAAAATTCTTACTCAATCTGGCATCAAATTGAGGAATTTTCATGTGTATGAAAACGAGCTGAGCCGCGCATCCGATCAAATTTTACGAGAGTTGCCGGAAAGTGGACCATTGAAGGTCACTTTTTTGCGCTAGCCATCATTAGCACGCGCGAATAACAGCGCAATATTTTCGCGAGCCGAACCNGGGGGGGGGGGGGGGGGGGAGCTTCGTGAGGTAAGGCTACCCGCGTAGCTCATTAGATTTTCCATTCGTCAAGAACGAGGTGTGTACCTTTTTGAGGAGCTCATTCATCATTCTAGTTCTCGGAAAATTTTTCGAAATTCGGCGTAGCATCATGCTGCCGTACTGAGGAAGAACGCCGTATGAACATTCGAGAGTTGCCAGATTTCCTCCGATAAAATGTTTATTTTTAGGGAAATTAATGAATATCTTTCCTTGAAATTTTCAGGCACTTTAGGTTTAGAAGCACTTGCGAACAAGATTAGTCAAAAAACTGAAAGAGAGATATTCATAAATTTACCAGGAAATTCGTGATTTATCAAAGGAAATTTGGCAACGCCTGAAGGCTCATACGGTGTTTTCTCTTAGCACGACAGCGCGGACACATGAACCCGTGGCCATCAATGAGGCCAAAGCTCCAAGCGATGATCCTTAACTCTCGAAAGTCGTATCAACGGGACCTCTTTCTCGCCGCAATTTTCAAGCTAAGGTGAGTCGAGGGTTTGTGGTTTTGTGGATTGCCACCGTGTCAATACATGACTTATCACTATTATTCGATTTTTTTCCTAAATTTCAGATTGACAAAAAGTATAAAACCATACGGTATGAGTATTTTTACAAATTTTGAAGAAGAATATCTTATAAATAAAAACAACTTACCTGGATTTTCTCCGAGAAGTGAGGGACAGAATTTGCGGAGCACCGAGAGACTTGATGCGTTCGAGAACGGTTTCGGGGGCCCATCGTAGGCACAGTTCAGACTTTGTCTAGCGTCGTTCAAACCGCACTCACCATACCACACACATTTTCCTTCCCCATAAACACTCCTCGCCTGAAACAAAAAATTAGAGCTTAACATGGTTCAAGGCAAAAATGATGAAATCACATGGGAGAAAGGAATACAAAACACATGCAGCAACAGCACTGAACTTCAAACTTTTTGATTATGTTAGGATGCTACGCAAAATGAAATAATATATATGCAATGATTAAAATATTTAAACAAGGATAAACGATTTAAATTGTGGGTATTCATCAAGCCTGTCGGTCAAATTCATTTTAGTTAGCAAAAAAGCTCCCAGGCCACTAGCACTCCTTCTAGAGTTCATCGAAGCTAATCCGATCTGAGTCGTAGGTCAAACACTGAACTAGAACGAGAAAAATATTAATTCAAAATAGTTTCGGTAATTATTGCATTCTTAAGACATATTTGAGGTCTGAATTTATGTACACTCGATTCCTGTAAACTTTTAGGATTTTGAGAGAAATACTGTAAATTTTATGGCAAGTTCCGTTGTGTCACGGATCCTTTTTACGAGGATCGTATTCTTGACGATAGTTTTGATGACAAAAAAATCAGTTGATACTTAATTCCTCAACTTGATTCACAAAAATTAGACAATAAGGAACACGTCTTGATCACGTTTAAAATCGCTTCATCCACAAAGAAATGAAGCGGTAATTTTTTAATCTCATCAAAATGAGCCTCCATAACTTTTTTCTCAGACCAAATCTAGAGGGACAGAGAGAGATACTGGGCAGGCCCCTCTTCTAATAAATTGATCCTATTCCGTTTGCGCACTCCTAACATTTTTCCAGGTTGACATGAAAGTTCCGTGCAATAATCCATTTTTGAAAATAAGGTCTCTCGATCACTTTTCAAGGAGGCCATTCAATTTTTGACTCACTGCCACACTGTTCAGTTAGTAGGAAGCGCTATGGGCTGATTGTTGAAATTGATAGACAAATTTATAGACAAAGAAGACGGAAGGACTATGGAGGAATCTTATCGGTGAAAGTTGGTGGTTGCAATGGAAAAAGGAGGTAGGTAATATACTAAATAACGGCAACCCACGAGGGATAGTCGGTCCATCATTTACCCCTTTATTCTATAAGAACCACCCATTTCAACCAATAGGATGGCTCCATGCTCCCTATGTCTTCTATGTCTATCAATTTCAAAGACAGCCCGCTAGATTGGCCAGTACGACCAAAATCTGCTAATGATGTTGCGTTACTGGTCGGAAAAATCGGCTCGTGACAGGTATGGATGAATTGAAACTGAATTTTAAGACATCGATACATTTTTTCACGCGAGGCCAAAAGCTAGACTGACTCAAGGTTTGGATTAAGGATTCAAGGATCCTGCGTCGCGTCGCGGTAAATGGCGGGAGTTCCGTCCCTCCATCACGCATTTCTGAGTACAGCACAGCCCAAGGTCATTTTCCGTGGAGCGAAGAGGGAAATTCGAAAATTCTTCGAGCGTCGGACATTTCGGCAGGGCAGTTGTCAAACAAATCAATTTTTTTTTACAAAGAAATGGCTGCGCGATTGAGGTAGAAAAAGACCAAAGGCAAAAAGAGGAAAAAAGACCCTGGTAAAAATTGGCGATATAAGAGCTGCGTTTCAAAATACCATAGGAATTCTTACAGCCGGCTAAAGAAGGCTACAGAAAATCATACAGCCGGGCTATACGAAGCGATAAAAAATTATGCAGCCGGGCTATAGTTCCTATCGCCGGGCTTTACACTTTATCGCCTGGCTGTTGCTTTTTCGCCAACGATTATAAAAGGGTAAAAGAAATTGTGTAGAAATTCGTGTGCTTTGGAAATCATTAAGTTTGATACCACCTTAATATTTACAAAACACACATTATATTTTCCTTTAATACATATTTTTTTCATCAATTAAAATGAGAATAATCCATACAGGATGTGCAAACATTTCAAAATCATGAGTTGAATAACGCTGACTCCGCCAGATTAAATATCAGAGCCTAACACAAAGCGGAGCGGCAACGCACTGGCGCCTACAAACCTAACAGGGATACTTCACGCATTGCGCAACGCGTGAAGTATCCCTATTAGGTTTGTAGGCGCCAATGCGTGTTTTGCGCTGGCTGCCCGCCTGCCACGGCGCTTGAAGCAACTATTTCACACCAGAGGTATTGCACAGTATCATACGAAACTGAAGGCGCTCTAATATATTAGAAATGGCAGGCATCCATCAAAAGTACGGAGCTTTCCTCGCAAAATAAATCAAGATACTACGGCCCAAAAAGAGAGCAGTATTCCAAAAACTCACTAAGTACTAGTATCCGTAATTAGTGACGTTTAGCATACACTTTATCGCCTGGCTGTTGCTGTCGGCTATAAAAGGCTATAAGAAATTGTGTAGCCGGCTATAGAAGCTATTGGAAATCTTACAGCCGCAACGCGTGAAGTATCCCTGTTAGGTTTGTAGGCGCCAATGCGCGTTTCGCGCTGGCTGCCCGCCTGCCGCACCGAAGCGTGCCACGGCGCTTGAAGCAACTATTTTACACAAGTAATATTGCACAGTATCATACGAAACTGAATGCGCTCTAATATGTTAGGAATGGCAGACATCCATCAAAAGTACGGAGCTTTCCTCGCAAAATAAATCAAGATACTACGGCCCAGAAAGAAAGCAGTGATTCAAAAACTCACTAAGTCCTAGCATCCGTAAGTTGTGACGTTTAGCATACACTTTATCGCCTGGCTGTGAGGTGCTTAATCGCCATCGGCTATAAAAGGCTATAAGAAATTGTGTAGCCGGCTATAGAAGCTATTGGAAATCTTACAGCCGGCTATAGGTCTATGGTATTTTGGAACACAGATTCTACTGCCAATTTTTACCAGGGGAACATTATGCCTCGTTACATGAGGCCCACGGGGGCTGTGTAGTGCCCAATAGTAAGGAAGTAAGTGTGACAGCGCAGTTTCTATTCAAACTTATGATGATTTATGCGTGTAATCAGGGGGAAAATCATTGACATTATCAATTAGAGATCCCTAAAATTTCTTTCATAAAATTACAGTTTGCGAGTGGAAATAGCAACGGTGAAATCTAGTTACGTTCTTTCGTTTGAAAGACAACGATAATAATATATAATATTCATATTCATATTAATATTATATTATTAATATTAATATTCATATTATATGATTGATATTTATATTAATATGATATTATTAAAAGCATGGTTTGATCTTGAGACACAAGATAAACAGCTTGTAATTTCCGAAGAGCCCTCAATCAAAACCCTCGTCGTCCCTAATTGGACCGCGTTAAACAGAAAGGAACCAAGCCTCATCAGCTATTGTCAAATTTAATTTGGCAATTCAATTTTTTACATGAAAACGGTTGTGCGGATTTTCGTGCTTTCAGCGAATTTTCTCCTTAGTACGAAGCGAATTCCTTAAAATTTTCAAAGGAATCCACAGAAACGTTTTCTCATAAAAAATTAAATTGCCCAGTTAAATTTGGCAATAGCTGATGTGGCATGGTTCTTTTCTGTTAAACGCGGTCCAATTGTCGCTGTTGTATGAAAAATGCATACGTTTACCCACATTGCTTGTTATGATGGGTAAACACAAAACATGTATATTTATTCAATATTTGGCAACACGGGGGATGTGCACATTTCTTTTAGTTTTTTTGTCGACCTTTCCTCTTAGGTCGTGCAACTTTGAGTGCAGTCGATTAACATTGCCTTGAAGTGTAGGTACCCATTTGCATGTTTGAGCCAGTGCGTCACTCCGTCAACTGTTAAAAGAAGCATTTACAAAATCCGAAATGTTTTCCGAACGTTTTTCGCCGAGAAACGTGGATTTACATAAGAGTTTCCTGTCCCCCTTCTCATTATACGGGCCTGTTCCTTGAAATGATATTATGGAAACTGCGATTTCCATTTTCGCCGTATCTCGCCATCGGGATTTAAAATTCGCTGCTTATAAACACGACGTGGACACCTGTCGCCGAGATTTGAGATCGAGAGGGGAGCATGGTTCTCCCGGAGCAATAATAATTCTAATTTGTTTTTCCCCTATTTGAAGAGTGGATTCAAATTCAAAACATTACGTGTGATAGAAGATCACAAATTCGTTTAGTACAAGGACTTTTCCTGGGGAAATGTGCTCTTAATTTTTCTTTTTAATTTCCTGATAAGAAATGTTATCATTAAGCCACTATGTTCAGAGGAGTTCATCAGAGGAATTGTTGCACAATCTTTAGGCAACTTATGATGGCCCTAGGAAGTTTTTGTACATATTCCTTTCTCCGTATTTTGTTGTTGTTGTCGATCGATTCCGTTCAATTGTGAACCTTAGAGATTTGGAATTTCTCACAATTTTTCCGTCTGGAATGCGGATCAGTTGACTTTAAGCCCAAATCTGAGTATGATATAACGAGTTTTCCTCCTGCGCGACAAAAATGCTGATACGCGCAATAGAAAATTCTGAAAATAAAGAAAAATGTCAAACATCTAAGTCAGTGGCGTATTTAGTTAGGAATGCTCAAATTGGAAACGCGAGGCGAAACAACGATTTTAATGAATATGCTAATTGATACAATGCTGATTTTCTTGTCTGGAGCTACACATTGTAATTTTCATGAGTTATTATTTAATTAGTCAAATTTGAATTCTTCATCTTAATTATATGAAATCAACAGGAAGAGTTCCCACGATTATTCAAATACTAGCAAATAATAATCTTAAAATAAGCTCTTTTTCTTAAAATTTTTGAATTATAACATGAGTGTGGCCGGACTGTGGCCCCGCCGGGGGTGGACCCGCTTAGTAGCCGGGATACGATTCCACGGTGCGTCGTGGTGTAAAATTTCTAAAATACAAAGAAAATAAACACTTTAATTCTAATCGTATCATGCTATTGTCCATCAAACTTAATTGCAGCATCCAGTGATTTAGAAAATTGTTCTCTTACAATGTTGCTTCTATACTTAAATTTTTCCTAGTACCGCTTGCGATAATTACTATACTCGGCATTTAATTTGATATGCATTTAATCCGATTGGCACATAGCTCACTTGCTACCTGTGTACTGACTTAATTGCTGTTGCGTCTCATGATAATCAGATCGTATTGATCGAAATGCATTACCATTGCCTTGCATACCTCAGAACACGTTCCGCGTTAAATTCGTTTTAATTATTCATACCATTGATCAGATATTGACTATTTTTAAGAGTTCAAAATAATAATATGAAATATGTATACATGTAATCATCACATTTTTGCATCATTAAATGAACAATATATTCTAACTATATCAACATTATCAGCTATTTTACGACCATTATTACTCAAAAAACATGTTTAAGGCGTTCTGCCTGACACGTGGTGATCTCAGCAGTGGAAAGAACCCGTCTTGAATAGCCTTTGCTCTTTCCTTCTTTTCTTTTCCCACATTCTTTGGTTAAAACAAAATTTGTTTCAAGCTTTATCACCCAAATAAGTAATTGCGCACGCGCCATTGTAAAAACGAAAAAGAAAACGGACGGAAACACATTGGATTGGCAGTTTATTTTCGAGTTCATTTCGGAAGTAATCATGGAAATAATTATCGAATAAGCGACAGATTTTCCCCTAAGATCTACTGCGTGATGGGGCATTAAGGTATTCTGCAGTGTTGGTGACCTTTACCTTGCGTAGATTGTCCATTCTGATTCTCTGCAGCATGCCAACAACGATATCTGCATATCACATAGTATGACCACGTCATACTTCTATAGGGCACGAATGCAAGTTTATGAAGTTCCTGTGGCTACGCCGTCCTACCGCGCGAAAAGAATAGCACGCTCGAAAATGAAGCCCCAGGAATATGTAAGCTGTGGCGTTTAAATGGAAAATGGCAACAGACAAATCATCCGCCTGTCATTAAAAGATCAATAATCATGGGGTAGACCCTAAGAGAAATCGTTGCGATGGTAGAGAATTGACAAAAGAGTACCTAATTATAAAAATGAAGAGATCTACTTATTTCTAGCTACGCAAAACTGCATAAGTCTTTGATCACGACGGATGAGACACTTGAGACAACCGCAAATTAGAAGTAATTTAATCATGGTCTCTATGATTTTATTCAATTCCGTGAGGAATCTTCTGTCCACTTGCGTGTTTACGCATCAAAATAATGATGAACGGATCTGATAGTGAGAAGTCGGTAGAGATAATAGCAATTTTCACGAGACAGCGTAAGTACAGCTCTCGCGCGTATGTTAATGCGTCCAATTATTGCCGTCTTGTCGGAAATGACGACAATTTTTAACGTGTTTACTACTCTCTGATATCTCTCGTTTTCGCAGAAAAACAGTTTCGCTTTTCGGCGGAATCGACCACCCCTTCGACTTAAAATGGTCAAAATAGGTACGCTGAAGAAACTGAATTTCAAAAATTGAGTCGTTACTTCTCCCTTCAGCAGCACGGCTGGACTGTGGTATGAAACCCTCACACACGGAACAATAAAAGTTGGGTTCCAGGAAAGGAAATTCGCTCTGGATACAAGACTTGGAAATATCTTGAAATAAATATCCTATGGAAGTAAGTTTGCGTGAAATTATTGGTTTTTGATGCTGCAAGCTAAAGAGGATTAATTTTGCGGGAAATATCCGGAAATCTCCACCAGAGATGTAATGTTTGGCACTCAACCACGTGGCAGGAGTCGTCACTAAATTACTTACGCATTAAAAAGGCATTTTTCGGAAAATTGACGATGTCGCGATTGAAATGAGTAAAATTTTATCTCATCCGCGAAAAAGGTAACGCTTGAATTCAGTTAAGGCGAGAGAAAAATAAGCAAAGTACCCTCAGTTCGTTGTCGCATGCAACGAACACTGGACGAATTCATCATGACGCCTGGATACAACTATTCGAGCTCCACGGATGTCCGTATTGCATAAGCATGGAATTGCAGGCGTTTTAACTCTCCAGCCACTCACGCTTCACACGCGATGGCGAGCTGTATTGCGAGGATTCAAAATGACAAAGCACCTTAAATTCGTCATTTCTAACACAAAGACATCTCTTGGGCACTAATACGAATTTTCGCGCACAGGATCAGGCTGTGAGAATATTTTGTGCTTCTGATTGAATATCCCGATGCGCTGACCATGATTTGTAGAGCAACTATTCATGCCTCAGAAATGTTTTTGTAGCATAAAAAATAGGAATCGTTACAACAGGAACGAGCTATGTCCTCCAAGATCCTCGCAGCACTGCTCAACAACGTAGTTCCGTGTCGGCCGTGGCGCGGGGGAAGCGGTAAGTTCCTGGACAGTCAAAACGCCTTCATTTTCATGCGCACGCAACACGGACATCCATGGAGCTCGAATAGTTGCATTCAGGCGTTATAATGAAATTATCTGGACACTCTCCCTTGCGCTTTTGGGGTTTCTCACGTTTAGGGTTTGCGTTTTTGGTACCGTCCGCAAACTAGAAGCAACCTTTGGGTCAAGAGACGATTTCTGGAAGTGAAGCCCCCCCCCTTTCACTCGTCAATAAAAGAGTTTACAGTTTCTAGTAAAATTAGGTATTTTTCCATATGACAAATTCAGAAATTGGTTGCAAAGCAAAAATGACGGATTGCGAGGAATAATTACATATTCTGATCTTTTTGGGCCACTGACCTATCTTCTAAACGGGAATTAAAGTTAATTCCAGAGCTGAGACTAACTTAAGCTAGCATTTTTTACTTACATATTATGTTAAAGTTGGCTAAAGTCATGTATTTTTTAATAGTGTAGGGCTAAGTTTGCAGTATTTTTACACCAATACACTTCCCACCTCTCCCGTAATTCAATGACGCTGTACAGGCGCCAACTAAAAAATTAAGCAAATATTGAAGAATTGCGCTGAATCGGAACAGAACAATTGATTTAGGCTAAGAGAACACCGTCATGAGTATAAAACAGTGACTTCCTACTGCGCCTTTTATTATTAAGTATCAATGCCTGGGATTTTGGAAATACGGGGAAATCACTCAATATCGTTGCGTTAACGCTTTGCCTTCCACCCTGACTTTTCTGTAACATTAATGTTACGATGATCACACACTCCCTCGGGCACTACGCAACTTAAATTAGGGATGATTCCTGACTTATAATGCGTCGGTGTTTTCTGTTGTGCAAATAGCCGAAGGATCCACGCTTCGAGATACAGCTAGTAAATTAATGCAAATTCTTGTATGACATTTTTGGTCTTCCGGTCGCGTGCTGTATTTTTACGGTACTTACGTTGTTCTTCTCCTCTTAATTACTTTTATATTTAAGCCCGTCTTCGGGGAAGACTGCAAGACGTTTTCGCACAATTACGCAGATTAGGTGGTTTTCGCACGATATGGAAACATGGCGTTTCTGCGCACTTCTAGAAAAAATAATTGGTTACTTAATCACACATAACTTAATCAAAGCTGACAGGATTCTATTGAAGTGTACCGCAGGACACGCTTTTTCTCTCACAATAATTTGTTAGAATCTTAGCATCAAGCAAATTCTAAACGTAAGTATACGACAAACAGCACTCAGACGCAAAATAAATTAAAATTAATTTTGTTATTCGTCTCTCTGTTTGACGCATTGTCAATTGTAATAATTGGCTCATTGCTACATAGATATAAGCTAATATTGTACATGTTTGTTAGGCAACGCGCAAAGCACTTTAAAACTGCGATTTAATTCTAACTTGGATGTTACAAATGTTGCAACATATTGCGACAACGTAAATCTGAAATGTTCTAAGCTGTGACCTTTGCAATTTATTGAAATCTGTACTACCTGGTTGGAAATTTTGGAACTTTTTTAAACCGGCATCTATTTTTCACGGGAAATTATAGGAAAAAACCTTGTAAGGTAAAGCTATGCCACCTGAGTCTCAAGTTTTGTCCGTTAGCTTGTTTGTAAAAGATCTCTTGTAGTACTTCTTTAGGAGG
This sequence comes from Bemisia tabaci, assembly GCF_001854935.1. NCBI lineage: Eukaryota > Metazoa > Arthropoda > Insecta > Hemiptera > Aleyrodidae > Bemisia > Bemisia tabaci. The sequence goes on along the minus strand of NW_017547298.1, from coordinate 4,369,993 downwards.
AAGCCCTTCTCCGAGCCCTATAACTTAGAAAACTAAAAAAGTATAGTATAGCGCTCCCTGTACCGCCTTTATTCAAATCTCAGTCAAGTTTCCATTCCTTTTACACGAGAATAATTAATTTCAAGTGTTTGAGCATACTTGTGAGGATTATTTACAATAAGATCATTGACACTCCTTACGCATGCCATGTGATTCAGATACAGAATGTCGAGTAGTTTGTTAATCTCTGTCTCTCTAGTTCCTCGAATGTTCAAGAATTAATCATTGTTGGTTTCGCAATTTGGGAACTCTTCTAAAGCCCATCTCCTTCAATCTAGCTCTGTCTAGCTCAGTGTCGGGTAAAAAAGGTGTTCGGTATATTCACAGATTGATTATGTCAAAGATTCTGTATCATAACATCCTACCTTTTGCGACCGTCAATGGAAAAAGAGACCAAGGTTTCAGAAGGAGAGTTCTTCGGGAAAGCAATTTTTTCAAAGTTCGGTCGAAAAAATTTGGATTTTCAGCGGGAAAAAAATCTGTTAAACATGGCTAGAAAGTTTTCGTGGAGGCAAGGTTGCCAGGTTAAGCGATAAAATGCTGATATTTTACATAGGGTGAAATGGGAAAAAGTGCTGAGTTTTCAGTACAATCTGGCAACAATCATTGGGGAGAGGGCGGAAAGAGCCCATTCATTCTTCAAGAAAGTATAAGAAATGGTACGCGTGGTCGCAACTTTCACGGGTAAGGGGGGGGGGGAGAACAAGCATTTTGAAGGGGGCCCGACCTTTCTGTAATCCTTTCAGGCTAAAGTAGTGTAAAGTATATTCATAATAATAAGCTGTAGAGAAGCGGTTAATTTTTGCTTCAATGCAGACCATAAAGTTACATTGATCCTGAGCGCAGAGCAAAATAAATCCAAACTTTCAAATGGCAGTCATTTTTCAAAATTGTGAATTTTGAGATTTTGAAAATTTTGTATTTAAGAAACTGCAAACCGCGACAAATATAAATTATGTTTAGAAGTTTCGCGGCCAAATTTTACGGTAATTTTTAAGCTAAAATGTTCATGTTGTAGTCCTTTACGTACGTTCAGTAGTAGTAGCAGCTCGGTTTTGAGTCTCTTAACACTATGGTGTCCTCCTCACCATGGACAGTCACATATCGATAATGGAACTACGAAACCAAGCCGCTCGGTTTGCGAAACTGCAAATCTCTTTTCACATTTCATTTGTTTTGCTTTTTGTAAATAGGTGCTCGTCGTGACCTCTTACACACAATATTGGGCAATTTTTTTGGCCTTCCACAAACTCTCTCTGAAAAATTCGTGGTCCCATACGAAAATCGCTAAATTAAAAAAATATCAAGTGGACTCTCTTACCGGAGTAGAAGAGAAATTTAGAGATTATTATTCGTATTTTCATGGTTTTAGGGTCAATATGCGGTGTAGAAGTTAGTTAATACTAGATAATTCGTTTTCGACACCAACGGGCAACAAGTTGAGGTTTTGAAAGACAAGCCAAGGAAACAAGAAAGATTTCCTGACATTCACCAGCCATTACTGTGGAAAAATGGGTGTTGCACCGTGCACCCCCATTATTGCTCCCACGTCCTACAGTGGATCGAGTCAAAGGTGAAAAGGTCGAAAGGTGGGACATAAAATTTTTGACTACAACTGCAAACTTTGATGTTTATTTCGTCATATTTTAAATTTTAAGTGGTTTTCTGATAGAAAATTTCACGAGAAAAGTAATAGAATCACTTTTAGAACCTCAAAGTTTTGTATACATGGAGTTATGAGCGTTTAAAGTCTCCAAATTTTGTCCGACCTCTCCTATTGACTCGATCCAATGTGCGCCCCTCGGAATTTCTCGAGTGGTTAAATCGAGCCCTCTAATATATAGACCCTGCGTCTGATTGGAAAATCAGTCCTTCCTACTGTCACTCTTACAGGTTAGGTTCATGCTCCCCTCGATGGAATCTTGAGCACTCGATCCCTATAACTACCGAAGTGCAGTCTATCAGTGCAGGAATGCGTACTGCCGATCCAACTTCCTTATCCCATTTAATGATGCAAATAAACATAGACTTACCACGAACACGCAAAGCAGCGAGAGTTGGAGCAATGGAGAGGGTCCTCCGGACATTTTAACAGTCGAGTTCTTAACTCATTCGACGAGGGCCGAGCGCTGGACCACGTAAGCAAACGCCAACTTCAAATTCAAGACTAAAAACTGGGGTTCGTATTAAAAATTGCGAAAGCTGGATTATCTCCGTCTGAGAACGCACTGGACGGTACACGAAACAGTCACGGGGATCGGAGGAGCCGGTGAACGAAGGAGGTCATGTGTTAGCGGCTCGGTTCAAACCACGGCACTGATTCGCTGGATCGCTCGGTCCGCTTCGCGAGAGGAGTAGAGGACTAGCGGCGCGGTGGCGGCAGCGAGGCAACAGGTGAGACGATATTGCCAAAGTGTGCAGTTGGTCAGCAGGAGTATAATTTTTTGCGGGAGGACTATCGAATTTCCTGAAAAAGCTCTGTTGGGTTGGAGGACGAGCTTCAGAAATGATTGACGCGCATTAGCGCTGCTGTTGCGCAGTTTATCCACGATTCTCGAGGTACGGGTGTAAGCTCGGAATGCGAATGAGGGAGCTTTGATTGAAAACGACTATTTCTTTTGATTTGTTTTCGCTTTTCCCATTCGTTCTTCTTCTTTCGCTCTCACCTTCTTTAGTTTTCAGACCTCTCGTTCGAATGTTGGTCCTCAGTCTTCCTTAATTACTCATTTTCCGCTCCTCGTCGAATCTTATTGGTGAGTATGTGTTTTCTAGTGCGCTCCTAGAAAGCGCCTTCAAAATTATGAATATGCAGTGTCACGACGGCTAAGTTCAAATATCATCGTTCAAGCTCGGTGACTGATGCCGGCGAGACATCGGAAAGAACCAGCCATTTCAAGTCCAGTATTTCAAATTGATCGCTTTTATTATATTCTTAAAAGGATGTTAAAAGATTGTTCAACATTTTTAGAGAATGTTTTTGAAGAAGCAACTAATAGTCTCGTGTAATTGTGTGTAACAACGATGATTTGTCATCCTTCAAGTATTTAAACGTGACCCAAAAAAAAAAAAAAAAAAAAAAAAAAAATCGGGAACGTCATAAAGCAAGTCGCGAAGTTTCATCATTGAAATGATTTGCGAGCATACGCCTTAATTACATCATGTCACAGAAAATTAAAGATCGACAGCAATTTGTAAGGGACTTTCGGATAGCCAAGGCAAGTGACGATAATTCTCACCGGCGCTATACAGGATTCCCTGGGAATGGACTTCAAATGCACGCTCTCAATTTGGAGCGCCTTCATCTGCTCGTGATACTCTACGCATTACCATGCAGTTAGTTTATTTGCCTATCCGACCGAAACCCGATGAACCCGACGACTCTCATTTCGTCTCACGCAAACGCGAGTGTGCCAGCAACTGCCTGTCATTCGTGAGAAAGAAACACTTATTTAGAGTCAAAGTAAAAGAATCTTCTCTACTTTTGAATTTTGTGTTTATCTTCATCGTAAGTAGCATTCTCTCATAAAGTACCAGACATCAAAATTTGTCAAGGAAAATTCAGCACAAAAATTCTACTACCCTAAAACATATTGAAGGCAGGCAGTTCAGTGCCTAATTATATTCGAGAAGACTTTGGTTTTTCGACTGGCGGAAATTTTGAATTGACGAACACGAGAATTGCTATATACTTAGTTAAGAAATTAAATTTGAAAACAATTTATGTGTTCGACGCATTATTTGTAAACGTTGACAAGACAACCTGTATTATGCGTTTTTTATGCATTGTCTTATGGTCCATTTCAAAATCTCACAGGCACATTTAACGTTTGAGATATTTTTCATTTTCACTCTCATGTAAAATGTAGCGTTCATAATTTTTTTTTTTCAACTACTAACGCGGGGTCTTGAAAATACAATGTTTCACTGGTTTGGCAACATGATTTGACCGAGGAGGAGAGAGGGGTGGGGCGGGGTGGACAGGTTTTGTTCTCAATGGCGGCGGCAGGTAAACTATGCGTAAATCGACATCACATTAGCCGCGCGGCCGGCCGGCTAGTCAGTACGGAGTGTGAGGGTGAGGAGCCTGTAAAGGCAGTAGTGGCTGATCATCTCATGCTGGTCCATTGATGCTGTGCGGTAGGCCGCGCGCGCCAGTCTTGGAGGTGCCAACCCTGCTCCCCGGTGGCCTCTTCTTAATAACCCTTTTACAGCTCCAAGAGCACCTCTTTGTCAGATTTATACTCACCAGATCCCGTTGCAGAAATTAAACCTTTTCAGCTGCTTGCGCAGATACTGTAAGGACTGTAACCGGCAGGCATATGAAACAGGTAGACTGGGTTCTTAGGTTTTCTTCTTGCAGGCTGATTGTTGAAATTGATAGACAAAGCCATAGACAAAGATGACAAAAGAATATTTGGATCCTATATGAGGACTCTAATGGTGGAAGTTGGTGGTTGCAATGGGCAAAGGAAATATACTAAATAACGGCAACCCACGGGGGACCCTATAATCAGTCCATCATTTACCTCCTTAGTCTATAAGAACCACGAATTTCAACCAACAGGATCGCTCCATACTCTCTATGTCTTTTAGTCTATCACTTTGTCTATCAATGTCAACAATCAGCGCGCAGGCCGCTGTGCACGTGCAGTCTATGTACCTAACCTTCGAAGGCCGCTCGGCACTGTTTTTGCGATTCTCATGTTTGAAAAGTTAAAGGCGATGGGTTCATCTAGAGACCTACCGATAGCTGTGCTAAAGTATAAATAAAAAATTACGTTGCCCCAAGGAGCCGACAGTAAATATGATAAAAAAAAAGCTATGATTTGGGAGGGAAAATAGTTTTTGGAAGGACTTGGCAACGTTTACGAATTAAATTAAATGAAAATTGGTTCTCGACGGTAGTTTCGAGAGATCTATTAATTATGATTATTTGCCTCGATAAAAGGATACATTTATTTCAAGAGAAATTTTCGGGAAACCAATTTTACGAACATTAAGTTAGGCCACTAATAATAATATTGACTCTTTAAAACCGCCCCTACTCGTAATATGAATTTTTATTTTGTTTGCGGTCAAAAGTGTGGAAAACGCTCCTTTAAGAGTTTGGGGTTACTCCTGTACCCACCAGAGAATCCTTTGGGGACAACGGGACCCTCCAAATCGGATTTCTTGCGATCGATTAATAATCATGAAAACGTCTTTTTCGGAGTTTCATCAACAAATTAGCGAACCTGCATTTTTCTGAAAGGGGCTCGGTCCCCCACATTTAAAGGTCAGTATTTTGAACACGAATAGGCCGATTTTGGATTTCTTGGTGTCGATTTAGATTAAAATTTTCCATACCATCCGATTCAAATGAAATGATTTCAAAATTTGGACGTAAACTCCAATTTTTTTAGTGAGAACTCCCTTTTACTTCCCAAGGGGGACTGGAGTGTCTCCAAGACCATACAATTAGGAGGATTCCTTTAGGTTGATTCTCCGCGGTCCTGGTCTTCGTCCGACCTGAGTTAACCGAGAAAAAACCATGGCACAGTACTGCCGTGCTAAGGAAGAACGCCGTATGAACATTTGAGAGTTGCCATATTTCCTTCGATAAATCGTAATTATTTTCGAGGAAAATTGTGAATATTTTGCCTTGAAATTTTCAGGAACTTTAGGTGAAATTACGAGCAAAATTATCAGAAAAATTGGAAGAAAAATATTCATAAGTTTACCAGGGGATTCATGTTTTATCAAAGGAAATTTAGCAGCGCTTGAAGGTTCATACGGCGTTTTTCCTTAGCACGGCAGAGTACGTCTGAGCCATACTCTGTATAATCGGACTCAGTTTTAAGCTCCAAACGTGACAAATGGAAATTTCAAACAACTTTTTTTCAAATCTTGAAAGTGTAGGTTTTTAATAAACCACGAACGTCGAGCCAGCTTAAATCTGCAGTTCGGTTTCAAAAGTCGTAGGCATTTTTATTCACAAAATGTTTGTACAGCAGTGGTACACTCAAAAACTATCTTGTGATCTTTGGCACAATAGCTTTTTTTTTTTAATCCGAGGAAACTTTGGCACGATGGTAACTTCTTTTATGGACACTCATATTTAAGAGCGAAAGTATCTTCTACAAGCAAAAGGGGTGAACCTCTGACATGAGGTAATAAGTCATCTATAAAAGGCGATTCTCTCACGCAGCCAACGATTGCATTTTCCGTTAGAATAAAGGATATTACGACGCTTGTCCTGCGAACGCAGCCGGACATTCCAAGAAGAGGACGTTGCGGGGAAAACTTCATAAATCATTCCGAGTTGTCAACAACTAAAATTGCTCCAAGTACGTAATCTAAAGAAGGATAAGAGTCATTAAAAAGATTTGAAGGAAGTCCAGAGGCACAAGATTACACTCACTGTTTACTTTCGGTTACAATGTATGGGCTAACCGATTATTAAGGTTTTAATTATAGGATGATCATCTGATTTAAACTTTGCATTTACTGTGAGCTAATATGTACAATTTTACATTTCGTTCCAGAATTAATGAACCATGAAATCAGTCAACGGGAAAAAATGCAATTAACAATCGATGCCTGTTACAGCACTTAATATTTCCACCGAGACGATGATCGTAGCATCAAATCAGAGGAGAAATTACAAATAAGTCATTAAAAAATGATGCGCATTAAACAAATTCCTCGTGAAAATTGGGCTAATTCTCGCAAACTACTCCTACGAGCGAAGCCCTTTCCATCGACGAGCGTGAGAACCTCGTTTTTCGATTAGGGTGTGTCTAGATCACCGCCCTTGTTTCATAATTTTTAAACGAAATTCGCCTACTTTATTGCTACTAAACTGCAAAAACAGGATCGTGGAAGAACATCCTCAAGAACTTTCGATGAAACAATTTGCCAGTTTCAATAAAGCGTAGCCGGAAGTCTGCAAGGTTACTAACTTACTAACCGAGATAGATATGCGATTTTTGAGTTTTTTTGGGGGGTTGCCCAACTAACTCATGTGCCTTTTATCAAGTGGAATACATTAAGCAATAAGGAACCACCTCCTCTGGATCTCCAATAAAAGCACATATCTGCATAGAGGAACCAACGGCATGTATGTTGCTTCTAGAGTGGGCCGGATATAGTTGTTCCCTATTGCAAAATGTGATCCAAGTCATTTAAATTCAATTTTTAAGCACTAAAAATGTTCTTATGAGAGTGTACGTGTTGTTCTGCTTCGGGAGAAAACCTCGGTACACGCGGCTTACCAGCGTTTTTAGTCCAGGTAACTGAAGTGCTCGGCCATAAAATTCGGCTCAGATGAAGAAGTTCAGTTTCTATGACCAATGATTTCGGTCATCGAAACCAAAATAAACCACCTGTCTGAAGTGCAGCACTGCAGTAGAACGTCGAATGTAACGCAATAATACATGTGCTGTCGATAGTAAATCGAAACAGACATGAGGAAAAGTTGCGGAATCCTTTTGCACTAAAGTATGCTTTATTACTCAATCGGATAATGCTCCCACTGCCCACAATATATGCAAACCTTGGAAGAGCTAGAATTTTCTCACTTATAAAGTTTTTACGGGGCCAAGCTATATTTTTTTAATCAATGATGATTTAATGATCCCGGGAAAAACTCCTGGCGCAATTTTATTTCCGACTTCCGAATATGTTACTCTGTTCTCCTGTTGCGTGACAGCTCCTCTCATCCCGTTTTAAGTTATTCACATCATTTTGCGATGGATTTTCCTCCAATAACCTCTCTACATGCCCTGAAGGCGCATAACCAAGAGCCAATCATATTCTTATTACCGTTTTATCATTTTTGATCTGTCACGGAAAACTCCGTTCAGTCTTGCAGTTTTTGGCGAGTCATCATTCCCGGAATCTTCGTTATAACGATGTTGTCAGATTTAGGATGGGAGTTATAATTTATAGCGGTAATTAGTGATAATTTTTAATAATAAAGGGTTTGGATGGTTTCATTTTTTCGATTAAACGCCTAAAAGTAAATTTTCTGATAACTTCTATTTCTACTTGCTTTTTTCATCGGCATCGCGGCAGAAAATAAAGTTGTCTCGTTGAAAAATTTCAGTGTTCAATAGGCACCTACTCATTCCATGAATGTTCTCCAACGGGCTTTTGCTTACCGCCTTGAGGCGTGCGATTCCAAAATTCACCATGAGTTGGAATTTAAAATAGCGGAGTCAAAATAGCGAGTCACTGAGGGCAGGACAACTTTTCAGCTATACCGAGAAAATATATGGCTCCTTTTTCTCCCAAATAAAAGATACGGTTGGTAGACCTGCGAATAGTACCCTTAGATTCGATAGTTTGAGTTTTCTTTGCATATTATGCCTAGTCGGAACGAGATTCGAAAAAAGAGGAGATAACCTAGACAAAATTGCAAGAAAAGGTTGTAATACATCAAAAAACGCAGAAAAATCAGTAGAATCCGAATATCTATAGGCCGCCAAAAGGTCGCCAAAATTTCACTCCAAAAGAACGAAAAACTGAAAAAATTCCCAAAATTTGCACATTTTTCCTCCTAAATTTCTATTTTACGTAATCACAGATCGATGTTATATAAAAGCTTACCGATTATCAATACAACTTGAGGCATTGCGTGAATTTTCTTATCCAATTTTTATACTCACTAAAATGTTCGCGAAGAAATATTGTCTCGCCACCTTGAAAAAAAGTGTTCAGAGCTTTTAAAGTTCAAACAAATAACTTCGTAAATATATACCTTCGACGCCCATAATTTCACGGACCCTTTCATTCCGATCATGATCTTTCCCCAACACCCCGCCACATGACGTTTATTAATGAAAGGTAGTGTTCTCACATCTTTAAATGCGAGAATCAAGCACGCAACTATTCGAACTCCGGAGTAGGCATGTGGTATCACGCGAAAATGAAGGCAAATATTAGCTTTCCGCCTGTCGCAAGTTAATGACGAGCCGGTGCAGTGGGGTGTCGCTATGAAAGTGGCGTGATAGCTATTATAAATGATATCTCAAACAGCTCATTTACACAGCAAACTTGAAATCAACAAAAATCGAGGTACCTGGTTTGAAAGTTTTACTATCTATTTGTACCGTGCTTGACGTACTATAAATTTTTAAGCAATGAGGAATTTATCCCATTTTACATTCTACTATCCGAGACGTAGAAACTGCGGGAGCATTGCCAAGTAATTTTCTTGCTCCTAACAGTACGCACATGGCGATTAGAATTTTTCAATAATTGTACGTTTTCCACGCAAATGGCATATCGGACACGTTCGTAATTGTAACTGCCCGCTCAACTTGCGCAGAGAATGCAGAAAAAAATCCGGCAGTCATTTAAAACTCGTCTTCTTGTCCATCATCTCCATCTCATTAGACGAAACGAAGACACGTGCAGATTTAATAGATCTTTTGTTTATTTTCACGTAGCTGAGAGTTTATGCACATGATGAAGTCAAGCAAAAGGACCCTGAGGGTGGAAAATATTAAACATGATAACCGCGTGCCGCATTTTAGAGAAGTTCTGCTCTTTACCGACCAAAAACGTGTAAATACGTTCTTGAGAAAGCATCTCTGCTCCATCAATTGAGTGCTTGAGATAGGGCTTGAATCAATGTTTTAGAATAGCTGTGGACCTCGAAGTTTAGTTACTACCACGGGAAATCCGGCAAATGTCTGAAAATGTGTACATACACCTAGGGTGCAGAGTAAATGCTGTTATAGGGCAGAATATTTTTCATTATTTTGAGTACAATCTCCATTTTTCCTGCGGTTTATTGGTTTTCATCTCTTGGGTTCATAATTCAAAATCTCTTCTTTTTATATGCCTTTTAATTTTTAATCTGGCAAGCACATCTGCACTCTAGTGCAATCGGCACAAGATTAAGGCTAAAACTAACAATATGACTATGAATTGACCTTTTAAGTGCATTGAAAATTTAGAGAATAATAAATCCAGATTTTGAAAAAAAAAAAAAAAAAAAAAAAAAAAATTGATAGGTAGCGCTTTTGTCAGCTTCGGAAGGCTTTGTCTATAGCTTTGTTCCGTGAACGGTCATATTAACTCATCATTGCAGGTAAAATTGCGGCTAGAAATGAATGTTTTGGATGAAGGTGCAGTTGTGAATTATTTTGTTTACTCTGATTCATTAGACTGAAAATAATTTGAAAAACCACCCCCCCCCCCAACTCATTAAATTATTTGCAAAATATTGATCGTTTTAACAGCGGCACGCTTGCCTTTACATCTTGGCGTTCAAGTCGCCGATTGGAGATTCTCTACTCATCTCCTGTTGGTCTCCCTCCTATGTATTATCCATGTCATGGTGTCGATTCCTTAATATTTTCGGAGAAAGGAAGAGAAAATTTCATCCTACCGCATCTTCTCTTTTTCTCCGTCAGCAACTTTTTTCAGAAAATTTCTCGGAGGGAACCCAAGTATCCGTTTGAAATTTTTCATCCCTATCAATGACAAATTGACTACCGCACTGATTTATACTTTAGATTGTTCGATTCAATCATTGATATTTATCAATGAGGAAACTTACCTATATTTTTAATTTATTCATTTCATTATCAAAGGATCCACCTATGAACCATTAGCTGTTTAATAAGCGCCCTAATACTCACGTTGTGAATCAGTAAACAAAGAACAAAAAATGTTTCGTTATCTGATGTTTAATCTCGACGCTACATTAATGTCATCCAAGTCGTGCCGTTAACACGGAACCAATCGAATGGCTATTGCGGCATATTGGAATAGCTCCAACACCTCTAATTCATTAGCAATCAATTATTCCTATTTTCAACGATATAGGTGAAAGGGTTTTCATGACAATTTACAGATTACATGTTGTGTGGAAGCACTCTGCCCTCTTTTGGTTGGAATTCAACCCTAATGACAATCAAGTGACACCACTAAGCGTCACGCAGTGGAACGAGTCGTTGAAAGAAGTCGGACATGAAATTTTTGACAAAAATTGTATATTTCAATGTTTATTTTGTCACATTTTAAATTCTGAGGGGTGAATCTCACAGAAATTTTTACGAGGAAACCAACGAAACCACTTTTGAATCATTAACACTGTGTATTAACAGAGTTAAAAGCTTTTAGAGTTACCAAATTTTGTCTGAATTCTACAATCGATTCGTTCCACTGTGCGTCAGTGCGGTGTCATCAAAGAGGGAACTTTAGAGTGGCGGTACGGTCGCTTCTTCGATAAGAATCTTTTCCCCTCCCTTCAACGTTGATGGAAGCTAAGAGACGTTAAAGAGTTTTGACCATTCACGTAAAAATGGACCTTTTTCTAATTATATTGGGCTCCAAGAGCAGAGAGGAGTGCTGAGAAAGAGTATAGGGCAAAAACGTCTCACAAGTCAAACCAAATCTGAGCTTGGCGGTTTAAAGCTGCAGTCCATAAAATGTAATTCGCTGAATACCCAACCGATTGAAAATTCATGCCAAGCAATTCTTGTGTATTTTCTCTCTTTTTTGTGCGTAAAATATTTAAAGGTTGTCGCATTGTCCTTTGATAGTGATCGACACTTTCCAAGAATCATGTTTGAATATTAATAACGTTTTTACGACTCATTGATGGTCAGTCGTGACTCTCGAAATTGTCAAAAAATTATCACCACCCACATCAACAAAGATCGCGTGATCCTCCGTGGTCGAGGCTTACCTTGGATATGATGAGTTGCATTGGACATTATTCTCTTGTATGATTCGGCATTGTATCGTTAACTCTTCTACACAGTTTCGATGCGTGTATGGTCACATAGAATTCAATTCCCAAAATTGCATTCACCTCACTTTAAGGAGGCATACAATTTGAAATAATCGTAAATGGTGTACAGAGTGGCTCAGATTTACCATACCAGGCCATCTCCTCAAAGGTCGGACGAACAAGGAATCGACCCCACGCAATCCGAATTTCGTGCCCCCCCCCCCCCCCCCCCCCCCNCATACCTCTGAAGGGGGTTCACTTCAAAAGTCGGGGTTTACGTTAATTTTTTTAAATGGCTTATTCAAATTCGGAAAGTACCGAAAACTTCAACTTAAAGTGACACCAAAAAATCCAAAATAGGCGCAATCGGGCCAAAAATATTGACTCCATCAGGTGGAGGACAGAGCCCTTCTTCAAAAAATGCAAGTTCACTAAATTCAAGCAGTGGCGTGGCGTGCTTTTCGATATATCGATAGATCTGTCATTCAAACCTATGTAAAAGGATGGATAAACAGGGTATTCGCAGCGAACACCTTAACAATCGATGCTTTATACCATGGCTTCAAATAGAGAAATGTCGATAATTGATCATTCACGCCACGCCACTGAATTCAAGTCGAGGCCCGGAAAGAGATGTTTTCATGGGTAATCGATGACTTTATGGAGTCCAAATTTGAGAGTCCCGTTGTCCCCAAAGGCTCCCTTAATGTGGTACAGGAGGAACTTTGAACTAATAAAATTAAGTAGTGTGATTCTCTCGCATTGAAGAGTTGAGTCACCCACTGACCGAGGTCCACACATTTTTAATAAAGAAGGAAGACATATACATGCCCCCCCCCCCATTAAACAATTATAGAGAGAATTTCATACAGGCCAGCTTTAGCTTCAAATTAGCAGGCGCGCACCATCGCATCTACACCATTCACAAGGTTTCACGATGAGCAGGGCTTTTAATTAAATCTAACTCCACAAATAGGATATTGCAGTGAAGTTTAAATAAATTGAACATCAATATCTGTCTCAGATTTTACATAAGAATGAGGAAGAAAAGGCTGCAAAGAAAACGGCAAACCAATCCTTGTTATACGAGCGAACAACAAAATTGATGTTCAAGGTTGTGTCTTTTGCAGTTTGGCGGCACAGTTTCGACATCAAAAAACTTTGGCGAGGAGCATTAATGCTCTTACTTTTTTGTTGCTAGATTGTTGACTAGGACAAATTATCCGATGAAAGCTCTTCAAGATGCGTAGAAAAGACTCGCAGATGAGAGTCTGCGTTTAGTTGAAGATTGACAGATCTGGGAGTTGTCTAATTAAGATCGATTTTAGACGAAAGAAATTCTATGCCTTCCTTATGTCATTTTTTGTCAAAAGGCTAATGGAGTTCGAACACCGCGGAGATACGTTGTTGTTTGCATATTATATTTCATAACTCCGCGGTATTTAAAAAAAGGATTGATATTAATAGATATTAGCGCTGTTTTAAAAAATGACAGCTTTTGTCACGTAATCTTCCGATAAGTGGCTTAGCTCTTAAACCACATATCTTAAAAATATTGAGTGTGAATTGGAAGGTACCCTGAGCGCTTTTTTTATTCTCAGGAAAATTGAAGCAAAATTACGAAGTGATGACTAATGATAAAACGTTTGAAATTGATAGTTTTTCTAGCCTACAATAGTGCCACCAAACCTTTGAGCTGCGCTTTTCTCGAATTCGCTTTTCGTCGTCAGCTATTTCATCGTTTAAAACCAATCACGTGGTTAAAGAGAATTGAAATGAAATCTGGAGTGCGTTTCGCCCCGGCACTAATTTTATCTCCTGGAAAGCTGTATGATACGACTGCGAAACGGAATTGACTAATTTTACGGAGTGAACTTCTCTCTGCAAGAGGAATTGCAACTTTTTTTTGCGAAATGAACTCTTAACATAACGAAGTGGATTTTACGCCTTATTTATGTCATCCGGGAGCATATATACTCCGGAGTGGTATGCATTCCGATATTTCTATAGAGATCAGTTTTTGGTATTTAGATATTGTTTAGGCCAAATGAAGCGTTTCCTTTCACGCTTCATCGTAGATATCTTATGTTTTTTGCGAATTGAGTTCCATTTTGGCTGACTCCTTTCACGACTACTTTTGAGTCGCGTTTTTGCAATTGAAGGCCAAGTCAAACTTCACGCACAACTTAATCTGTTTGCCGGCATGGCACTCCCAGGACAGTAAATGTTGCAAATTTTGTCCCTTTGACATTGACTGCTAAACTCACAAAAGCAATGAGTACAAACAGGTTGTTCGACAACCGCACGGAAGGGTATCCTTTATGTTTTTCCGTCCAAGCAGGCGCAGGTAGGCGACGTCTGGAGCGAGCAGGGCATGACGCCGCGCCGTATTGTTGACCCCCCCCCCCCCCCCCCCCCNTTCGACAAAAGGGACAGAGGACCACGACAACGGCGCGGCGAGGCGCGAGGGTTTGTCTTGTCGCACAATGTTTAATGTTTTGTCAACAATTGTCAGACACAACTCTAAAGGTGCCTTGTTGCTTGTTGGTGTCAACAATCCGAGATCGCCCGAAAACATGGTACTTGCCAAACCGGTATACTTTTACACAACACGGACAGGGGGCTGATTTTTGATATTGATGGACAAAGCTATAGACAAAAAAGACAAAAGAGATATGGAGGGATCCTATTGGTGGAAACTGGTGGTTGCAATGGACAGAGGAGGTAGGTAATGGACTAACTAACGGCAACTCACGACCATGAGAGACCCTATAGTAAGTCCATCATTTACCCTCTCAATCTGTAAGAACCACCCATTTCAACCAATGGGATCGCTCCATACTCCCTATGTCTTCTTTGTCCATCGCTTTGTCTATCAAATTCAACAATCAGCCCGCATACGGACACGCAAAATTTATGATACACAACACAATACCACGAGTCCATTATTTCTGGCGTGTCTACTATATTCATGTATCGATAACCGAAGAGCAAAGTCACGTATCTCCATTGCGATGTTCCGGTCAGTTTTATGTTGTAAAAGAGAAACAAGCCAATTTTAAGGTTTAATATTCATGCAAAATATTCCACTGTCAGAGAAGAAAAATCAAGGAAGTTTTCAAGAAATTTCGTTGAACAGTTATTTAAATAAAAAAAAAAAAGACAGGAAGTCTGGAAGGTCGCAAACGGAGATACGTGATTTCGCATCTGGCTATCGATTTACGAGATTATATAAAATGTTGAGCTTCTTACAAAAGTAATTAGAGGAGAAAATGAGCCAGCTTATGATTAAAATTTGAGTCCAGCACCTCAAAGTAGCTTCCATAACTTAGATGTATAAATATTTTTCAGTACTATTCGAGACGCGTAAGCACAGATAATGAAAAACGGATGAAGTTGCTTGAAGCTACCTTTGATGAAGATATAAAATTAAGGTATTTTACGGTAGTTGCAAATTAAAAACATTGGCCAAAAAGTTAAATGTTATTTGATCATGACTTTCTGCAAGTACATTGCAGCTATGAATTTTTTCATTGAATGTATGCTTAAAGTACTTGCAGTCAGCTGAACTCTAACAACAATAAATTTAGACTTGTTAAATTGAGCTTCTAATGATGCTTCGATATTTATCAGTGGTTTATGAAGAATTCACGTATGAAAATTCCACGAATCCGGACTCTGTCTAGTCCAATTGCCGCATCCTATGCAACACCTGAGCACACACTATCACATCACAGGTATTATTTGGACACTTTTACACAGAAGAGGCATTTGCGATGGAAACCTGATAAGTATAGACGAACTTCTTTCGAATAAAAACGTCGATTTTACTGACTGATATGAATGCATAAGAATTATTAGTATTCAGAAAGTAAGTAGAAGCTCCTTCAAAAACTTGCGATGCCACTATCTATACATCTAAACATTCAAACCATGATAAAGAATCTGTCCCATTGAGGACCTTTTTTGGCCCCAACTTTGGTCGGAAATTATAAAGGCTTTGAATAGTGCAATGTGCTCTAATTTTCGTCATCTACCCTGTGAGAGTATGTCTTTGTTTAAGGCATTTTTTAAAGGTTTTTGCCCGATTGACCAGCGCAAAGTGGGGAAGTTTTCGCGTTTTCTCAAAAAATCGCTCTTTTCCTTTCATGAAACTAGTTGTTCAGAAGTGATTGCGAGCGAAAACCACTTTCTCTTTTAAATGTGTTACAATGGATATACTAAAGTGTAACATACTGAAATATGAAAGTGGTAGTCCCTGCGCTGACCCTTAAAAGTGAACTTTTGTCACCTAACAATCGTTTAACATACATGAGACTAATTCAAGTTTTGTCGCCGTGTTTTTGGTATCAGATAAATTTTAGAATAATGTATTATGTGCCCGTATCGGCTCTTAGTCATTTACTCTTTGTGAAAGTTGCCTTTATGGAGGTGTTTTTATAAAGATTTTGCACACTAACTAGCGCCACGCAGTGAAGTTTTGTAGTTTTTCCAAAAACAATCCTCATTTTCGGCCATAAAACTATTTTCAAGCATGAACATAAATGTGAACTGCACTATCCCCTTTAAATATGTCATAAATTACTACCAAAGACTTACACTCTGAAATACAAATGTATGGTAGTCTTGCGTTGACACTTAAAAGTGAATTTTTGTCATTGCATAGTCGTATGACATATCGACAGTGAAACTACCAAACCACGTATCTCGGTTTGCGACGTCGCAGACTTCCTGTCATACTTCATTTTTTAAATGAAAAACTACTTAACATCCAGTCTTGAAAATTTCTGTGGTTTTTCCTCTTTGTGCGGAGAAAATTCCGTGAAAATTTCAAGGAATGATATTGATTTGGTCTACTTCAAAAAAATAAAATGTGAGCGTAGATTTTTAAACACCGCAAACGAGATACGTGGTTTGGTAGTTTCACCGTCGATATATGAAACTGATTAGTCCAACAGTTGTTTCAGTAATTCTTTAGGCGTATGATTTTTCCCGATCCATAAAACCACTTATTGAAATACTTAATAATCTGGTTTGAATCAAGACTGAAGTTTACGGACGTAAATAAATTTATATCTTCATAATTGCCGCACAATAACTCTATCAGCAGCTAGAATAAATTCATCGATAGAGATTAATTAAGAGATAATTTCTTAAATATAAAATTGGTCCTTAGGATACACGGAAACATCCAGAACAAAGCCAATCGGTGGATATGCACCTTAATTAAGTTCGGCGAGGGCGTAGGTTGCGTCGTCAAATTTGAAGGCGAACTAGCGACAATTTTGTTTCCAAGCGGTGCGACGCGGCGCAGAGTGGATCGAGTCAATAGGAGAGGTTGGACAAAATTCAGAAATTTCAAAGCTCTTTACTCCCGTTTATACAAAAATTTGAGGTTGTAAAAATGGTTTCATTGGTTTCCTCGTAAAATTTTCTGCAAAAAGCGCCCCTTGAAATGTAAAATTTGACGAAATGAACACCAAAATTTGCAGTTTTAGTCAAAAATTTCATGTCCGACCTCTCTAATTGACTCGATCCAACCGTCGCACTGTATGCAGCACCATCATCCTAATTTTGCGATGTGGAAGGGTTTGTAATTCAGGGATGAAACTCATGCTGCCTTGCTAAGGAAAAATGTCATATCGTCGCTTGGCTAACATAAGGGCGTAACTACACATTGAAATGAGCCCAAAAAAGCTGTGAAATGTATGGAGGACAGGGTTCATTGTAGAGTGTAATTACGTCCTTATGCCAGGCACGGTGCGCTTGAACTCACTTTAAATGCGACTTGAATGTACATCAAAAATTCAAGTTGGAGGTTGTAGTGGGGTACTCCCTGATTGGTTTTTGGGCAATTTCGAAATAGGTTGTCGGAGCTCCTCGAAAAATAATCGCATTTTTGTGGTTTTTTAGGGGTAAAATAGGAAAATTGGCCTTAGGGCGACAAATTAAACCCCCTCTCCCTCATCCTTGCACTGACCGATCTGAATTTTTAGTATATTTTCACCTAGTATAAGATGTGACTTTTCTGAAATTTTCATGCCCATTCACAATTTTTTGCCCCCGCGGCAGCGTTGCCAATTTGCGGACTCCAAAATATCGAATTTGATGATAAATTGAAGGTTTCGAAGTGTGATTTCCATTCAAATTCAAAAATTCAAATCGTAGGATGTAGTAGGGTACAGCCTGATGGGTTTTTGGCCAAATTCGAAATGGAGTGTTTGAGATTTTTGAAAAATTATTGAATTTTTGTGGTTTTTTAAGGGTAAAATAGCACACTGGGCACGGGGCGGCAAATTAAACCTCTTCTCTCTCATCCTTGCCGTGACCGATTTGAACTTTTAGTATGTATTAACCTGGTATAAGATGTGACTTTTCTGAAATTTTCATACCCATATAAAATCTTTTGCCCCCGCGGCAGCATTGCCAAGTTGCGGACTCAAAAATATCGAATTTGATGATAAAATGAAGGTTTCGAGGTGTGGTTTCCTCCAAAATGTCACGAAAAATGTGCAATTTGAGAGTTTTCGATAAGATTAAGCATATTTGAACAATTTAAAGTTACAGCGTTGCCAGCTTCACGATTTAAAATTCGTCAAAATGATCCAAATGCATTGCGCAATGAGTGAAGTATCCCTGTCAGGTTTGTAGGCGCCAATGCAACTATTCCACCACGAAAGTAACGCACAGTATCCAATGTAATTGAAGGCGCATTAACGTATGAAAATTGACTATTACCGTCAACCACTGTTTGCCAAGTGGTAACTTCACGCCGACTAAAACATTTTACAGGGTCCAAATTTTCAAAAAAGATACCCATGATATAATCACCGTGTTTTAGCACTTTTTTTTTTTTTTTTTTTTTTTTTTTTTTAGGTTTAGAGAGATGATATTGAAATAAGTCGAAATTCACGATTTTGCCCAGAAAAATGGCAACGTCGCAGCGTGTCAAAATTATCAGGAGGGGAGCATTAGGAGCATCTAAGATACTAATTTCACACTCTGATTACAATTAAGGCATCTGTAACATTAATTTATCGAGAGAGAAAAATCATCAAAAACAGTCAAAAATTCGCTATTTTCATGCGCTAAATTTTCGCGTCGGGTCAAAAGCATGGAGGGGGTCCAAAACTTCACTAGGGTGTAGTTTATGAACTAATTTTGCCCTCTATTTAAGTTGCAGACCCCTCCGACTTTATTTTTTGGGGAGCGACAAATTACTGAAAAACAGTAAAAATTCGCTATTTTTGCTTGGATAAATGGCAACTGCTCATCGGGTTAATTTAGTCCGATTGACCCCAAATTTCATTTTCCGTGTTTTTGAACATGCTGTAACCGATTTAGGGGGTTACGGCTATAAATTTCCGAAATTCATTTTTTGTGGGCCACAATAATGTCCATTTAATCAAAAAATAAATCAACGAATCTTATAGACTAAAATGAGCATGAGCCTAAGGAAATTAGAGTTTGAAAGTGACGTCTGTGTTTCTAGCCTTGCGTTAAAGTCTCCTTGGAAGTCCCTCTCATTCTGTCCATGTCCATAAAAGAAAAATACAAATCGATGAGTCTTATGGACTAAAATGCCAATCTGCTTGTTGCCTGAGGGAATTAGAAATTGAAAGTGACGTCTGTGTTTCTAGCCTTGCGTTAAAGTCTCCTCGGAGGTCCCTCTCGTATACTGCTCATGTACACCTCAGAATGCGTAGAGACTTTCAGATTACAGCCAATTGGCGGATGCAACTTGGTTGACTTCGGTGTAGTGTTGGGTTGCATCGTCAAATTTGAAGGCGAACTAGCGGCGATTTTGTTTCTAAGTAATGCGGCCTCCAGCCGTTATGATGTATGTTGCATCATCATTCTTATTTAGCGATTAAGCAAAATTTGTAGGTTAGGGTGGAAAAAAATTTGTAGTTAGGGATGAAACAGAATATGCGCGCTGCACCAGATAAGTATATACAACAATGGTACCTCCGAAATGCCGTATAAACTTTCGGGTGTTGTCAAATTTGCGTTGTTGTTGCGTTCAAATCTAAGGACACAATAGCGTGCACGAAATTGACGATGATAGATGCAACGTTGCAACATAGATAAGAAAATAAAGAGAAGTTGAGTAGTGAAATGAAACAACATTGGATCACTGTGACATTTTTATTCGCTGCGATATATTGACATAAACACTTACAATCCAGTCATCTAACAAAATCAAGAGTGGCGGTAGCCACCCCCGGTCGAGGAAAATGACGTCCTACTAAAGTCCCGATAACAAACGGGTGGCCGACACTCTTAGTCACAGGCAACTCCCTTAACTTGAAAATTGATTCGATTGCCATTCGACTGCAGCCCAAACGACGGCACGGATTCCTACGATCTTGGTGTCTACGGACGCATCTCAATTAGGACTACAAAGTGGAAGAGTTTCAATAAGATCCATTGAGTTTTCAAAAAGTTATAAGCACTTAATGACCCAAAACAAGGAAAATTTTACTTTTTACTTTGCCGGGAAATTTGAATTTCAAGAATCCAGGGTACTGAGAAAGTCACTCAAACTCCGCGATAACGGTAAACCTTAGACCCATAAAAGTGGGTACCTAAAGAATCGTCATGTTACCGTGTCCACGGGTTTTTACAGTTTTGTAACATTCCTAGTGATCTTAAAGAGAAATTACGGAAAATACGACTAAACTGCCCGTCATGACCATCTTTAACAACAGATTTCTCGCTTACCCGGCCGCAGATTGTAATGGAGCCTATATAAAGGGCACTCCGTGAAGATGTGAGGATTTCATTTTGCCACATAAAAAAGCGCTTTATCTCACGGATAATCCAGCATCCGCTTACATCCTTCAAAATTTTAGCTATAATTTTTGAATTTAGAAAAAAACCAGTAATATAATGGTTCAACGCCATTGGTTCATTCTGTTCAGGTTCGTCCGAGTTTCGGGAACGAAATTCCTGTCGTCGTTATCAACCTCCATCTACTGTATTTATTTGTGAATAATGAACAGATGTAATTTAAAAGTTCAATTCATTTTAGATCCTAACTAATATTACACACTTATATTATTACGCCAACTTTTATCCCGATACGCTACTTCATTGGTTTCTTAAAAATCTCAAGTGATTTCTGGTCGGTCGTTGCCAACCTCTTTAACTAGTTGTGAATAGATTTACCTAATTTGGATAAGAGTTTAATTCTTTGTAGATGCTAACTACTATATTTACATACTCATATTATTACGTCTCACGTGTTCTACTGGAGCCCGATATACTATTACCTTAGTTTCTCTTAAAATTTTCAAGTGGTATCTTTATTTTATTGAACGAAAATGTGACAAATTTTTAAGTGAGGTTATGTCGTCATGTTTATGTCAGTACCTGACCTAAGCGATAGATGTAATTCAGGTAAATTACGTTAACGAAATTACACCGAAATTGTGCCAAACTCTCCAAAGGAAGCAGCATTTACATCACAGAATGTATTCTCACGACTAAAGTCTAAAAATTACTGGAATATGAGCCTCGGCCTTCACATGCGACTGTCACTGAACTTCGACCAAAATTTATTCGCTCTATATCTTGCCATCAACCTATGTGCTCTGGAGTGATTATGCTTCTCTGAAGTGTATGTTATTTACATTAAGAACATGTTTCCTTCATGATTTATCTTGGAATCCTCCTATCTCTTCTACCGTTCTTGTTACGCGTGGCTTGCGAACCTGAGTATGTGAGGCACAATTCCATCCCTTTTCGGAACAGTTCAATCATAGGTCAACTTAATGTCACATAATCAAAGGTCTTTGACTGTGAGCATTTGCTCAAATTGGTTTCTTCTGAGTCTCTTTGATTTTGCGTCAGGAGTTGTTAGAAACTTCATTTTGCCCAACAATGTATAACAAGGTCTTTAATGAAAGGTATGTACCCGTTTTATTCTCATAATTTCATAAGTTGATGATAAAAATACAATGAAGGCTTCATTTTCTTGCATCGATTACTGTGTGAAATGGGTGCGTCCATTCTTCCTCTGTTCAAAAGCGTAACAGAATAAATTGCTTATCTGTTACGAGGACTACAGTAGTAAGATTCGTAGGTACGTGTTCCTGCCTAGTTCCATTGGAATAAGTGTGATCGTGTTAATCAAGGCTAAATACAATTAGACCCCATGGTATCAATGTAATCATAAATGCCTCTCCACTCTTACCAACTAGGTGCGGCATATCCTCCGATCAAGAGATGGAGATTGCCGTCTCAGTAGGTACGAGGGTGAGCCTACGAACCCAGGTATGGTGACCGTAAGTACCGCTTTGGCCTCTCACATTCAGATGAGCCTTTTTTTCTAATGAACTCATGCCAATACTTAGATCTCCAGACTTATTTACTACATTAAGAACACATAAGATAATAAATTAAATAGGTCAAGTCAGTTGTCAATCTTTATACCAAGTGCAGGTACCAACATAATTTTTTGTTATTGGTGGGACAAAAGACACTAGCTGCAACGCAGCGATTCATAGATTTAATTGTTCCCAACCGATCCGTGATTTGGCGTCAATCCTTTGGATAAAAAGATCACGATAGTTCCATTATTAATAATTAAAAACATCATTTAATTTGACAACAGTTCTGTGTGCGTTTCCCACTGTCTGAAGTTCAGTAAAAATAAGGACTCAATTGTGGTGGCCACATTCTCATGATGCAGTTACATCTCAACCAATGAACACCTGCAGATTCGTTTCAGAATCAGCATTGGTGCGCTCTCTCGCGGCTAACGCCGGAACCCTAGTTTTCACTTTCACTTTTCTCCACCAGGAGCGCTGAGTAGCACTCTGCTTTCGTTCCGGTTCTCCGATTCGCTCTGAACCATAGAGTACAATAGAGTCGCAATGTACTGGAGCGCCGATGAAGTCAATCCATTAACGGGCCTTTCCGAGCCGCTTGTGCTCCGAAAAGTGTGAACCCGACGGCACTTATCATCATTGTGGCTTATAGAGAAATCAAGAACTACTTGTGTTTTTTCGACATTTTTAATTCAATCATCATTAATTTTTGCAAATTTTGCTGCAAACGGGTAGTTAAAGTCATAGTGAATCCATTAATGTATCATACTCTTGAATAATATTCCAAAAAGGAAGTAAATTGAGACTTAAACCAAGTGTGAACCGACAAGCATTTCTTATCACGGCGGCTTACGGGAAAAGCAACGACTGCTTGTGTTTTTTCGACATTTTTTAAGTCAATCGATGTTAATTTGTGTAAATTTTGCTATAAATAGATGGTCAAAGCCATAATAAATCCATTCATGTATGTTACTCCTGGATTTTATTCACATAGGGATTTAATTTCTGACTTATACAAAGTGTGAACCAAACCGGCATTTCTAACATGGTGGCTTATGGAGAAATCAACAACACTGCTTGTGTTTTTTCGACGCTTCGGTTTTGCTAGCTCTTCGTACAGCCAGACCTTTAGGTACTTATTCACCCAAAAACGACCTGATATAAACTACAAAAACCCTCAAAAACATTTTTCGGGCAAAAAATCCGGTCGAGGAAATTGACGTGTCACTTCCTTTTAATCAAGTATAAGATAGGCAAAAACCTTTGATGAATTCCCAAGGTCCACTAAGACTAATAATCATCAAAAAGTTAAAAAAAAAAATAAATCCCTTGCCAAAAATAAATAAAAAACCGATTTTGAGATAAATCCCTCGAATGAACTTGAAATCACAAAATCGGTCGAGGATGTCAACTGAAATTTTTCCCCCTTTAATTATGAGCTCCGCAACAAGCGTGACTCGCTTGTACCTTTTCATACACGAGCCGCACGAATTCATCTCTTCTTCTCTCCTCTCCTTCCGTCCATGGACAGAGGTCCAAAATTTTTCGGATTTACTGACGCGACCGGCTGCGGCTCGATGCTCTCAGTGAATCGGTGCCTTCTTATCATCCCTGATGTCGGCTTCAAGTCGGTTGCAATTTCACCAGTCGACCCATTTTTCCATAACCACATGTTAGACTTTTTCGAAACATGATTCATCTGAAACATGGATTTTTTTTTTAAGGGAGCTTACCATTTGCTTTGGACGGTAGGTAGGTTGTAAGTAATAATTGTTCTTATACTCTATCAGTTAAGTATAAAATACATCTGTACCATTGGATGACATTTCGACAGACACGTTAGGTCCGGACAAGTGAGGGGATTTCTGAATCGCAAAATTATTAGTGGAATTGTTATAGTGGAGGAGTTGAGTCCCTTCACGGAATGAGCCCCACTTAAGTCGACAGGTTGTACGTGTTTCTCTCTGACTTATGTGTCATCTTAGTATAATCCACCCATGTTTACGCACCGAGCCGCAGCCGGTCGCGTCAGTAAATCCGAAAAATTTTGGACCTCTGTCCATGGACGGAAGGAGAGGAGAGAAGAAGAGATGAATTCGTGCGGCTCGTGTATGAAAAGGTACAAGCGAGTCACGCTTGTTGCGGAGCTCATAATTAAAGGGGGAAAAATTTCAGTTGACATCCTCGACCGATTTTGTGATTTCAAGTTCATTCGAGGGATTTATCTCAAAATCGGTTTTTTATTTATTTTTGGCAAGGGATTTATTTTTTTTTTTAACTTTTTGATGATTATTAGTCTTAGTGGACCTTGGGAATTCATCAAAGGTTTTTGCCTATCTTATACTTGATTAAAAGGAAGTGACACGTCAATTTCCTCGACCGGATTTTTTGCCCGAAAAATGTTTTTGAGGGTTTTTGTAGTTTATATAAATACTTCTTGACTAGAGTGGTAAATATATTTAGAACAAACGGCGATTGTGGTTTTACACATGAATTACGTTCATTAAACTTTTCCGCCGGACGATAAACGTTGTGAACTATTGCCTGAGTACAAAAGTTGATCGAACATATTATCAATAACACATTATTTCATATCTAAAAGTAGGAATAAAATAACATTGCTCCACACGTCCTTCCAGGAGACTTTAAAATATGTAATACAAGATCTAGAAAATAATATTAATAAAACCCCGTCCATCCCAATAAATTTGGAAAACTTGTTTTGATTTTGACGAAAAATATTTCAAAAGTGAAAAACGAATGCATTGAGGACACAGCCAGTTAATCAGTCTTTATTTGTCCCTGCTAACTTTTGAGCGAGTAAAGAGTGCCTTTTTAGCGGGCAGTCAATATTAAAAATAGAGATTTCTCTATATTATTTTATTTTACCACCCACATCACGTATCATTATTCAGTGAAGCAGGGGTGACAAATTTCAATCTTGTAACATCATGTCACAGAAATGATTCATCTTTCAGACCCGGTCCCATTACCTTTTCACTAATTAAAACGTCTTGATAAGGTAAATAAAATTTCAAATGATGTTATACAAATATCAATTATGAGGCTTAGGTGTGCATGTTATAGGTTCAATTCCATGACTCGAACTACAGTTTGCACTCTGATGAGACATTTTGGAACTTAAAATTTTGAACTCCTATTAAGTGTAACAGGGGCTTAACGGATATGCTCTTCAAAGAAACAGAGGTTAAACCGCAACACGAGGCGATTGAAATCTACCTCAGCCCATACATGGTCGGTGTTTCCTGTTTTTAAGCGATTTTATCCAAAGAGCTGTTGAAAGAATATTCAAATAGAAACATAGACAAATCTGAAACATGCAAAATATTATGATTGTAACTCAATGAATCCTACGAAACTGAAACAAAAGATCGAAACAGACTTCTGGAGGTGGATCTTCAATCTCTAAATAATTGTAGGATTTAATGCTATCCACAATCTCTCCATCACGCAAAAATACCGACTACTTCGTATTTAGTCATTGCAAAGTAGAGACTTCTTTCAAATTTTCAAATACATTCTTTGAATGAGAATTTTCACCTCATAGGTCACTATTGTTCTTGTTTTGTCGTATGCTTTTGCAATTTTCGATGGTATTCATAGAGCTCGCATCATCCGTGCTGACGCTGCCAGAGACATTCGTCGAAGATGATTTCTCGACTAAGTTTACATTAGTTCCATTACAAGATATCGTATTTTCGTCTTCAGTGACTTCAGATGTACGACCGTTGCCACTGACTGACTCTAGGATCTCCTCCAGCTTGGGATTGAGAGACGTCACAGCCTTATTCCCGATAAAAAAATCGGCGTGGTTGAAAGTTGACTCATTGATTAAAGTTTTGCTTTTTAAATTTTGTAGTAATGAAGTCAGTGTTTCCACGTCCTGTAACAGCAAAAAGCAGAATATTAATGTGTCATTTATAAGATGACAACAAGACAGTCTTATAATGAAGATACTTATCCTAATGGCATTTTGCATTAAAAACTCGAATTTATTGCCATTATACATAAACTTTCTACAAAGCGCGTAAATAGCAAATGAAATGACATTTAATTTGATTTTTTTGACATATTCCTGGTCATTTTTATTTTGAATTCGTACCAAGAATAGATAAAAGTCAACAGCATGCAGTGTGTTCTCAACCGATCGCCCATCCAACTTATAACTACGCCCATCGTTGCTTGACCTCGGTGATCAAAGGAAAACCTACGCTTTTGACGTAGAAGAATAAAAGAGAGAGAAGAGGAGAAAAAAAGAGAGAAAAGAAGAGAAAATGGAAAGAAGAAACTAGGAGTAAGAAAAAGAATAAGACGAGGAAAGAGAGAAGTTGGGAAGGGGTGAAAGAGAGAGAAGAAAATGAGGGAACAGAATACGGAGGCAGAGTATTAAAAAAGTGAAAAGAAATGGGAGAAAAATGAATCAGCTTAGAAAATCGGAAGAATATAAGAGAAAAAAAGAATAACATAAGTGAAAGAATTCGAATAGTGGCAGTATAGTGAAAGTGCAAGGTTACCCGGAAATAATACGCAAAAAAGGAAGCTTTTTACGAAACGAGTAGATTACCTTAACGCCGTGTCAGCTCATCCTCAAATTTCGTTTAGGCAACACGAAATTCCACGTGATCGAATAGTGGCAAGTCGTAAAATGACATGCTCGGCGGGTGCATACTCAAAAAATAGCTTTTTACCAAATCGGAATAAAACCGGAATAGGCTACTATACGCCGAATCAGTTCGCCTTCAATAATTGGTGCTGGCAATACGAGCTCACACTTGGTCGAATAGTGGTATCAACCCCTCTAAAATAGTCAGGCGGTATCTGGCGAGTAATTTGTAGTAGACACGATAATTATTGTTAGATTCGATTCAACTTATTTTTTTCAGTTTTTTAGAGTTAAGTTTCCATGACGGATAAAAGCAGAGTTCAAATTAGAGTTCAAATGCATTTACCGATTACCAATAAACGGTTAGTAACGCGAGTGCTCCCCACGCTGTTTTCATGAGATTATTTTTACTTATTTTCCGTCGGGAAAGAAGAATAGGGGAAGGAGAAGAGGGCGAAGAAAAAAGAAGGAAGACATTGTTAGGACATCACCGTATGGATATCATGATACGTAAAATTTTCATGTAGAAACATGCGTCATTATAATCTCGCAGCACCGCGCTTATTTGAACGAGCTTTGGAGACTTAAAAGCAGAGGTAGAAAAGTAGACAGATGTGTGAAAACGTCATCGCCGCGCCGGTAGATAGAAGGCACAAGCACACTAAGGATATGCTCTCTTGGACACAAGATCGGCTTATAGTCTGAGTTTATTTGAACGTGCTTTGGAGACTTAAACGCAGAGGAAGAACAGTAGACAGATGTGTAAAACATCGTCGCCGGTAGATAGCAGGCACAAACACACTAAGGATATGCTCTCTTGGACACAAAATCAGCTTATGGTCTAAGTTTCATGGAAGGCTCATAGCTCATCTGTACAACAACTGTACCAATGATCGATAGGAAGCTAATTTAGATATTGATTTTGTTTTTGATTGCAAGGTTTTGCATTTATTGAATCGGAGCACTCTTTCAAGGTAAAAATGACGTCATTTTACAGTCTGAGGCGCGAGCGTTTCCGAAAAAACTGATTGTGAGCTTTAATCCGCATACACACATCAATTTACAAGCCCCTTGGTATGAATTAAATTAAATCGACCGTTCCGCGATATGCCTTGGAACTTTTTTCGGTGCTTGCTCATGGCCTGTAATTACGTTGCTTAGCGATGAATAATTACTTCTCGATGCGTAAATTCGGTAACCACGTACCTCTGTTCTCGATGTTTTAGACTTCTCGTCACTTTTTAATTTTTTATCGTGAACCTATAAACGATGTAATTTTTTTAAATCCATCGTAATTTTTTCTCTCTATACAAAGAATGTCCTGTAAAAATTTCAGAAAGTAAAGTTGGTTCGTCAGCTTTTGAAAAAATTAAAAAATAGTTAAAATTCTGTAATACTGCAATCGAGGTATGTGGTTAGCAAATTCAACTACCGAGTTGCTGTTATTTTGCTTGTAATACCTAGTGGCGTGGCGTGCTTTGCGATACATCGATTGTTATGCCATTTTTACCTATGGAAAAGGATCGATAAACAGGGTGTTCGCAGCAAACACCTTAATAATCGATTCTTTACCATAAGTTTAAATGGCATAACAATCGATATATCGCAATTCACGCCACGCCACTGCTACCTTTGGACTGCACACAGCATCCGTCGAGCCGTGGAAGAGATGAACTGGCACAGTGGTGCGAGAGAGATCGTAAAGTGGCGGTGTTGCTTGTCCGTAATGCTGCATATTGTTCTCAGCACTTCCGTAATCGAACTGCCGGAATTTACCTGCAATAAATATAGTAGAATATAAAGTTTTGTGACAAAATTCGCGAGATGGAGCAATTGAGCATGATGTCAAAATCAAACTAAAGAACAACCACATTTGGAAAGAATTTAACCTCAACCTAAATAGTACAGGTTGCGATAAAGTGCGATTTAATGTTAAAATAAATGCTACTGTATCGGATTGTTGTGTATGCCTATCTGTTTATTGAAGGGGCTCTTTTTTATTCAGGTGTTATGCGATGAAAAAAATAAAATGCAATTTTTATTACGGATTGCCTACTTTTTTGATACATGGAACATGGAACTCATATTATTGATCTTCCAAAGAATCAGAATTCATTGACAAAACGACGAAAACCCATCGAATTTTTTAACCACCACACCTATCGTATTTTTCTTTTTTAACTTTTTATAAACTTTTTCATAGGGCAAAACATCCAACAATATTGGGTGTGGAAACATGGAATCGGGACAAATCTTGTACTTTTTTGCTCCTCTAAACGTCTGAACCGCCAGAACACTATTTTGCTAGTACGCGTAACCGGCTCATATTTGTGGAAATGTTTAAATGAATTGAAAGAAAATTTTTCGAAAAAAGCGCTGCAACAATTCAGTAAAAAATGCATTTCCAGAATTTCTGTGAAAATTTGAAAATTTAAGCAAAATCACCACTGATAATTGCGTTTCGAACTAAGGGTCTCAAAAATTTTTAACATCCTAAACGATTTTAAAAGTGTCAACGCTTGCCAAGGCTTGAGAAGAATTGCGAACAGAAAATTAGTTTATTTTTAAACCACAATGCTTTGTTGTATCACGCTGGGAGACTAGATACCAGGAAAAGGCAGAAGTAAGAATAAAGGTTAGCTATTCCTTGTTCGGAGAAATGAATACTTCGCTGGTCATGGCTACATGTAATAAAACGTGGACGGTCAGGAGAAGAATCTTAATAACTCAAATTATTTTTTTACGAGTAATAACTCACAGCGAAATGGTCTTTTTCTGACAACCGAAGATAATTCGACGATTGAAATGACAACTTGCCACTTTTTCCATTATTTAAATACTCAAAAGTTTAGTTTGATTTTATACAAATAAAGTTGGTGCAAATCATACTCACGTTTTAAGGCGCACTTGCGCATTACGAAACGCACTATTTTCTTCTTTCACAGGTTCACAGTTCATAATCAATTCGTTACTTTCATCATCGTACTTCTCCTCCCTATAATAATTCTCAATGGATCTAATTGTTTTTCTGAAAGTTCCACTGGTAGAAAACAATATACCGCGTATTTGACTTAATCTAGTTGAAAAAATCAAATTTTAAGGCACTTACCACTTAAATGCATCTGTAAAAAATGCTCAGCCGTCCTGACAGAAGATCCGATTAACCCATTTTTAACGACGGACATGTATATCGTCTGAAAAAAAGAGGAGAACATATTTTATTCAGTTGACAGTTTAAATGACTTTTGACTAAAATTTAATATTTCCCAACATTTGGAAGCTCAGTGGTCTCAAGTCATGATATAAAGTGTTCATAAAAATGGTCTCATTGTGATTTGGACGGACAGTATAAATTTTATGCGCTTATTTTGATTTCAATTTTTTCCATTCGCCTAAAAACTTAAATTTCAAATTTCTATAACCACGCACATAATACTTGAAGGAGCTATTTCGGTTAGTTTCCTTATAAAATAATAAAACAATTTTGAAGATTTTCAAACGCTTCGATGGAAAAACACATTTTCCGACTGTCATCGATTTGCGACATTCATGCACATTGAGAAAAATATGCTGTGTGTTTTTGTGTTACTTTTGCTCGCCTAGAAAGTGGAACCAAATTTTGCTATGATTTGCGTAGAATTTTGCACAAGAAAAGGATCCGGTTACTCTGTGTTCCACCTATCTTATTAACAGATCTTTAGGGTATTTTTTTCTCTGGGTGCAAAGAGTGTGAACATGAAGTAACGGAAAAGTTTCCCTTCATTCTCAAGAATAGGCATAACAAGTACTCACGAATTTGAATGGTGGTATTTAATACCGGTATTTAACAGAAGGATTTTTACGAAGTGATTTACGGTCATCAAATGTGTCCGCCTTCACTTTCCAAAATAAAAATAAGTCCCCACTAGTCTGAGCAGTGGTGCTTCATAGAAATATTTTTTTGAAGTGAAGTATGTACAGGCAACTGACGATTCTATCTATTCTTTCTATTTTGGACAGAACGAGACCCCTTCAATTCAGAAATGCAGACCCACCTCATTATTGAATGAATCGGAGGGTCCTGTGATGCCTGAAGTTATGAGTTTACCGATGAGTTTAGTGACTGTGTTGTGCGTACAAAATCCCTGCAGTGCTGATTGCATCAATCCATGACCGTATGCCCCTTCGGAACCGAAATCACCGACTCTCTGTAATCATAAAACCATGTGATTAATGAGTGAAGGGACAATGATTGATTCCGATTTTAAATGCTGTAGTAGGCTTTCTTATAAAAAAAAAAAACCTATAAGAAAATCTGAAAACATGTGAAAGATTATATGGTATTCTTCCTTACTATAGTAAAATATGAACGTATTTCTGTCATACGGAACTATGTGCGTTAAGACATGAGCCCTAAGACCCATAAGCATATAAGCATAACAGGGCTCACGTCGTAATGAACATAGTTCCGTTTGACAGAAATGCATCCATATTAGATTCCTTGCTCACTTTGGCAACTAGCTTCGCGAAACAATCTCGATCACCTTCATGAGTGTATGCATTTTAACACATTCCCTCTCCACGCCACCAATGTTTTGATACCGACGAATCTGAATTTACGAATTCGGTGGGCGTTGTTTGTTTAATTAGCAATTTGCTAAGTGTATAATGCATAGAAAGGACAGTCATAGGTTTTAATGAGTTGCAAAAAGGAAATATCACAGTAATAATGTGTTCGGAGAATAGACCAAAAAATCATCTTGGATACTACGATGAAGTTACTTTATGGCCACCTCCAGTTTCTGGCGGTTTTTTCAGTTGGTTCAGAATTTTTTCTGATCAGCCAGGATCGTGCAACGCCTTTGTTTACAATCATTAATTGAGAAACAAATCAATAAATTCACTTATTTACAGGCTTTTTTTCTCATTTAATTGGACATTTTCTTAGAAACTAAAAAGAAAGCTACTTGAAATTTCCAAGTCTCTTCGGCAAAATAAAAATAAGGCATACAATTATAGGAGCATTGTCACACTGTTAAGTTATGTTTGCAAATTTTAGTTCGAACGACAAATATTAGAATAGGACTACGTATTTCGAGAAAGAATCAATAAAATTTACCAATGCTTCTAAGACTATTTAGTTTACATTCTTCTTGCAGAAAACCTCAAAATTAAAACGCTCTCCGTCCGAGTGCTCCAAAATATAAATACGAAAGAAAAAATCCAGCAGATATAGTTTTTCGTCTGCTCAGTCATTTATTTTATTGTAAAGAAGAAGGTATATAACGTGTAATCTTACAACATTTCAATAGCCATGGTACTTTTTTTTGCAAAATGAGACTTATTTAAGGTCAAAAACTCGTCTACTTCAATTAATTCATTTTAAAAATTCAGAGATTGTATATACTGAAGTAACATACCATTTGGCAATGTAGTAAGCTTTTCCCGCAAATAAAACATCTCGAGAAATCTTCACACCGGCTTTATTACGCAATCATTATTAAAACTATAGTAAGTGTACTTTTCCATATTGCATCATGGTACCGTCAATATACAATTAACATATTTAGATTATCGATTAATTGTTTTTCCCGCCTGAATGTGCAATTAAAATTACAACAAAGATCCTCACGATTGGAAATAATGCACAGTCGCCGAAAATAGAAAATATAGGAAACCTTAAATCCTTAAAAATAATCGCTCAAGTGGCTTGGGTTCATGGTTACGGATTGCGTCAGAAGAAGTACGAAACCGAAGGAGACAGGAATATTCTGAAATGATACGCATTAGCCAAAGCTTCTCCGATGATGGAATTCTTTTGTTCAGGAGTATTTAGGATCGTATCGTATCTTTAAAACCTGCTTTCCTTCTGAGCCACCAAAGATCATATGAGAAATATTATTGTTCGACGATGCTAGTAAGAAAATGCGTCTCTCGTCCGTTTATAATAATTCTTCATTTTCCTCGATCGTCTCGTCGTTCAAATCGCTGTCTCCCATTGTCAACGAATAGGTTGCATTAGTTCGCGAAATAAAATGCAACAGTCAACCTGTCAGAACATGCTCCAACAATGGTTCAAGTAAATGTTCATTCATGACCTTCTGAAAAACTAAAACTCGTCGGGCCTTTCAAAATTTGGCAGTGCAGATATGTGTGTTTTAAAATTAATGTCGCACAGTGGATCGAGCCAATTAGAGAGGTCGGACATGAACACAATTCATAGTTAAGGCAACATTTGTTATTTCATAGGATGTTTTGAATCGTAATTCTTCACATAATGAGATGCTCTGTTTTTTTTCACTCATGTCGCCGCTCCTCTGGCGTAAGAGCGTATTCCGATTTCCGTATGAGCCCCATAAAGCATAGGTTTATACGTAAAACAGGGCTCACGTGGAATTTAAGATACGCCCTTGCGTCAAAAAAGCGATGATGTTCCGTCGCGGGCAGCGAGCTGACCGAGTTTACTGTCCAAGGCTATCAAGAATCCCAGTTCCTCGTTCTTCAAGCTCAGACAATCCGTCAGAAGTCCTGCCGAACCTGACAGAAACAACGTATATTTGTACATTTTCTAAGGCAGTTAGGTGTTTTCTTCTTTTACAAGATAGAATAGCTTCAAACGTGGACGTTAGAGTATACCGCAAGAGTCAATTCGTCTAGAAGCTTTCGTGCGGTTTCAAATCATTCCTCCGATTTTCAGGACTCATTTTTTTTCGCTCCTTTGACATAAAGGCGTATCTCCATTTCCTTGTAAGCCCTGTTATACATGAGAGATATGATAAAAATGTTCCTATTTTTCTCACCGGCCTTAATTTCTGAAAATCGGGGTACGGAGTTTTAGCATAGGGTGTACCAGACGCTGCCCTATTTTAATGCGGAATCTTTCATGAGCACTGAGTGTTTCAAGAGTGAAAATTGAAACCAATTCATACTCTCTACCTATCTGCGTGGTTATACTTATTTCGCACCCAAATCCCTGACAAAGGCACATGTACCTTGTTCCGATACTCAGTTTATACCGTTCCTTCACCATTTCTTCCTCAAAAAAGGAAGTGTTAAATCTTTAACCGGAGCAAGGATGAGATGCAGATTTGGAGCAGCAGCCGGTGAGCCGGTGCGGTGGATGAAATTGAGATGAATGATTCAGTGAACCTATCTCGGATTATACTTCCAAATGGCGGTTCGGTGACCTGGGCGCGTTGTCTTCGTAAAGTTCAAATCGACTTGAATGGTGGATTGACAAGTGATTTTGTGCATATGAGCACATGGTTTTTGTTTGATTTGTACTTCATTCGTAATTCAAATCGTCTGTATGATCTTGTCTCTGATTTATGCATTTGGTGCAGGCAACATCCAATGTTTGACTTTCTTAGCACCTATTATTGTCAACGCTCCGAAAATAGAATTACCTTTATCTCTGAGAATCACTCACTTTTTCCAAGTTTCATTGTTACATTGACAAGAAACGATTTTCAAAGTGCTAAAGTATATTTTGATGCATTAATATATCATCATTAATAATGTAACTCCACACATATCAATACATTTTTTCCATAAATGCTCTTTTTAATCAAAATGCATCTTCATGTTATTTAAACTTTAAAAATAATCACTTTTTATATTGTTAATTTTTTAATGCAGTGATTACTTTTAATTCTATAAGATATCAAACATTGCGGATTCAACGTCTACCTGATATCAGCAGGATCTCTACTCATATGAGTGATATCAGTGGAACCAAATACTACTGCTGTGCTAAGGAAGAACGCCATATGAATATTCGAGAGTTGCCAGATTTCCTCTAATGAAATGTTTATTTTTACGGAAATTATTGAATACCTTTTCTTGGAATTTTCAGGAACTTTAGGTGAACTTGTCAACAAAATTATTTAAAAAACTGAACGAAAGATATTCATAAAGTTACCAGGAAATTCGTGTTTTATCAATTAAAGGAAATTTGGCAACGCCTGAAGGTTCATACGGCGTTTTTTCTTATCACGGCAGACTAGGAGTCGTGTGCTCACGTAGAAGTTTTCCGCTAATTAAGCATAATCTCAATATTACGTATCATAGTTCTAAAAGTTTAACATTATTATTATCAAGGATCCCTGAAAATAAAGTGTCAACTTCAAGATGATTTAGTACGAAACAAGTACGACAAGAAAGCCCTTGGAGCGGAGTGAGGACTGTGCAAATTGGTCGCCAATTTATACTGGGAAGAGTAATCACGATTAATCGCTTATCTTCGCTGATTCACCTCGAAACGCATCCAAGTTGACAAGCACGTGCAACTGTCGTCATTAGCGTTCACGTGCGAAGTAAACAGGGAAGCTACTCGCCCGATAAATCGTCCCTCATGCCTATCTCACACATATTTTTTTTCGTGGGCGCGCATTGATTTTACAGCTGTAATTAAAACTCGGAAATAAATCAAACTGTGAAAAAATTTGCGGTGAGACCTTCACAAGTCGGGTACATTGTAATGATGTTTCTATTTCCTATACCGGGATAAAAAGTTTTACTTTGGATAGAACATCGAAAAAAATTTCGACACGCTATCCGCTTTGCGCCACGCAATAACGCGTATTCACTGGAAAAAACTTGGACCGATCAGCACCCTTGTGTATCGGGTCAAGTTTAGATGGAGGAAAACTCCAACTTTCTATTACAAATTCTCGTATAAGAGAGCCAGTTGAGGGGCTTGGAGGACAAGGTGCATAAGTGCAGTTTTTGCTATTTTAAGAAATTCGTGTTTAGAATTTCAAAAATATATGGAGCCATACGGCGGAAAGGAAGTTTGAACTCATTTCTTTATGCTTTAAAGTTGGATTTTAGTCGAGAACTTTTCACGGAACATACTTTCCAACTAGTTTTATTTGAGTTCATGAATATCTCAATTTTTTCTAAAACTGCACGTATGCGCCTTGTCCGCCAAGCCCCTTAATTGCTCTTACATATTTCTGTTGTATTTTGGCGGCAAACCACATTTTCAATTATTTGTAGATGTGAAAAACCACGATATTACCGCGAATCATACCTAGAATTATGAGATTTTTGTAGTTTGATGGACACAGTGCTCTTGATAATGACAATATTGATAAGAATTCTAGAAGTTCTATGTGAACCACAAAACGGTAATCATAACCACTTATTATCGATGTAATTTCTTCTTATCACTGTACCATGCGCAATCTTAGTAACAACTATGTTAGCTCCCACCAGGTTTTAAATTTTCACTCTTCAAATGTACAGAATGACTATTTTGGGATGAATTTACCTTGTTGACCATGATAAACAACCAATGAATCTTCCAGTATATTGAAGTTGAGTGTTTGAAGAAAACACCTGGAGCCATCGCAATGTGAGCCTGGACCTTAGCATGAGTGAATTCTGGATGGAGGGCATTCATCACGAAGAAAGAACCAGAACCCATGGAGTATCCTATGTGAATGAGCTTTGGAGCACCCGTTTTATTGAGAATGAAGTCTACAAGGGCAGGTTGATCATACAATCCCATCTCATGGATCCTGGAAACCGATAGCAATGATAACAAATTGTATTATGCCTCTCACAATGAACTGGTGAACAAAATAAGGTCATGGAGGATGTATCCTCTAATTTATTTCACGCTGAACATGGATAGCTCCAAAATCAAATCTAGAACCGTCTTTTATATGCTTAAAGTTATAATCGGTCAATCCAATACTCTCGCCTCTGCTAAAAAAAGATAAACGAAGAAATAATCAACTTTAAATAAACACATCGTTGAAGGGAACTTCGGTTTGGCAAGAAAGTCGAGTTTCACTGTGAAGAAAAAAGTAGAATTAGAAAGGAGAAAAGCTGGCCCCTTTTCTGATACATGAAACTTTGTACAATGTAAAATCCAGAAAATTCCTTAATTTGAAGGCTCTGTGAAATTATTTTAGTACCCGACTCGACTCAAGTATGTTTCAATTTTTCTAGCCAGAAGAAAGTTTAAATAATGGACAAGCACGAACTTGCCAGGTTTGAACATTTTCAGTGCGTTTATCTTAAACTGCGTGAAATTTGGACGAGGCATCGTGACTCATCAATTCTCACGAAATTATCATGGAAAACAGATTATTAAGCCACATTCATTAGAACTTACATCTTTGGCCCAGCGACGAGACGCGAGACTCAAATGATAACGCCTAGAAATGCAACTATTCGTACCTGATAGTTGTCTGCGTTGCATACACATAAAATTGAAGGCGCTCTGGTTTTCTCAACCCTCAAGCCAACGCCTCGATGCGACTATACTTGTGTTCCATGTTGTCATTGCCTGTGTTAAGGATGGATATTATTGAGGACGTTCGACTCTCCTATTCTCTCAGCAATGCTCTTAATGCACTGTCACAACATCGTAGAAAATACTGTCAAAATGCCCTTCATTACGTTTTTTCATTTGATCTGTACAATTTCAATTGAAACAGGAATTTTTAGATATAATGTCTACTACTTTCTTCTTTTTTTTTGAGAGAGGAGGTTTAAAGTTACCCCACGTGCGCCTCATAAGAGATGAAAGGAGGGGAGGGGTATAATTTGAAAAAAATGCACTACAAATATGCGCATGTTTACGATCGAATTCATAGGTTTGAAATATAACCCAACCGTTAAAAGCGAAAAATTCCTGCGTTTACATTTTAAAGCGGGACACAAACGAAATTGTGCTTCAATGAAATGCTTACGAGAATTCCCAAAATTTGGGGTCAGTCTTCTTCAATGTATTATGTTCTAAGGAATACTCATTTCCTCGGAGATCAGCCAGCCAAACATCGTATCCAGCATCATACAACTTGTATCCTGCAAAAATATCAAACTGATTGACTGTTTGGGATAGGAAATAGGCTTCATCGCCATAACATAATGACATTTTTGCATTTGCAGCCAGTTTAAGTGTATTCATTGATGAAAATTCTTAGCCCCGCGCAATGGGCCTGTTGCATGCAAGAGATACAGCCGTGCGAATAGACTTTTCAGAGGTTAAATGACACGAAAATTACGATGGTCACATTAAAAAAGTCTAAAATACACTCCTTACTGCGCATTTTGCGTTGTGAGGAACGCGCTTTTTCAAATTTCCCGCGCCTGAGGGCAGTTTTCTAACGGAAACAATTAACGGCAACTCGCGGCTATTTCCGGTCAACTAAAACTGACAACATAACCTAAAAATCGGAGCTCGTGATATCGTGAAATGAAATGTAGAAGGATTGCGTTGGATATTTAAAAGTTGATCGATTTGGTTACCGCATAAAGCGTATATGGACCACTATAAGAGATCACGTTGGGTTTTTAAACAAACTGAAGGAAAAAATAACAACAACAACAACGACTCGGCATCTTCCGGAAATCACCGAGCTCGCCGTTTGCTCGTTTCCGGTGATTAGAAAACTGCCCCCAGACGCGGGAAATTTGAAAAAGCGCGTTCCTGACAACGCAAATTGCGCAGTGAGGAGTGTATTTCAGACTTTTTTAATGTGACCATCGTAATTTTCGTGTCATTTAACCTCTAAAAAGTCTATTCGCGCGGCTGTATCTCTTGCATGCAACAGGCCCATTTCGTTATTAAAAATTATATTCGCAACTGTCTTTTTATTTCCTAAAAGTTTTATAATGTCTACAGCTAAAGTTGACAAAATGCAGGTCTCATTAGGACGGCACAATTTTTTTTGTGCTCTTCTACTGCTCACTGTGGAGCTACGTCCATGCTTCCAGACCCCGCCTACTATTTTAGTCGCAGTAAACGATGTTACGTCTGTTATGACAAATATTTTGGTTTCGAAAAAAATGCTTCATCGTCACCATTGTAACTAAGACTTGAAAATGTACTGTAGCAGAGACGTACTCTACCTTGAGAGTACGCCTCTGTTAGGAGCACCTCGGACATACGTGAGAGATCACGTATTTCCGAGGTGATCGCAGATAGGTGCTTCGGTTGGCGCGTGCCGCGCCAGGGTTACATCTTTTGGGCATTACTATATAGCGGCGGCCAAGCGGCCAGCGAGGGGTCAGTGTTGCATACATGCGTACTTGCCGGTGATCGCCACCTTAGTGCTTTCCAGTCTCATTGCGAGTTAGGCTATTTCCCCATCCTCTACGCCCTTACAGTACGTGGAAGCTGCGATCGACTATGGGAATAGTAAGAACGACGATTCTTTTCCCACATAATTGCAAGCCTTCATATATTCGTATCTTTCCTCTGTCCAAGAGAATATGACGCTACTTTTCCCGTTCGAAAACATGTCAATCGATGAGAGCGACAGAAAGGAACCTGCTTCACCGTTGTGAGAGCATCGCATCTCCTTGTTTCTTTTGGGGTTCAACAAACTCCTGAAATATTCTCAAAAATTTACATACTGGTACTCAAGACTACTACATGATTTTCGCTGACTCTCGTAATGATCGTGCTGATAGTTCTTACTGAGCGATGATTGTTGATAAATTGCCCCAAATACGAAATCTAAAATACGAATTCTGGAAAAATTTGACGGCCTGCATCAGAGGCCTTTTTACGGTAGACAATTAAAGAGGTTGTTCCAAAAACGCCGATTTTGGCCCCCCCCTGGATTCGGCCCAAACTTTGCTCAGATGTTGTACTAAGTGTCCCCGGTGCTTGGGCAAAATTTCAGCCCCCTCGGATAATTAGGGGGGAGGGGGCAGGGGGGCAAAGTTGCAATTTTTTTAAAACTTTAAAAATCGATATCTCGCGAACGGTTTGAGTGTAAGTGTTGCGGTTTGCGCTAAAAAACGTCAAAAAATATTCTCTACAAGAATATTAATGCTGTTTGCAAGGTCGCGTAATTTATTGCGGTCATAAATCGATTTTTTCGATTTTGAAGGTTCGACTTTTTTTCGTTTTTCGTCTCTCCTCTCTTTGGAATCGTTGCTACGTGAATAAAAACCGGTTGAGGTGATTCTCCATAAAATTCTGCATCTACCACACTTTGTTTGATCTTGGGGAAACGATTCGTTCGTGAGTTATAGCGATTTTTCTGCGCGTTATCGGTTACGCGCGGGCGGCTTATCGGCGGCGCTCCATCCCGCGCGGGCAAGGCAGAGGTTGTTTCACCCCTAGGGCCTTATATTCATGCTGTAGGCTGTAATTATCGATATTTTCTCCTCCCCCCATCCTTCCCCTGCAATAAATATTTGTTTAATACTTCGTTATACAGGGTACCCCAGACCACCCGTAACAATTCTTTTTCTCGGTTGGTTTAGGTAGTATGAAGTGGGGGGCCGCGGGATTGAATAGGGAATTGACCCCAAGGAATCCGAATTTCACGGTCCCGAAACCCCCCATGCCCCCCTTGTGAGGTAAAGAGGGGGTCACGATCCCCAAAGTCGGGAGACATTGTGCCTCCCCCTTTTACCCCCCGAGGATGGCTAGGGGGGCATCGGGACCGTGAAATTCGGATTCCTTGGGGTCAATTCCCTATTCAATCCCGCGGCCCCCCACTTCGTACTACCTAAACCAACCGAGAAAAAGAATTGTTACGGGTGGTCTGGGATACCCTGTATAACGAAGTATTAAACAAATATTTATTGCAGGGGAAGGATGGGGGGAGGAGAAAATATCGATAATTACAGCCTACAGCATGAATATAAGGCCCTAGGGGTGAAACAACCTCTGCCTTGCCCGCGCGGGATGGAGCGCCGCCGATAAGCCGCCCGCGCGTAACCGATAACGCGCAGAAAAATCGCTATAACTCACGAACGAATCGTTTCCCCAAGATCAAACAAAGTGTGGTAGATGCAGAATTTTATGGAGAATCACCTCAACAGGTTTTTATTCACGTAGCAACGATTCCAAAGAGAGGAGAGACGAAAAACGAAAAAAAGTCGAACCTTCAAAATCGAAAAAATCGATTTATGACCGCAATAAATTACGCGACCTTGCAAACAGCATTAATATTCTTGTAGAGAATATTTTTTGACGTTTTTTAGCGCAAACCGCAACACTTACACTCAAACCGTTCGCGAGATATCGATTTTTAAAGTTTTAAAAAAATTGCAACTTTGCCCCCCTGCCCCCTCCCCCCTAATTATCCGAGGGGGCTGAAATTTTGCCCAAGCACCGGGGACACTTAGTACAACATCTGAGCAAAGTTTGGGCCGAATCCAGGGGGGGGCCAAAATCGGCGTTTTTGGAACAACCTCTTTGAGTGTATGCAAGGGTAGAATTTTCTCACCAAGACTAGCGTTGGGGCCCATAGCCACCCATGCCCTCGAACTTGACATGAACCCATGGACTATGAGTACCGGCAGTCTGTCCGAGTCATTGCGAGGTAGTCTAATTAAGTTCAGGTAAAAACCGTCCTCTGTCAGTACTTTGTGTTTTTCATGCGGATACCGATGGAACTGGATGTTTTCTTCCTGAAAACATTACATTAAATTACTTTATTTCTCTGAATGAAATTTGAGTGACGTTATCGGGGTTCAACACTCTTACCTGGTGCAAAATCAAGGGTGAAAGATTGCTCGAAATAAATTCAATTGGAAGTTTGGAATAAATGGACTGCATTTTGCAATTAGGAACTGCAATTTCTGGCTCATTCATAAAAACACAAGCGTCTCGAGGAAAACTAATGATACATACGTTGTATTTAAACTAGGAGAAAGTGTAGTTCCTTATTGCAAAATGCAGTGGCAGTCTAAATAGTTCTCTATTTATTTGAGAAAAAGAAAAGAAATTCAAGAGTGAGATTTAAAGTGAACAAAGGACTTTTTAAAAACGCCTAAAGCTCTGTAAAATCGAGATTTGAGCTTTGGACTGAGAAAAGTCTCAAGTACATATCTAAGAATAAACTGCAGACTGTTCGATTCATTTGCGTATTGACAGTCCTTTCTTTTTTTTACAGTAGCTCTCGATATCTTTGCAAAGTAGGCTATTAATCCAACAATGCCAGGTTCCAGACACGGTGGATAATAACATCTTCTTGAATGCTTGTCGAACTTCCAATCGCTGCAAGACTGAGTTACTTACGACAAACTACAACAACACTGAGAATGTTTCGAGAGCAATTTTCAAGAATATGGAGTACTCTGGGCACAAATTACCTTTTTACCGTAGACGCGGTTAAAATTAAACTTCAAATTTCAAAAATGAGGACTGAAAAATAGATAGTGTTCAAATGTTTCATCAAGTAAACCTTGAGATGAGTTTCACTTAAAATAATTGACTGTTTATTTTTCTGGAAAATTTTACTCAATTCCTTATCATTGTCTGTCTTTGCGATTTTGCACTTAATAAATAAGCTTTACATGTGCCAGCTTTATGCAAATTTTCGAATTATGACCCGGGTTCCCTACTTTTATGAATTGCCACGCCCTTTTGAGGGCGCAGCGAACCCAGGCCGCTGGACCATTCTGCGGCCAGAAAGGGACCTCTTGGTATACTTTGCATATTGATATACTTACTATAGTCATGTCTAAAGTGTGATCCATGACACATTCGGGTTCCCTCCGTGACGGCATCGAGACGTATACCACTGCCGCCGCAGCTATCAAGATAGATATGGTCGCGCCTGATTTCATTATCGGTTCCAGATTATGAACGACAAAATGAAAATCTGATCGGTTATAAAACACAAGTTGCCGTCAATCTTGGTCTTGGTGCTTTTGCAAAGGGGGAAATAGGCAGTGGGGCAACAGGAACGGGGACGAGTTGCAACACTAACACAACCGCAGCTGAAGCAACCAATAGCTTGCTTAAGCCCAAAATGTAAACAAAGCGATTTGCAGGTGTAATATTTTTTAAAAGGTTGACAGAACTGGGATATTATCACGAATGAAACACTTTTCCGGAGTATGTG
This sequence comes from Bemisia tabaci, assembly GCF_001854935.1. Classification (NCBI taxonomy): domain Eukaryota; kingdom Metazoa; phylum Arthropoda; class Insecta; order Hemiptera; family Aleyrodidae; genus Bemisia; species Bemisia tabaci. The sequence continues at coordinate 4,327,459 of NW_017547298.1, read as the reverse complement.
TGCTTATGATTTCTCAATATTTTAAGAAGGAGACGGGATTGAAAATTATCACAACCGCAGCTAAAAACTAAGAAACTACAAATTTACACTTTAATTTTAAATAAATTAATCTTCGGGAGGGGATATCACATACATTTATGGCGAAATAATTATGATAGTTGAAAACCGCACGTATAACTCGCTACAATTTTAAATAGGTACCAAGATGAAACACGATCGCAATCAAAGCTGTTAACAACCACCAATTCAATCTCGAATTTCAAAAATAGTAAAATTTAAATGGAAAACTTCACTGTAAAGTTGACATTACATCCGAAAGATGGATATCACGATATTCCCCCACCAAGTTTACGTATCATTCTCTACAATTTTAAGAACGTTCAGAAAACTCAGAGACCCGTTCGTCCGTATTACCATGATACAGTGAGCTATTTAAAGAGTCTTTCAGCGATTTTAGGTGGTCTCATACACACGCGAAACGGCACGCCGGGCGGAAGATCGGCGGACGGTGAAAAAATTGAAGGCGTTCATCGGGATGGCCGCACGCGACTGATGCGCGGCAAGGGCAAGGTTAGCGAGAAGGAGGTGGCAGGAGCCCCGATCCGAGCGATGGCAAAGTGGAAAAGGCGCAGCCAACTGCTGAGACTGCTACAACCAAGGTCGCTCCTCCTTGAATTTGCTGGGTTCTAGATTCGCGCCGCTAGCCCATCTTCACCATGCTTGATTCCTCGGCTTCGCCCCCGTTTTTATGATGGAAAAAGGGGAAAATTTATTTTCCTTGCGACATTTTCTTAGAATGAAAATGAGAATTGGACTGAGTTAAGCAGAAAGGAACCAACCCACATTTTGGAAAAAATTGAGTTATGAGTGGTTTTGAACTCAACCATTGCTCTACTATCTATCGCCAAAAATTCAAAGTTTTTGTTGGAGCAAATTTTGCAGAAATTGAACTTGAAGTTTATCTTTTACATTGAGTCTTAAACTTTAAACCTCTTTTTCTCGGTTCGATCCCGATGTGGCTTGGTTCCTTTCTGTTTAACTCCGTCCAGTTGTACCTTGTGGAGGAAGGACTAAACAATCTTGGTCATTGCGCCGGAAGGATTTGCACTGAAAAAAAACTCCTGCCATGGAAGCCGTACTGCTACACGGAAAAAAAAAACTCGTGCGTGGGACCCGAAGTTTAGGTCGTATGGATCTCTGAAGTTTTCAGATTGAGCGTCTGAACACTTAAGTTCTAGCTGTCGAGGTTCGGATCACACATTTGAAACTTCTGTTCTTACATTTGAAGTACTTCAGTTGTGAGTTGCAAGTTTTTCGGATGTGAAAACCGGAGTACTTCAGATGTAAGAACTAGCTATCAAGCTATCAATCTAGCTGTCAAGGTTCGGATCACACATCTGAAACTTCAGTTCTTACATCTGAAGTACTCCGGTTTTCACATCCGAAAAACTTGCAACTCACAACTGAAGTACTTCAAATGTAAGAACAGAAGTTTCAGATGTGTGATCCGAACCTTGACAGCTAGACCTTAAGTGTTCAGACGCTCAATCTGAAAACTTCAGCGATCCATACAACTTAAACATCGGGTCCCACGCACGAGATTTTTATCTCCGTGTACGGGCTATACAGACTTACCGTCCGCCTCCGGGCTCAGAGGCCGAAAGTTCCGGGCGTAGAATCCGGAGCAACTGAAGCTACGGTTCCAGCAGCCGAAACTTCTGGCCTCTGAGCCTGGGACGGACGGTATGTATGTATAGCCCGTAACTATTTTTTCAGTGAGGGAATTATTCACCCATAACTTCACAATTTGAAACAGCAAGCAGGCAAATAAATAAAGTCTTACCGAGTAATGCAGTTGCTTGAGATAACTTTTTTGTGAGGAGTGTCAACGCCAAAATAGCGCCTTCTATGTGAAAAGATACTTTTCAACGTGGCCTCAAAGGCCGAATAATTTTTTCAACGTGGCCTCAAAGGCCGAATAAATTGCATAATTTCAAAACCCAGTAAACACTGTAACAGCGTAGATTAGATAGTCCAGTCAATCTGGCCCAAAAAAGGAGTCTACTTTGCGAAAATCTGAGGAGAAAAAAGTAAGACGGATTCCTATGTAATTTGGGTCGCTGAATCCGAATCTGATGTTTGCCAACAAAAATTTTGACCGGAAATGGCCGCCATCTTGAAAAAATGGCGGAAAATCACGTTTTTTCCCCAAAATCCCCCAAAATCTCACTTATTTTGGGGTTTTCGACAATATAAGTTATCTTCACTTTAAAAGTACGTAAAATTTCCTATCAAACGGCTTTTAGATTTTTGAAATCGGACAATTAGGGTAAAAGTTATGGACGATCGCGTTAGGGGTGGTTTTAGGGGTTGATGAATTTTTCACCAAAATTGCTGCGTAAAAACGCTGTAATGTCGTTGGAAGTGAAACAAAAATTCCGAAAATGGTTTGCATATGTCCCCCTGGGTACCAGTGACTCTCCGCCATGAAAAAATCCCCCACCCCCGCGCCCCTCATTCAATGTGCACTTTTTTCAATTAAATCACACTAATTACAGATGCCGAAAATGTATGCAAAACCCTCATGGATCACTTGGTTTTCCAACTCCCATCACCCCCCTTAATCCCGTTATGACCCCCCTCACCTACCCCTCCCCCCTCAACCCCCTCCCCGCCCCTCCATCCCTCCACCCCAAACCCTTATTAGCCATATAAGAGCCACCGAACCGATTCTGAAAGCAAGATTTTTTTTTTTTATTTTTTTTTACAGGCGGCGAAAATATTTTAAAGACTTCATCGTAGGCAGCTAGGAACTCAAGATGGATGTGTGGGATTTCCACCCACTAAAAACCCCTCCGCTTTGGGTGAACGAAATGAAAAAAAAGCACTGAATGAATGTTGTCTTGAATAGCTGTTTCTCTGTAACATTTTCCATACATCCGCTCCAACCCGGTAAATTCGGTATTATACTGACTGCTGAAATTACAGAGTGAGAAATCGCGTTGCCTTTTTTTTGGAACTTCGGTTTGCTCTTAACTTTTTTGTTATTTAGAATGATAGTATGAAGTAGGAGCTTCAGAGAATCTGGAATGTCTGATTCTGCGTTCTTAAAAAAATCATGAAATGCAGGATAGTTGTCTGTGTCGTAACCCTTCGTTCTGATATCCTCGAGAATCATTTTTGCAGCAGTTTCCACGATACGTAGCCTTTCAGCGTTTTTATTGCTTAAAACCTGATTTTACCAAGCTTTGTTGAGAATCTTATCACCAAAAACGGGAAAAGATATCTCTCATTGGTTTGATTTGGTTATTTTTTTAAGAACGGAGAATCAGACATTCCTGAGTCTCTGAAGCTCCTACTTGATACTATTATTCTAAATAACAAAAAAGTTAAGAGTAAACCGAAGTTCCAAAAAAAAGTCAACGCGATTTCTCACTCTGCAATTTCAGCAGTCAGACCTCGGTCATATAATTCGCCCATCCAAATCGGAGTTTCATTGTATGTGTGCTAAAAATTCAGATCGAAAAAATTGATTGGTGTATTGAATCTCTCGCCTACGTTGCACCGTACCATGAAATTTTGAAATTTGAAACCGCTGCTATTCTGCATGGACCTGTAAAAATCAATTTCGACGCTTTCTTTCAGTTCATATTCGATAATGTGGATTTGAATTGTCAAGACGCTTGATGGAATGAACGCCTTCCATGCTATGGGCGGAGTAATGTGTATCACACCACAATCATCAGTTTACCCTGATTAAGTAATACCTCGTAATTTATCTCAAAATCCGCCGGTAAAATAGCTCGGGCCTTTGCAGTAACACCCGTTGAAATTTTTGAAAAGAAACGCCACGATGGAATGAAAGACATCAAAATTCTTGATTTGCAGACTGTTAATAAATTGCCTGATCGTTATGAGATCTTAACGCTGGATTTTTTGTGGATTTATGGACACTTGATTAAAATACCGAATTTACCGAGTCGGAGCGGATTTATGGAAAATGTCATAGAGAAAAAGCTATCCCTGGTAAAAATTACCAATAGGAGCTGCGTTATTCAAAATACCTTAGGAAATCTTATAGCTGGATATAGAAGACGATAGAAAATTATTTAACTGGCTGTAGAGAGCGAAGAATTTCACACAGCCGGGCTACACGAAGCGATAAAAAAATATAAAGCCGGGCTATGGTTCCCATCGCCAGGCTATACAGTATATAGCCTTGCTGTAGCTTTTTTGCCACGGTCTATAAAAGGCTATAAGAAATTGCATAGTCAGCTACAGAAGCTATAGGAAAACCGACAGCCGTCTGTAGGTCTATAGTATTTTGGAACACAGATCCTACTGCCAATTTTTACCAGGGATTCAAGACAACATTCATTCAGTGCTCTTTTTTTTCAATTCGTTCACCCAAAGCGGAGGGGTTTTTAGTGGGTGGAAATCCCACACATCCATCTTGAGTTCCTAGCTGCCTACGATGAAGTCTTTAAAATATTTTCGCCGCCTGTAAAAAAAAAATAAAAAAAAAAAATCTTGCTTTCAGAATCGGTTCGGTGGCTCTTATATGGCTAATAAGGGTTTGGGGTGGAGGGATGGAGGGGCGGGGAGGGGGTTGAGGGGGGAGGGGTAGGTGAGGGGGGTCATAACGGGATTAAGGGGGGTGATAGGAGTTGGAAAACCAAGTGATCCATGAGGGTTTTGTATACATTTTCGGCATCTGTAATTAGTGTGATTTAATTGAAAAAAGTGCACATTGAATGAGGGGCGCGGGGGGAGGGGCGGGGGTGGGGGATTTTTTCATGGCGGAGAGTCACTGGTACCCAGGGGGACATATGCAAACCATTTTCGGAATTTTTGTTTCACTTCCAACGGCGTTACAGCGTTTTTACGCAGCAATTTTGGCGAAAAATTCATCAACCCCTAAAACCACCCCTAACGCGATCGCCCATAACTTTTACCGTAATTGTCCGATTTCAAAAATCTAAAAGCCGTTTGATAGGAAATTTTACGTACTTTTAAAGTGAAGATAACTCATTTTGTCGAAAACCCCAAAATAAGTGAGATTTTGGGGGATTTTGGGGAAAAAACGTGATTTTCCGCCATTTTTTCAAGATGGCGGCCATTTCCGGTCAAAATTTTTGTTGGCAAATACCAGATTCGGATTCAGCGACCCAAATTACATAGGAATCCGTCTTACTTTTTTCTCCTCAGATTTTCGCAAAATAAAATGCCAGATTGACTGGACTAAGAGAGTAGTGCGGCTGCTTCAAATAATAGAGTTCTTGCGTACTTTTTCTCGCGAAAAACACGATGGTGTCTCTGGTTCTCTGAGACCAACTCCAGAGTTCAAAAAAAACTCTCAAAGTTGAGGCCATACTGCGGAGAGAATAACCAACGCTACCTTGAGAGTTCACCTCTATATCGAGTCAAACTCTCCACGCAAAGATGGGGAGCATGGGAGCAAATACCTTAGCAGGATTGCCATGTTTTTAGTTTTGGTGCCCCCAAAAAAGTGGCAACCCTGTCAATGTATTTGCTCTCTACTTTTGCATGGAGCGAAGCGAGATGGAGCAGCTAGTTTTTCCCAAATCCGGTGGGTAGCCCAGTTTTTTGAGGGCTTTACAGTTTCTTCAAAGCCAATGAACTTTCCTTTGTTGGGTACTTGTGATTTTTATATTGCGTCGCTTCGTGATGCCGGGCGGACAGTCGCCGCGCCCACAGTGCAGTGCGTCCTTATGGCGCGTAGGGACAAAAATCATAGCTCGCAGACAAAAGCACATAGAGAGGTGAAATTTGGTATGAAAGGTCTTGAACATATAGACTATCGTTAGATGAGGTCAAATTTTGTGAATGACACTTTGGGGCGGGAGTACTGATACTTGAAGGCGAGTGTTTGGGCGGTAGAGACCGAACTCATAGCTCAAAGACAGAAAGATATAGAAAAGTGTTTGATATGAGACCTCCTATACATGTGTGCTGTTGTCGGATGGGGTCAAAATTTCATAATGACACTTACTTGAAGACGTGCGTTTGGGCGGTAGGGACAAACATTTTAGTCCGAAGTTGGTAGCACATACAGAAGTGAAATTTGGGTGCGACCTCTTCTACCGACAGGCCATCGTTAGATGAGGTCAAATTTTTTAAATGACATTTCCGGCAGGGAGGGGTGGAGCGGTCGCAAAGTTACTAAATAGAGAGCGTTCGGGCGGTAGGAGCCGAACTCGTAGCTCAAAGACGGATGGACAGAGAGATGGAAAATTTGACATGAGACCTCCTATTCATACAGTCTATCGTTCGATGGGATTAAATTCTTAAAGCAGCACCTGGAGGGGGGGGGAGGGCTGTAACAATTATAGTGAGATCGATTCTGGTCGGAAAAAGACGGTCACGGCACATTCGCCATGATTTGATCTGAAATTACTGGTTAACAACAGACCCTGTTACCTTTACCCAGATTAAACCTTTTTAACACGTATTATAATTTTTTTTAAAATTTTTTGTGTGAGAAAAAAGTCGCAAGAACAAAAAATGCTCAAGCACCGTGATTATCCGAGGGAAAATCGGCTATTCCGAAAAATTGGAGGACGACGCGGTAGGACGGATAGAATTTTCGGGGGGAGGGGGGTATGTATTAGAGTATTGTATAGAATGAACATCATGTCTAATAACCACATGTGTATGTAACTTTTTTTTTTTTCTTTGTCGGAAAGGAATCATGAATTTCGCCTTAAACAGAGACCGCATCATGCAGTTCAACCAGTATACCCGATTCCCGACTTGAGGTCACAAAACCGACGATTTCGTCGGTGTGTGACAATTTGTAGCTGGAAGCTAAACAGTTTCTCAATCTGGAGGGTATTGTGAACAACATATCAAAAAATTACGTTGATATATTTTGATATATTTTTTTAATCTATGTTTAAAGACACGATAATTAGCCAACATGTCGCTCATTGCGCGCCTGAGCCCTGACTTGAGGTCACAAAAATGACGATTCCGTCGATTTGTGGCAGTTTGTGGCTAAGAACTAAACATATTCTGAATCTGGAAGGTATTCTGAACAACATATTAAAAAATTGCGTTGATATATTTTGATATATTTTTTTAATCTACATTTGAAGATGCGTATTTAGAATAAATCGAATTTTTGGCATCATCAACGGGAAACCGGACTGAGAGGCCCTTAATTTAAGAATTTACAATAATCAACATAGTTTTTGTATAGAGAAACATACCTTGTACCTGAACATTCTACCTTGTTCCGTTCTGTTTAGGATAATATCAGTTATCACCCGTCATAACACATGATGCCCGCTGCTGGATCTCTGCTAATTGTGCATCCGCGCAGGTTCCGTGATTTCCCCTCCCCTTTCCTCCCTTCCAATAGCATTTTCATGTCAAGAAACTTCGAATTTTTTCTTCCCATCCATCCATTTCTTCAATCCAGGGGTCATTTTTATTATCCGACAAAGTCGAATTTTCGATTTTTGTCCATGGGACACTGCACTGTGGCGCCGATCCGGTCGAAAAGCAAATTGTGAAGATTCATGAGATGACTGGGAATCCCCAAAGAGTCCAGCGGCGTAAAAGTGATGGAATTTTATTATGTCTGCAGACCGCGGAAAAAATCGGATAAACAAATATTTTTCATTCAATCGAGTGAGCAGTCCGAAGAATTGGACTGCATTTTGCAATTCGAAACTATCAACTCTCGCTCATCTGAAAGAACACTTATGTGCATAGGGAAACTGATGGCACATACATTGTTTTAAAACTGGGCCGGAAATTATAGTTCCAAATTGCAAAATGTAGTCCAATTATTATAAAGTTTGGTTAAAATCAGTTTTACGTATTGTTGAATTGCTCTCCATCTCTGTTTACTACTGAGCATTATGTTGACTACATTATCTGCGGGGCGATTATTGAAATGATATCGACTGTATGTCAGCGCTTTGTCGAGTCGCGCCATCGACTAAGCCATTGCTTAGTCGATGGCGCGACATGACAAAGCGCTGACATACAGCCGATATCATTTCAATAATCGCCCCGCCGGGGTTTGATCTTCGTATAGTGTTGATTTGTCTGTAATGAACCTTGAGCATCCAAAAAAGGAGGGTATGGATTCGATCGAAAAATGAAAACGTGAATCGATCTACACCAATTCGATCGACAACCGTGAATCAATCGACAAACCCGTGGAAAGGTACATGCCTTTTCAGATATCATTTTAGCGGCAAGCACTTGTGCTCCGCCTGTAACTTCGATTGGCGAAAAGGCAAAGGCGGTTTGCAATGAGTCCGACGCAGCGACTCGTTATGGCTGCGAGTGTGGCAAAGTTGCGGGAGAGGATTACTTTTGTAAAAACTTTTTTAGACAGAACTCTGCTAATCACGTGAAATCACGTGCAAAGTTTATTTCATACACAATTTTTTGGATTCTTTGGGACAAGCTTTGAGCGTTGTGCCTCGCATGCCACTTCGATCGGCAAAAAACGCGATTTGCAACGAATAAGACTGATTTCAGTTGCAGATTGAAGTGTATAGAAGGATATCGGGAATTTTTTTTTAGGGAAATTGTGCTGACCACGCGGCACTCAGCTACAAGTTGTGCATTTAGACACATTTTCAGAATTTTAGCCGCTCGAGTTCATATCTTACGGGATCTGGCGGAAAAACGCGATTTCAGCTCAAGTCGCTAATGCTAATTGAATTTTGGCACTTTAGGAAATTAAAATTATTCGTCGGGCTTTGTCGTGGCCTTAATACACATGCTAAAGAATGTGTTAGACACTGACCGATTTTTTTTTTGTAATAGCGAAAGCGGTTGAAAAAATTAACATACTCCGCAAGCTTGCACTTTTCAGCAAATTGAATTATTAAAGATCGTAATAAATTTTGGAACTACAAAAGAAAACATGCACTTGACCTAAAGTTGGGAGGAAGGGGGTAAAACATCCCTTTGTATTAAATTAGAGTATTTTTACTAGCTGTTACGCATATATTCCGTTCATGAAAAATTACAAGATGAAAGTGACGATAAAATAGTGAAACTAGAGGAGACGAACATGAAAATGCTGAATGCTCATATTCGGAACCTTAAAAATGTCTGTACTTTTGAACGATTTTTCATCATTCATTCATTATTTACCCTGAAGAATATCCCCTCCAACCGCACACGATTCCGTGAATTTTTATTCTCGGTCCATCCTGATGTGCTATTATGAAGGAATTAAAAAACAAGCAGAAAAATCCAACATGAATATGTTGGAAAAGCATGCCGAATAACTAAAATGTTGGACACATACCTACTATTTTCACGTCTTTGTTATTTGCATCAATTGGTACTTTTTGCTAAATTTGGGAGAAAATATTGATTCATGAACGTTGAATGTAAATTGATTTTAAAGATTCCGTCCAATTATCTTGATTTTAAGCTGATATGCGACATTTCGCACGACCGTGATTTGGGCGAACTGCCGTGCATCGAAATCGCGTTGATTTAATCTCTTTGGATTTCGAACTGTAACTTCTCTCCTATTCGACCGATTTTTACAAATGAGGTCTCTTTTTATTTGTACTTTAACGGAAAGTAAGGAAAAACTCGCTAAATAGACGGAAAACAATTTTTGTGAAAATTTGGTGGATCCTGGCGTCACGGTGAATGGTTAATCGGGCGTGGAAGATAATAGGTTCGACGAGGCGACCCTCTCCTCGCCGTCTCTTATTATTGCCTTGCTCGAAACCTGACACCCAAAGCTATATCGGGAGATAACTGCAGTGGTTTGAGTGGATTTCTGCAGGGGCCACGGTTAGTACATGGTATAAAGAGTCACGAGGCTCATCACAGATTGCACTTGCAGTGCAAGACGCTCATTGGCTAAACAGTTTTGGCGGGAAAGAAGGTTCTAGAGTTGAGTCCTCCGAGCGTAAGAAAGCTTTTATGAGGTTTTTGTCAAATGAAATAATACGGTTTTGACAGGAAAATGTTCTCAAGGGTTTCCAATTAGCAGTTCATTCGGTTTTTTGGTAAGAGACCATCAGGGCTTGACAGTATAATGGTTCAAAGACAAGAAAACGGGTCCGAGGAAAAAATATTTGGACGGCCCGTTGAATAGCATTGGTTGATCGGTGTGCTGTACTATGGTACATCCGAGTGATTTCAAAAAGCGAGCCCTACTGGCACGCTTAAAATCTACGTAAATTCGGCATCAGCACACGATAACATCCAATTCATTAATGGAGACAGGTGTTTATAAGTATCGCCCAAAAGCTCTTACGCTCGTTGCGTGATTTTCCAAAAAAAAAGGGGGAAAAAAAAGAAAATCTGTGAGAGAGGAAAATTTAAAAGGATCGACCCTAAGTGCAAAGTTCTATAGTCTTAAAACAATGAGTTACTCACTACATGACTGATGAGTCCCTACAATGAGAAGCCAGACGTGAAACGGCAGAAAAAAATCGAAATGGTTCGAGCAAGTACTTTTTCCATTAATGCTAGACAAATGGAAAAAACCCACTCTGCCTACATCTGGGCAATGCCATATTTCTTCCGATAAAATAAAAAGTTTTTCGATTGTATCCTTAGAATTTATATATCATTTTGTTTGTTTTTTAGCCCTGGTTTCCTATTTTATTGTGTTTGTTTTTCGTCCAAAAGTAGCTTAAATTCGGATTAGGGGGGCGTAATTCTTAATATTTTCTGGGGAAGAACTTCTGGACCTCCTTTTTAGGAGGGGCCTCTAAATAATTTTTTACCGGAGCCCACCGCTCGGAAAATATGGAATCAGTCCACCCCTGAGTGTCACTTACCCAGATACCTACAGCGCAAAATATAGAATTATATCTTAAAAATAATCTCCTACACCTCAAGCGATATTTTCATATTATCGGGCAGTTTAATTGAGGGTTGAGGGAACCGTTTAAAGGGAGACCATTCCTCTCGGGTGGAGGCTCATTCGACGCGTTGTCTCGTGTTTGGTTTCAGCATCATTAGTAGAGTCCACGCCAAATAAGTATACGCACTTTAAGACTACCTCACCAGATTCGCCATCTTTATTCTTGCATTCACTTGCAATGCGAAAATAACTTCAGACGATCTTTTGTCGCAGTATAAAAGTGGGTAAACTTATTTCGCAAGGACCCTCTCATTGCACGGAGAAAAAAACTTTCCTGCGTGGGACCCGAAGTTGAGGTCATGTGGATCTCTGAAGTTTTCTGATCAAGCGTCCGAAAACTTGAGGTCGAGCTGCCGAAGTTCAGATCAGACGTCGAGGCACTTCGGTATGTACCGGAGTACTTCAGATATGTGACTCGAACCCGTCGGTATAAATCGAAGTGCTTCAGATGTCTGATCCGAACTTCGGTAGCTGGAACTCAAGTTTTTAGAAACGTGATCCGAAAACTTTAGAGATCCATATGACCTCAACTTCGGGTCCCAAGCACGAAGTTTTTTTCTACGTGTGGGATGAACTCTTTGACCCCCTCAAGTTTCATTGTTTGTCACAGTTTATTCTACTTTTTTTATAACTAACGACAGATAATAGTCCCCGGATGAGCCCGCGCTATTCAGATTTTGGAAAATATGGCCCTGCTTTATTCATATTACGTAATAAAGTTGTGGATTCTCCCATCTAAACAATGTAAATGTTCATTTTTTTATCACAAAAGATCCGTTCTTACGCTTTAAAGATCTACCGCACATACTTTTATGATTTCTTGGCTACATCGATAGATGATAGCTCATCAATCAAGCATGCTCTAGATTTCCTCACGGAGGCCGACAAGGTGGGCCTTAAATAAGGAGGCAAAGACGTTCGCCTCCTAGGGGTTTGGCGTGGGCAGCGCAGCCCCGTAGTATAATTATGTTTCAGCATCCCCATTTCTGCAATCCACTGTTGTCGAGAATAATTTTTTCAGCTTTTTTTCGCTTGCAGTCATTTTAGTACTAGTAATATATGGATTGCATTTTGCAAAAAGGAACCAGAAGCATTGCAATGATGCAGATTGTGCATTTTCATCCTTTGCAATAAAATTACTGAAATCATGAAAAAATATGAAATTCACGTAGTAATTTTTTTCTTACATTAACAGTCTTTAGCGAGTAAGGTAGAAACTGTCAATGGATAATCAGGTTGTTCTCCCAAGACGAAAAAAGTTGCACAATCTTTGCAACCTTGCAATGCTCCTGGTTCCTTTTTGCAAAATGCAATCCATATTATCTACTACTATTTGGATTGCATTTTGCAAAAAGGAACCAAAAGCATTGCCATGTTGCTAAGATTGTGCGACTTCACCCTTTGCAATAAAATTACTGTAGGTAATCATGCAAAAATATGAAATTTACATGGTAATTTTGGTCTTAAAACAGTTTTTAGCGTGTGAAATAGAACATGTTTATAGATGACCAGGTTTTTCTTCCAAGATAAGAGAAGTTGCACAACCTTAGCAACATTGCAATGCTCTTGATTCCATTTTGCAAAATGCAGTCCATTTATATAATTATATAAATCGTATAGTAGTACATGAGATAGACTCCAAAGAGTCTAATTGCTACACTGCCGAGAGAAATTTACAGAATTCCGACAACGAAAAATTGAGGGCAAGTCAGACTCACGACAAACAGCCCTTCCGTGATTGGTCTTTTCGACTTAGACTCTTTGTCGCACGTTCCGACGCGCGCCTGTATTTTGCGACCTAGAGTCATGAGGAAACTTGTTGAAAATTTTGCGACCTAGAGTCATGAGGAAACTTGTTGAAAATTTTAATTTTTTTCTCTTATCTTTTTTTTTTCAACATGTGTACAGGAATAGGTTCTTGCAGTTGAGCGGTACTAGTAGTCGTTGAGCTGGGATTGAACATGAATTTCCTCTGCTTCACTTTGATCGAGTTGGTGTCGTTGTTTCTCTGGGACACGGGAGAAGCGGTGAGTAGAAATTTTAATAAAACTAGTGAATTTACAAAGAAAAGTTTGCATTTTGCAGTGTACGATTGACACACTAATAATTATATTTAAATATCCGGATCAGCACCTAAAACGGATGGTTAAAGTAGAAAGGAGTTTTCGAAATAATTACTTGACTAGCTAACAGGAGTTATGGACGATTTTTGTGGCTGAAGTATGTAGAAGTACCTAGATATAAAAAAAAGAGAAAAAAAATACAAGAAAAAAACGCGTGGGTTCAATAAAGGAACCAATGGTTTTGTTTAATGGACTACAGAATGAACTTATTTATTTCATTCCAGGAGTTTATCAACTTCGTTGTTTTTGTCATCGTATCTTGCTTGAGTCGCCTTTTTTGTACTTTGGTGGTAGTTTGAATGACGATTCTGAAATCTTAATATAAAAGTATTTAATCGTTGTACAGTACGTACTTTCAGAAACACTTACGAGTGAAAAAAAGGTTTTATTATTTTTTTTTTCTCCAATGAAACTTTTACAGGTTCTTTGTCATAGTGTTTCGATGAATTCTCAATTATACGGGGCTTGAAGGACACATAACTTATGTGTGCATTGTCCTTCAAGCCCCGTAATTGAGAATTCAAGAGCAATCCTCACTATTGCAAGAAATACGTGTTTTAAGTTTTAAGATTATATAGAACCTTATGGTGAAAAGAAATTCAAACTCACTTTGTGATGCTTAGAAATTGGATTTTGGTAGTGGCTTTTTTAGCATATATTTTAAGACTAGTTTTAGTCGAAATCACTCAATTTTCTAAAAAAAAAAAAACTGATTTCATGCGCCTTGTCTTCCAAATAATGTACCTTAATTGTCTTCCAAATCATAGAATGTGGAAAACAGTGTTTAAAAGAATTAGCGGCAAAACCCCGCTCTTCCAGTATTTGCCGGACTGATTTTTAAAAAATACCAATGGTCAGGAAAACCACTAGTCAAAGAATACCTTATTTTTTAGAGAAAACAATGGAAGCAGAAATAGTCTCCACTAATTTCTATCGGAGAGAACAAAATTTAACATCATGTTTTTTCGAATTTGGTTTTTATTAATGTTTCAAAAAGAGTCAATCTGACAAGTTGCATGTTGACGGTGAACTAAGTAAAACAAATTAAAGCAAATAATTTTTTTTAGTTTGAAAATTTGTTTTAAACCAATTTCCTCATTTTTCTTTTTAAAATAATCACCTCATTACAATTGAGGGGCTTGAAGGACTATCGGCGCATGGGGGCAGTTTTTGACAAAATTGAGAAATTAATGATTTTAAGTGGAACTAGTCTTAATACAAAGTCTGTGAAAGTTACAATTTTTAAGCATCAAAAAGTCAGTTTGAACCTTCTCTCCGCCTTAAGGATCCATGTGATTTCGAAACTTTCAGCACGTTTTTCTCGAAATAGGAAAAACCGCACTTATACGCCTCGTCCTCCAAGCCCCTCAGTTCTAATCAATCTACTCCCTAGTGATTCCCTTCTTTCATTGACGAGTAGATGATGGGACATCCGCCACCCCAGTGGCAGAGCCTAATCGTGGCTCACGATATGGCGACTGACCAGTGCAACGGTATCAGGAGGGGAACACCTCCCATGATCCAAGTGGCCGCGGCCGATACCTGCCGCCAGGCCTTCGTCCAACTGGACATGGCCGCGATGAACACCTGCGCCGGGTGGAAGGAAGCTATGTGTCGCCCAGTTCTAGGACCTACAGGCCAAGAACGCTACGAATGTACCATCAAGATGCCGCGGTGCTGGAACAACCTATTCACAGGGACAAGATCCAGGACCCTCCTCGAATGCACGTACAGGACCGTCGCCGAGATGATCAACAGGAGAAGCCGAAAACGTCTGCGATTTAACACTGATGGTGCCAGTGGCTCAGGGTATGCTAGTGCCAGCGGCTCAGGGTATGCTGGTGCCAGCGGCTCAAGCCGTTCAAGTCCACCGCCACGCTATCAGATTCCTTCAATCCCTCCAACTCCTCAGAATCCCTCAATCCCGTACGATCCTACACCTCTTCGTGATCCGGATTTCACAACAGATGCCTTCTCGCACCAGGATCCGACAAACGGTCGCGGAATAACTCCTCGATACCCTTCAACCCCTGCACCCTCTATGTTCGGGGGAGGTTCGTTTTCCATACCCTCACTACCTCCAACGCCTCAACAATATTCACCCCCTGCGGACCCTACTTTTCTCAGGGATGATACATTTGGTGTGGATGAAGTACCATACGAAACACTTTTATTCGATGCCGATCCAGCGGAACAACTTCCACCTGCAGGTACGTCAGTGAATGAAGAAATTAAATCATTACATGAGTTCTCTGATTTTGTGCGAGATACTGCGGGCGCCAGTAAAACCAAAATTTCCATAAATATCACAGAAATAGTTAGAAAATTTCCAAAACATTACACCGAAAACAAGTGAAGTTGATTCAACACATTGGATGTAAAAAAGGATGCTAGAACTTATAAAATGTTGAATTACGCTGCAGCAGTTACTTTAGCATTGCAGATGCAAAACTAACAGATGTGGTGGGTAATAATTCAGTATCTTATTAGTTCTCGCACACTTTTTTGCAAATGTTGCAATTTTTTCAAATGTAGGTATCAAAAACAAAAATTGATTCAGAAAAAAAAAAATACAAACCAGAATGTTCGTTCATTTCTTATAAATGAAAGGCCTTGTCCCACAGAAATAGGTTTACGGAACTTACTTTTCGTGCAAAGTTCCGTGAAGTTTTGCTAGTCTTGACAGGGCTTTCACAAAAATGTGCCCAACACGAGTAAACGCGTCTTATGCACCCCTCCCCCTCCGGCACGTTCACTGTATGGTTTGTATCGATGTTTCAAAACGAATGAGAAGGGGCGGCAAAATACAGGCGGCCCATGGGCGGCAAGTAGGTAAATCCGGCCCTGACCAAGGCATTGTAATTAAAACATTTTCAACTGTACTATAAGCTGAGGCTTTTCGGTAGCCACCAGCCACCACAAAGAACATCTATCATATCCCGTTATTTAAAATCACAAGAGTAGCGAGCAACGCCTGAGCAGTATGCTACCCCCTCAGCTCTGCAGATTACGCCCTGCCCTTCATCTCCCTAGCATTTCAGTCACGCGTAATTGCCTTTTTCTTTCACACCCGTCATTGTGCGATTATCCCTAAGGCAAAGTGACTTTCCATTAGTATCTTGTTAATAATGGAAGATTTTACTTTCGGGTTTCCAACATTCGACTGCTGACCAAGCAAGTATCTACTGGGTGGATGTTTAACAACGTCTTGAGTATTCCGGTTTCCAAACAAACCGAGGTTAAGTGAGATTTTTTGGCTCATGACGTCACTCGAAACTCAATATTCACCTAGTAAGTAGGTCAAAAAAGTGTGATGACTGCCTCTCCCTTTTCCACAAGGTAGCAGCGAATCCCCGAATGTGGAAATTTTCACCTGTCGCCGAGCGCCACAGGATAACTAATCTATTAACTCACTCTGAAAGTGCATGACCATGGATTCTAGCTCAGACGGAAACGCCTGCATGACGTTGTACATAGATACCAAAAAAATAAATCGCAAGTACATGTGCAAATTACTTGCTATTCTCAAATTCCCATTTTGCCCCTACTCCACTGAAGTCCAAGGTAGTTAAGTCAATCAAGGAAGGATTCCCTAGATCCCCGGTGTCCATTCTCTCGTCACAAAAATACTCCAATTGGACGTATTTCTATCAAACGGAACTATGTGCATTATGACGTGAACCCTGTTATGCACATATTCTCCTGGGTCTCAGGGCTCATATCTTAATGCACATAGTTCCGTTTGATAGAAATACGTCCAATTACGCTGAGGAAAAAAGACGAGGTGGGCGAAGTCACGTAGTAATTAAATTTATTTTATACATACATTAAGATTATTATCTTTTATTTATTTATGTTTTCACCATTTATTTTATTATAAGGTGCGCACTAGTGTTCATAAACTTTGTGCCTCTGATGCAACTGATGATGGTTATTTGCAAAAGAAAGACGTCAGAGAGGTACAAGTACATAATAAGGGTGCAGTTCCAAAGGGACATGGTTAGCTTATTTCTCATTTCTCATGTACATGACCTGGTGCATTTAAACTGGAGCTCGTTTTCTGTCCAAGTAAATGTCAATTTTTTGAAAAATCTAGCGGTGACAGAAAAAGCGGCAATCACCTTTGATCTCAGTTTTGAAAAATACCTAAAATTACGATCAAGTGATCGGTGGAGTTTTTATTTTTGAGTTTGGCGTATTTCAACCGATCTGCAATGGCATTCAATATTTTATTGTTTAAAAAACCCGTTTTATTCACACACACAAAAAAGCAGGGAAAAATGTTTTTAAGGATTTGTATTGAAGATTAGTAGAAGGAGAAGGTTGGGCTCAGCTAGTAGAATTCTTGGGTACGGGAATATCTACCAGGTGCTGTGTTGGAGGGAAGAGGAAGTGGAAAAATAGGAAAAAACGTTCGAAATAATGCATAGACACTGATTGAACAGCCTACTACGTTACTGCATAAATTTTTGTGCCTATTAATATTCTGCTAATATGTTAGGTACGCAAAGAAAAGGAAAGCGCAAAGTCTCTTCCAGTGATATAGGTAAGTTCGCTCCAACACGTTTATCGATGGCCAAACTACCAAACTATGAAACTATGTGCGTCGCGTCGGCGCAAAGGTTCAAAACTCCTATCACGTTTACTTTTATACCTCATCGTCGTTTTCGCACAAAGTTTTCCTTGGTTTTATCAAATTCTTTCAAAATTGCAGGAATATTTTGCAAAAAGTTCAAATTCTTTTGAAACATAAAGAAGTGTGGAAATGTTCAAACACCGTGCTTTGGTAGTTTCATTTATATTCATAGATTCATAGTGGTAGATATTTTTTCATAGCAGGATTCTTTCGCTTGATTTTCTGAGTTTTTTTCTTTCTTTTTCTCGGGTACACCTGTGCTTCTGAGGACATTATCACCATCACCTGTTATCATTATTGGTGACATCATTGGCGGCTATTATAAGCATACACATTTTTTCTTGATAGCGTTACAATTTACGTCTATAATAGCGCCATCAACAGTTGTCATTCTTGTAAATTCATCACCCGATGCATATGGCTGTATAAGTGAATTTTTCTTTAAACTATTTTTTCCAAGTACATGTCTGTTGCATATGAAGAGCTTACATGTTTGTTGCTTCAGGCCTGTTGATTTTTGTTGTCTCTTTTGACTATAACTTTCCCCGCTAAGATTGTGCCTCAGACTACCGAAGACAAAGTATCAGCGCCTGTATTGTACATTCTTAATTTGAAACTTTAAATATTTTCTAAAGTTTTGATAGGCAAACTTGCCCCAGTATACATTGACATTAAGTCTCCGAACCTAGATTTACCCCTTTTATTTAGACTCTTTAAAAATAAATAAAATTACGAGAACTCCCAAAAATTGTACGAAATTTTACTAAGGTGGTATATTTAACTAATGATTTGATGACAATTAAATACGTAAACACATAGAAAAATTAAAAAACTTAATGAAAGGTACGTTCGGAATTTCTATGACGCACTACTTAGTAGGTAATCTCCTTTGTCAGAAACCGGCCGTTTGCTCGCAGTTAAATGCAGTGTTTAAAAAAGAAATAGTGCGTACGACTACCGGCTGAAGAGACGTGACTCCCAGGAGAAGTAAAATACGTGACGGGACGGAGTGAAATATACTCTCGAAGAAGTATGAATAACACACCTGGTACCTCCTCTAGAGTACACTGAAGAAAAATTCTCGGCGTTTTTACTAAGGTCCGTTGGTACCTTTACCATCTCACTTTTTCTACCATATTGGTCATTTTACCAAGACAGACTGGTAAGCTTACCTAAAAACCGGTATTTTTACTGTTTTTTCAGGTAAGAATACAACTTTTATTGGTAATCGATTCCCGGTATAACTTTGCCATTTTATCTCGGTAATTCTACCACAGTCGATAAAAAATATTGGCGTTTTTACCAAGGTCCAGTAAAATTACCGAGAAAGTTCAATTCCATAAATGGTAATTTTGCCAAGAGAAAAATGGGATCAAGTAGAACCCCGAATTCTTGGCAATTTTACCCTTTTCTTAGTAAATACCCCGAGTTTTTTTTTCAGTGTAAGGGCGTATCTTGATTTCCACATGAGCTCAAAACGCTTTTTTGCTGTTAATACAATGGGTGCTGATGCTGTCCGTCCCGCGCAGACGGAAAATGTATACACCTTTTAAAATTTGATGTGCAAGTGAGTGAAGCTTCAAACATTTTAATTTTAAGGAGCAACTTTCCAGTGCAAAGAGCCCACGTGCGCCAATAGGTCTTTTGATACTCGCAAGCAGTTCATGGACCACGTGAGATATCACGAGAAGAAACGTCAAGAAGTGAAACCAACGTGCCCTCAATGCGGGCTCCCCTTCCCCTCGCCGCAAGCCGTGACTTACCATTGGAACAAGGAACACAACCCTCTAGCAGGTTAGTACATTTTGATGCATGAGCAAGTGCCAGGCCGCAACAAGGGGGGGGGGATACTGGGTCCCTGGTACTGGGGCCCGGGCCCCGGCGGGGGCTCGTGTTACCCGTGAAAAACCACTAAGAATTCACATGCAACCCTTGTTTCGTAAGGAAAAGTGAAAAATTTACCCTAAAAATTTCGCAAAAGGTGAATAGATTTCAGAAACACGCTGGGGCACTGTAGAATTCTTCTTAAATTTTCAAAGAAGTATACTTCTTGGAAAATTTCTATCTATTTTCGAGATTTTCAGTACAGAGGGATATTTTTAGTAACTGCGTTTCATTTTCTTCCGTCGTCAGATGCTAAGAGTCTCCAGTCTGGGCATCCTCGACTTCAATGGCTCATGACTCAACTCCCTTGCCATAGACAAACGAAGGGGGAGTCCAGGGGGGCCTGGCCCTCATAGAACTGAAAATAGTATCATATGCCCCCCTCCCAAAAAAAAAATAAAAATTTTCCAAATGTTTTGAATGCAACAATTCGCAAGTATTTTGTGCTGAAAGTATATTAAAAAAAAATAAAATAAAAAAAACAATATTATTCCGCAGAAATTGATGGAAAAATTCTTTAGGGAGGCTTCAAAATGCGTCCGATTAGTCGTATAAATTCTAAAATTTCTCAGGGAATGCCCCTTGGAACCCCGCCCCCCACCTCCGTGCTTAGGGCCCGGACCTTAAAACTGGTACGAGGGCCCGAGATGGGATGTGGCGGGCCTGGCAAGTGCTGCACTCTAGTGCTATCCATGGCTATTTCCATTTAAATCTTCCGTCAAATTCATATGGCGCAATGATAGAACTATTTGAACTCTCCGGAATGCGTGAGGTATCACGCCGCATTTGAAGGCGTTATCAAATCAGCCAAGTTCCGATACCCGAATTATCGTTTTGCATAGTTCATATTCTTTTGTTATGTTCCGTACCACTCGTTTATTTTTAATCCTCTTATAAAAACTACCCATTTGCTGAATACACCTCTGGCTGGAGCGCATTTTAGCTATGCATTCACGACTACTAAAATGTCAAAGGAAATCGACAAGACTAGCGTGAATGACGGCTATTTCAATTGTAATCTGCCGTCGCATTTCTAAGGCGCAATGATACAACTATTTGAACCCTCCGGAATGCGTGAGGTATCACGCCGCTTTTGAAGGCGTTTTCAAAACAGCCAAGTTTCGATACCCAGATTATCGTTTTGCATAGTTCATATTATTTTGTTATATTCCGTACCACTTATATTTCGTCCGATTTCTGGGGTTATCGAACATTTTGTCAACGATTTTTTGTCCATGCACCTGTTCTTTCTAGTAGTTTAAGTCCACGCATTTTTTCGGGGCTATTTCGCCCTGGAGGTGTTGCACAGTATCATATGAGATTGAAGGCACCCCAACGTATCATGATTGATGGCATATTTTGAAAGCAAAAAGTTCCCTCGCAAAAAATTAAATGGAGTGACGAAGACAAAAAGTGAGCGGTAGTAGAAGAACTTACTGAATCCTATTATCTGAATTCAATAACGTTTGGCATGATTTTTGAACTTCGTCATCCGAGGAAAAGGTGACTTGATCAATCAGAAATATGATCCAATTTACCGCCGAAAGATTCCCTTATGAATCAATAAGAAAGTAATGCTTGTTTAAAGGAATAATGCTTATGTAAAAAGAAAAGCCACTTACTTCAAGCAAAAACCGGCTTTCATTCAGTTACTTTATTATTGATTCAAAATAAAAATTCTTACGGCATACTCAAGAATGTTTCTGTCTATATCAAGTAAATTTTTTCTCTAATGAAATTCAAAAATTATGCTAAACTTATTAAATACGGGTGCTAGGACTTGGTGAGTTTTTGGACTACTGCTTTCTTTTTGTGCCGTAGTATCTTGATTTATTTTGCGAGGAAAACTCCGTACTCTTAAAGGATACCTGTAATTTTTGATACGTCGGAGAGCCTTCAATTCCGTATGATACTGTGCAACACCTCTGTTGCGATCTAGTTGCTTGAAGCGCCGTAGCGCGGCGGGCGAGGGTGACTAGCGCGACACGCGCACTGGCGTCTACAAACCTAACAGGGATACTTCACGCATTGCGCAATGCGTGAAGTATCCCTGTTAGGTTTGTAGGCGCTAGTGCGCGTGTCGCGCTGGCAGCACGCCGCCGCGCGCTGCTCCGCTCTGTGTTGGGCTCTAATATTTAAACTCGCGGAGCCAGCATTTTTCAACTAATAATTTTGAAATGTTTGCACATTCTGCATGGATTATTCTCATTTAAATTGATGGGGAAAACAAATTCATTAAATAAAAAATATAATGTGCGTTTTGTGAATATTAAGGTGGCTCCGTGTCAAAATTTCCGTCAACGCTTGGACCAAGTCACTGTTGCTTATTTTACGCGTATGGACGTAAGCTACAGGACAAAACAGGTGCGCGGACAAAGACTCGTTGACGGAATGACCTGAAACCATTTCTCGTCCTCATTGTCTATCAATAAATCTTCAAATTCTGATTAAAATCTTAACCAATTGTCACGCACATTATCCGAAGGGGGGAGAGAGTTTCTGGTTTATTGTAAAATCCAAATTCCATTTTGAAGTTAGAACGAACACAAAAAATGAGCGAGGCATTCCACGAGGACGAGGAATGGCAAAATAGAGCAGCACTTGCTCATACAACACATTTCAGATGTCTTGTCAAATTAAACAACGATCAAGGAAATTACCCGATGGCCGTTGAGTGTCAATAAGTGTGTTGTTAAACTCACATGAATTTACTCGGTTTCCAGGACGGCCGCCTTATGAATGAGTCTGTTGCAAAATTAAATCGCTAAAGGAGCGTTCATAAAGCACGTAATCGACTTTTCGGCATTTCTGATCCTTCCCCCTTCCCTTTGTAACGCTTTTGAGACTTAGATCCCTATTCTTTTACATGAAAAAGCAAAATGGTATAACGCACCCCTCGAGCCCTCTCCTATAGCTTTAAGCAATTTATGGACAGCCCCCGTGCTCGGTATTTCCGCGATCAAAATAAGCCCTTCGAAATTGGTCATCAATGCGACTAATGACTGTTTTCGATCAAAATTAAGAGGCGTCTCTACTTTTTGATCGACATTAATCATACCAGATACTCTGTGCGTGATTTGCGGTGGTCAGAAAGCAGAGACACCTCTTCCTTTTGATCGGCAACACTCAACAGTCCCATCCATGGCCCATTTTAATGGGGTAAGTTTGATCGTGGAAACCAAACGAGCGCAACCCATTTCGGCAAATTTTCATTCATCCAGTTTCATATCACACTTATCCCACTCTGTGCCAAACTGGGCATAATTCTTGTTCAACTTTAAAACAGCTTTATGCAGATTATTCTGTGCCGAATCGGTTCATTTTCCCCCCACGCCTTACTTGATTCTGTGTGCCGAACTGCCTCCTCTTTTTTTTGCCGAATTGGGGTAAATTTGCGCAAATCGGAATCAGCCAAACCAAACTCCAGAACGACGATAGAGCGTCTAACCCACGTACAAACTAGAGGCTTCATAGAGGCTCATCGATCACCCCGACTTGCACCGCTGGCCAATGAGAGAGCCAGGAAAGGCATCGATGAACCTCCTTGAAGCCTCTAGTTTGTACGTGGGCTAGACGGTTTAGAGGTGACTGGAGTTCAGATTTGTTAAGGGGGTAGAGGCAATATAGGCATCCACAGATGGGTAGACACTGTGTTGAATCATTTTATATGAATACTGATTATTTTCTATGCGGTCAAACGGATCACACGGACACCGCGCCAAAGCGCGGTATTCCGCTTAATATAGAAACTAGAAAATTGTTGTTCCGACAGATTTTATTATTTTCAGAAAATCTACAAGAACCTAGCATTCTAGCATCAAAACACGATTCTATGACTTGCGCAACTTACTCATTATTGTAACTCTAGTTCTAGTTTCTGGCTTATTTTCGGCTTTTTTTCCCTTTGGATATTAGTAAGGGACTTAGCACTATTTTACTATCCATCTATAGTATCGGGTCATATTTCGGCGGTGTAAGTCGGCAATCACATAACTCGTTTGCGGTGTCTAAAAATCTCTGCCTCTATGTTATTTTTTTAAAGAAGATCAAACTGACATCATTCCTAGAAGTTTTTGCAGAATTTTCTTCGCACGGAGAAGAAAAAACATGGCAGTTTTAAAGAATTGTCGTTGAGTAGTTTTCCGTTTAAAAAATAAGGTATGACAGGAAGTCTGCGACGTCGCGAACCGAAAACGATTGCTGAATTCTTAAGTTTTTTTAAAATTTGTTTATACATTTGATAACAATGACGGAATTAGTTAGTTAGTTGGTTTGTTTATTAATTTCGAAGATCAGCAACTAGGCTATTTACACCGGAGACCAGGAATTCATCTTTCATTTTTGTTTAAGTATATGTGTGTATATTCCAGTAAATGTAATGTTAACTTATTTATGTCAAGGCCTCGTGAAAATTGTTGTTGCATACAGTGAAACTTCTACTTTTCCACATTACCTTTCTTTCGTTCCATGCTATCCTGAGTCCTAATAATATCACTTTGTATCTTCTCCTTTTTAAAGCGCCAAAACAACCGGATCCATCGAAATCGTATGTATGCCCTTACGATCATTGCGACAGACGTTATTCAACCGGCTACAGACTACAACAACACCTAAAATCTCACGTAGGAAAAGCAGACTGCCCTTATTGCAAGAAGCACTTCTCAAGTCCATCAGCGATGTATCATCACGTGAGTCAACAACACCCTGACAAGCCGTCCCCCAGTAGCAGGCCTCGCAAGCAGTAGCGACCGCCACACAGTATAGATCGAGTCAATTAGAGAGGTTGGACAAAATTTTTTTGACTAAAACCGCTTATTTTGATATTTATTTCGTCTAATGGACCACTTAGCCTTACGAATTCAAGAAATCTGATACATGTTTCTTGACCAGGATTTCACGTACAGCACGATTCGCGCAATGAATATAACTGAAATCAACTCTTAACGAAGATATTAACGTTTTTATTTCACATTGTTTACGAGGAATTTGAACTGCCCGCTCACAAGAAACTCAAAGCTCTACGTGAGTCAAATCGCGCACTACAAAGGTTTCAGCAAGCCTCTCAATCGAACAATGTTCATTTCCCACCGGGTGTTGTTCAAACTATAAGTAATGTGCTATAGCTGAGCCAAAGCGTCAAGATTGAGGTTGTCAAATTTTTATATTGCAGAGACTGTCATGATAACGTTTAGCGCGGGATGTAAATCATGTACAGCATTGAGTTTTCATAAGTGGGTGGTTTGAATTCACGCATCAAGAATCATTAAATATTTTCGTAAGGAATTGATATCAGTAATTTTTGTTGTGCGCATCTTATTGTTTTACGTGAAATTTTGGTTAAGGAACATGGCTCAGAATGCTGAAATTTGTGCCTTGTCTAGTGGTCCATTTTAGGTTTTCAGGGGTGTTTTTCTGAGAAAATTTCACGAGGAAACCAATGAAACCACTTTTAAAACCGCAAAGTTTTGTTTGAACTGAGTTATAAGCTTTTAAAGTCTCTAAATTTTGTTCGACCTCTCCCACTGACTCGATCCACCGTGCGCCATCGGGCGGGAGGGTAATGGGGGTAAACCTCGCCCTTCTCAGATAGACACTCCGGAAAATTTTTATAATGAAGCTCTTGCTCAAACCTTTTTTTTCTTCAATTTCATAACATCTAATTGCATTTGTAAGAAAATAAATGTGGTCGCATCTCTTGCTCTCTCACTTATTTATTACCCTCAACTATTCGAACCACATTTTGAAATTAAGAACTACAGTTTCTTATATATTCGTAAAAGCACTTATGTGCATAGGAAAACTTATGGTACATATGTTATTTCTAAACTGAGCTAGGAGTTTTAGTTTCTATAGCTGCGTACATACGAAATGCGACTCGCAATAATCATACAAGAATTTGAATAAAAACTTCGAAAGGCGCGTGTTATTTTTATCTTTTTAAAATTAAAAGTTTATCGTTTCAACATATTTTATGGCATGCCACATCCATGGCAGAAGTTCTAATAAAATCAAGAAATTTCGTGAATTTCAATTTTTTGCGGTTTCATGAAATGCATCTCTGGTCCAATCTCCCTACTGATTACTGATAACACCCATATTGTTAAGTCCGATCTCCAAGTGAGGTGATTTTGAAGTAAATCGGATGAAACGCCTAGCCAGTGACCGACTAAGCGTTGTGGATCATCAACTGTTGAGGACCAGAACTGTTTGCGCCGTTGTTATTGCGCCTTCAAATTGCGATGATACCACAGTGGATTCATAAATGCGGATTTCAATATCCGAAGACAAACCATTCGTAATTACATAATTACTCACGAGGCAACCAACCATTGAAAAAAATTCTCGTAACATTTTATGCTACATATGACTTGAATTTATTTCTTTCGGCAAAATTAAGAAGACATGGAAAAGATAGTGGACGCCACCGTGTTTGAGATACATGCGTGTTTTTCTAGCATATCTGGGCTGCGTTGGTTTTTTTTTTTAAAAGACGCCGATGACAACGCACGCATCATTCGTAAAATTGAAGCATTCGCTGAAATGGCCTTGTTTTTTGCCCAGCCTAGGTCCATGTGATGGATCGTATGCTCCTGCAAAAAATTGGCAAATTTACTCATTAAAAGGAACCAAGCGTGCTTATCCGTATCATGCTATAAATATAATGCCGTGCTAAAGAAGAACGCCGTATGAGCATTCAAGAGTTGCCAAACCTTCGATAAAATGTTTATTTTTGAGGAAAGTGATAAATACATTCCGTTGGAATTTACAGGAACTTTAGGTGAAATTGCGTACAAAACTATCTGAAAAATTGGAGGGAAAATATTCGTAAGTGTACCAGGAAATTTGTGCGTTATCAAAGGAAATTTGGCAACACCTGCCGGTTCATACGGCGTTTACCCTTAGCACGGCAGTACGTATCGATGATTTTCATCTGAGATCGGGAGAAAATACACTCTTCAAAACAAGGAACATCTGGTTCCAAATTACTTTTTTTCAGTCGGAAACTCATTAAGTGGTTACAAAAATGATTTGTATGATTCTTTCGTGACCAAGCTTAGTCATCTAGACAGCCAGCCAAAACTGCATAATTGTTTTTTACGTCGACGTATACAGACCTCTATAAATACGGCTGTTTTGAAAACATGCATCGTACGTGATAGGGACTCAACTGCGATATAATGATAGTGTAATATCGTTCCTCCTCAGTTAGAGCGTCTTTTCAATTTAGCAGCGTTATGACTTTAATCGGAAACCTGCTTGTTGCTTGCCTTTTAGTCTTAGGCGCAGTTTTCTGCGACAGTGGAGGTAAGTTATTTTTCACTTATTGTTTATTTTTCGGTATTAAACTGACCCGTGCTGTGCTTTTTCATCAAAAAGTCTGCTACAAATACGAAATTTTTCAACATGATAGTATCCTGCGGATAAAATTATACGAAAATCGCGCTGAGCCCATCCCAAATGTCTAAAACACACTCCAGAACGTATGAATTAGGTAGGTAGACAGTATAGTGCATTTTCAAATCAAACGCAATTGATCGATAGCACTTTAGTCCAACAAACCGTCAATACTTTTAACAATCTTAACATTTTCTCTTATCCTCTCATTTATTTATCAAGGAAGCAAGACGAACAGTCCCTTAAATTGTTATAATCTCTCACATACCTATAGGATTCCAATCAATTTGAAGTATTTATTTTTGCTTGTAAATTCGAATAAGGAGAAAACCAAAAATGTTTGTTTAAAACGGCTGAACCCATACGCTCGAGAGAGATTATTTATGACAGGTTGAGAAGTTAAAGTAGTTTTTTCATTTAGATTGCGTCTGTTAATAATTCACTACATCTCAAGCGAAACCTGATTGCTCTACTGGTTAGGCCTGGTTCCCGGTCCAGGTAGGACTAGGTTCATATAGGATGAGGCTGGATCCTAACTCCAGCGTAGGGGGCCCCGCCTGAACCCGATCCAGGCCTGCCCATATGATGTTAAGGTAAAGCAACTGAAGCTACCCGTGTAGGTCGTAGCCTTAAACTCGTTTTTTCCCGTGGATGGCATTGGCATCATTTAATGGAAGAAAGTTTTACGAATGTTAAAATATGCCCAGCCAAATGAAACTTATGCCGTTTTGAGGTTTTCAGCTCAATAAATGTGGTTCTGATGAAAAATTTGCAACAGATTTGGTTCTGCAAATCGACTTTCCTCGTCTGAATTTTCCGTGTGACATGCAGCATTGCAGCGTGAGAAGAAAAGTTATATGAAACGGGCTCTCGAGTCTAGTCACTTTAACTGGGGGGTATGGATTCTGTCGACATGCATCGATCGAAAACTAAGAACGTGAACCGACCGACTTAATTCGATCGATTCACGGGTTTGTCGAACGATTCACGGATTTGTCGATCAATTTCCGGTTATCGATCGAATCACGGTTGTCGATTGAATCACGTCGATCGGTTCACGTCTTTATTTTTTGACCAATCCACGTCGATCGAATCAAAACCTTTTTTTGTTTTTTAATAATTGGTCGATAGGTTCGCGTTGATCGATTCACGTTTTTATTTCTTAATCGTTTCATATCGACCGAATCCATACCCTCCAATGGGCTTATTGTAAATTTTTGCTAGAGCAAAAATAAGAGTTGTTACTCATTGAAAATGTCTCAAAAATCACGATGAGCTCATCGGCAAAGCGTGAAATGCACTCCTAACTTCACAATTTGCATAAGAAAGCGTTTTTTTGCGCTTCCCGCCTCAAAAACGATACCACGGCTCAGGTAAACATTTCGTTAAAGGAGTCATTCCATCCAACCCCTGCTCACAAGGATATTACGCAATATTCAACATAACCGCCAATACACATGTGATGGGACGATGATTCTAACCACCTGATAACAATCGGCGTGTTTACAATAGACCACTAGACAAGGTACGAATTTCAGCATTCCGATACATGTTTCTTAATCAAAATTTCACGTAGAACACAATGCGGACAACGAAAATTACCGAAAGCAACTCCTTACGATGATATTTAATGATTCTTGATGCGTAAATTCAAACCACCCGCTCATGAAAACTCAATGCTCTACGTGATTCACATCACGCGCGAAACGTTATCATGACAGTCTCTGCGATATAAAAATCTGGCAATCTCAATCTTGACGCTTTGGCTCAGCTATAGCAAATCGCTCATAGTTTGAACAACACATGGTGGGAAATGAACATTGCTCGATTGAGAAGCTTGCTGAAATCGTTGTAGTGCTCGATTTGATTCACGTAGAGCTTTGAGTTTCTTGTGAGCGGGCAGTTCAAATTCATCGTAACCAATGTGAAATAAAAACGTTAATATCTTCGTTAAGAGTTGGTTTCAGTAATTTTCGTTGCTTGAATCGTGTTCTACGCAAAATTCTGGTTAAGACACATGTATCAGATTGCTTAAATTCATACCTTGTCAAGTGGTCCATTTACATTTACATTTTTCCCGCGTTGTTAGATATCCGCCTCGATTGACCTCGTGCTCTCCTCAACTTGCGCGCGGAAGCGTCGGCCATGTAGAGCAGGGATTGAATGGAACGACTCCTCTAACGAAATGTTCACTTGTTCTGTAATATCCTTTTTGAATCGGGAAGCTTAAAAAAACCCAAAATTTCTTACGCAGATTGTGAAGTTGGGAGTGCATTTCAGAGTTTGCTAATGCGCTCATCCTGATTTTTGAGACTTTATCTGTAAGGGACGACTCTTATTTTTGCTCTAGCAAAAGTTTGCAACAGGCCCATTCAACCGGGTGTTCTTCTTTTAGCGACTGGCGCATATGGCGGTGCGCTCAGGCCCCACCAGAGCGCCTCACTGATGCTATTCCAACCGTTCCCGTTCCTGGTTACACCAAGGCTCCTTGTTAAGTTGTTACCCTTACCACTGGTGTGAACGAGTTGTGGTCAGAGAACAGAGACCTTAAGCTCCACTGGCCTCTTGGCGACAGGTGGAAGCTTTTACTTTCGAGGATTCAACAGTTCCTAATGGAAAATTATAGGGAGTAACAGTCATCACCTTAATTTCGGCTGTTGACCTACCTACATGGTGGATGATTTCAGGTGACGTCATAAGCCGAACAATTTCCCGAAACTTCGGCCACTTTCGACTTGTTTGCAAAACGAAACTGCTAACACGTTGTTGAACATCAACCATGTCTAGGTAAGTCAACAACAGAATGCTGATGTCCCGAAAGTAAAAGCTTCCACCATGGCCAAGATACCAGTGGAGGGTCTCTTTTCTCTGGTTGTGGTCGATATGTGTGGCAAAGCCTATTTTCGATCATTCTCGGTGTAAGTTTTTCTGTAATTTATTGTTGCCTTCAGTTCGCGATTACAGTATATTATGCATATGCAGTATGCGCAGTATGTGCAGCGATGGAGTTCCCATCTTTGTTAGTTTATATCCTTTCTATTCTAATAAAATCATTTTTAAGACGCTCGTTGGACGGGGTGAGGAAGGGGAGTAAGACGGTCGATGGACAGGAGCGAGGAAGGGTATTTCAATGGTCAGAGTTTTAGAGTGACTCTTTGCTTTCAGAGGCCTTTGTTTGGTCACGGATAGCTATATGTGGCCCTGTTATGATCGACATCCAAAAAAGGGAATCAAATTCAGAGTAAGGAGAAATTCATTGAGAATATTGTTTGGCGGGAAATTTTTCTTTCAAACATCGTTTTGTTATTCAATTAAAATTATTCGCTCATAAACCGCTAACGGGCGATTTCGACGATTTCAGTGGCCGCAGAGCTGCCTTTGAAGGCCGTTTTGCGGCCAGGTTGCATCTAAACTACAGCAAAACATGCCCCTAGTTGCAGTTGCACCTAAACTACATCATTTGAACTTTAAGTCTTGAACTATCATAATATCAATTTGTTTGGATATTTCGGGCGACTATTCCTGCAAAAATATCTGCGAATCACTCCTCCCCTGTATTTTGATTTTTCCTTTCTCCTGGAGAATTACTAATGTATTTTATCATGTATTAGTTCATGTATATGTACTTGTATCAATGTATTTTCCAGCTACAGCGCCGCCGGAGCATGAGACGGCTTGCACCAAACATTGCCACGAGGAAGATGGTTATATCAAGGATGATTCAGGCGAACGTCAGTGGATCTCAGCTCCAGACGTTGCGCACCAGGATACGAAATCAACATGCCACTGCAAGCCCAGTCCAAAGCTACTGAAGGTTTTAACAAAAATGAAGAATATTGCTCGATTTGTAACGCCGTTGAATAAACAGACCGTGCGGGCAATCCGGGATGCTTTGCGCCAAAACGGTATCAAAATTGAAGGCTCAAAGGCAACCAAACATGGAGGGTTAGAGACTCTGGAGCAACCATCATCTAAACATGGCCGAAAGCGGGAGCATGTGTCCAAGTTTATTCTAGGCGATGAACCACATAAACTTGACCTGAACAAACAGCCATGAGTGAAGAAGTACGTGCCACTATCTCGACTTAGAGATATAGCGAAGGAAGAAAATTGCAACGAGAAGTGCCGCCAGAAGGATGGCTACGTAGAGATTAAGAAGGATGAGGGTAAACATCCATCATTGAAGCGTAAGTATGAACAAACGTACATCATGGTCGGGCATGTGGAGGATAGTGACGAAGGACGAAAATGTGTGTGTAAACTCAACGACGCCCTGCTTACACAGCTGATGAATAAAAGCATGGGTTTGGACAAAAAATTCAAAAATGCGTACGCACAAGGTGCCTTTTATGGCCATGTAGTGTTGGCAAACTATGATTTACAAGTCCAAGGATTAAAGGGTCCCACTGCAGCGGGGCAGCAGATCACAGATGAAAACACCCTCCACCTCTCGCCAAACGAAAGTAAGGAAGCAGCCGCCACTGCACAGGGGAAGCTCACCGCAAGTCCAAGACAAACCACCCACCACTTTTAGACAAACCACTGTAAAGGAACGGCTACCATTAGTATCCCTCGCTTACTCGCAATTCATATTTGAAGTAGAGTCCCTTTATACCCAGAGTTAAGACAACTCACTTTTGGTTGGGCCAGGGTTGGGCTGAAAGTGGCCTAAAAAAAAATCCAATTCTGATTGGTTCTCGCTCATGGAGGCCGAAACGAGTGCACCAAGATGGCGGTACCTCGAATGTGAACAAGAATAATGAAAATATTACCTAATTGTGGTTTATCAAGAGTAAATTGTTATTTCCATCGGTCCAAAATGAATACTATAGATTAAGAAATTATTCACAAACCAATCCCATTTTCTTTTTAATTGATCAATTTGTTGATGTTGTTGTTTTTGTGTGACAGACATCGCAGGATTCCTGATCCTTATCCCTCAATATCGTTCGTTTGGGTGCACTCGTTTCGGCCTCCATGGCCAGCCAAGGCCGGCTGCCAGTCAGCTGATAATCGAGTTGTCTTAACTCTGGGTATAAAGGGACTCTAATTTGAAGGAATAAAAGTATTCAAGGTATATTCAATGCACCATACTGATCTCTTGCGCCTTGAAACAACAGCGAGCGAATGGAAAATTTTTGCTTTGACCTCAGTTTAGCTTTCACTCAGCCCGATTCTTCTCTGACCATCAGCAGAAGGAGGAACTTATTGTGTGTGTGTGTGGGGGGGGGGGGGGGCA
>NW_017547298.1:4243514-4295282 GCF_001854935.1 Bemisia tabaci | reverse complement strand
AGAGGGGGTGGGGCTCTGGTTGGAACTACTTTTGCTCCACACTGGGGTCCGGGAGCTCTCGTTGGGAAAATTTAGAGAAATTGAGTCGTCTTCAAAGCAAGCGTGATTGCGTAGGAGTCGCGAACAAAATGATTTATCGTTGAATGAATGTTCATGATCGAGTAAAGTAAACTGATTGCTGATAGTAACTCATTCTGTGTTTTTTTTTATTTTAAAATATTTAACATAGCATTCATTACCTTGTGCTATATTTTAGAAGTAGCAGACTCGCCGTAAGACGTTGTAGAACATGCACAAAAATCTGTAGCACTCGCGGTCTGAATTATATTGTTTGAATAAATTAAGTGCACAAGTCTGTATTGACCATTATTTTCGCGTTGCTGACTTTATACCATAAGCTGGAAATTCAATTCGACGTATTTCTGCCGAACAAAACTATATGCATTAAGTCATGATCCCCGAGACTTATTAGAATATACGTATAACAGGGCTTACGTCATAACGCACATAGCTCCGTTTGGCAGATCTACGTCCAATTACAATCGAGATCAGGGTAGCCCTAAAAACCAACAAAAGTCAACTTTCAACCCTCTTTAATCATTTTTGATCCGCTGTATTGAGCCCTTCGAGAAGCGTAAAAGACGATTCTAGCCTTCCCATTTTAACAACCCCCTTTTCGCCCTAAAATGTTTTAGACGATGACCTCCATCTCTCCTTCTCATAATTTAGAATTTTTAGGTTTTAGGGGAGGGGTATCTGATTCTCGCGCTGACGCGAACCGGCTCACAGGGGATCAATTCAATGTGAGAGGTCGGACAAAATTTGGAAACTTTCAAGCTTATGAAGCTCTATTAAATCAAGACTTTAAGATTTTAAAAATGGTTCTGTTAGTTTTCTGGTGACATTTTCTCTTGGGAGCATACCTCTCAAAATCTAAAATGGTGAAATAATGGTGAATTAAACATAAAAAATTGCAGTTTTAGTCAAAAATTCCCTGTCCGACCTCTCTGATCGACTCGATCCACTGTGCGCCGGTCTCCATATTTTTTCACGCAACTGCCATCACGTCCTCTAATAGGTAATTTCTGCACCCCTTCACTGAAAAAAAATTCTCGGCGTTTTTATCAAGGTCCGTTGGTATCTTTACCATCTCACTTGTTTTACCAATTATTGGTAATTTTACCAAGACAGACTGGTAAGCTTACTTGAAAACCGGTATTTTTACTGTTTTTTTTTTTCAGGTAAGAATACCACTTTTATTGGTAATCAATTCCCGGTAACTTTGCCATTTTATCTCGGTAATTCTACCACAGTCAATAAAAATATTGGCGTTTGGACCAAGGTCCAGTAAAATTACCGAGAAAGTTCAATAATTTTACCGAGATTTCTCGGTAAAAGTACCAATTCCATAAATGGTAATTTTACCAGGAAAAAACTGGGATCAAATAGAACCCTGAATTCTTGGTAATTTTACCCTTTTCTTAGTAAATACACCGAGATTTTTTTTTCAGCGTTGCCTTCGACCATTCAGGAATATTTGCAAGATCCTCTACGTCCCTTTTCTTAACTCGACGAAATCCCTGCTTCCTCTACGATGACAATATCAAGTGTTTAATACTCTGCAGTCGTCTATTCCACATTGCCCACCCTATACCATTCCTTATATCTCGGCTGCGTCTCGCAATCAGTTACCCATTTTGGGAACCTGCTCCTGATTGATCGTTCCAGAGCGTGGCTACGTGTTCAACAATCTTGTAGGGCCAGTTATTGCCGCGGCGTTGCGTATTTTCCGCAGGGACACGGATTGGCTGCGGCCGTAACGGAGTTGGTAACACTGCTTTCCTTCCATTTGAATTCAGTATAAAAAAAATCGACTCTACAGGTGAGGTGGACAATAAATATCGATTGTTTTGCAAATATTGATGAGAATTGATGAGCATAAGGAATGAAATCTTTCGTTAGGTTCAATGCAACCTCTCGGGACTTCGTTATCAACCGTTGCCAAGAGAAGTCCACACGTTGCCCACTCCCGTGAGATTTATTTTCTACTAAGATAGAAGTGATTAATAGTAGTGATCTTAGTATCAATCGAAAGGTCTTCTTTCGCTTAACAGTTTATCACTTCGACTCTTGTGGATAGTTGTACGTGAACGAAGATATCACAGGATTTGTCGACGGTATCATTTTGATTACGTAACATTTTTGTGATTTTCTACAGCTTATCTGTCTCTATCAGTGCATTCCTCCGTAGATGTGACAACATCGAAGCAGCCATTATGACTGATAAGACCCAGCCTCTCTGAGTACAGCTCAGACTTTTTACCAATTTCCTGTGTTTTGAACTTTTATCACTGAACCTAACCTAGAAACAGCCGTGCCTTATTACCTATTCAAGAATTCAACTTTTGGTCCTCTCTCTAACAAAATGGACTTAGACGACTCGGATAACCACTATAGGCTTTATACCATCCGTTGGAACTTGATCTTTATATGCAATCATGGAAAAGAATTTATGGAGTGTAGTAGATGTAAATTTGAAGGAAAACCTCTGGCAAATTTGATGTGCCAACACATGGAACGCACTATAGTTTGCCATAATTGTTATATGAAGATAGAAACTCGTGACGATAGAAAACTTCCATATATTATAAACTTTTTTCTTTTACCTGAAAATGATATCACTATGATCGATGTTCGTAGAAAATGGCCATTACTTTGGGACATTATATGGAAAAAATATCCTGAAATCCACCGTTTTGCACCTATCGAGATTACCCCAGCATCTGCTGCCTCTACAGTTCCATCACCTACACCCCAAAGATCAGAAAGTGAAAAAACCTTTGTAAATTCAAATATAGGATCTGATGTTAAATTTAAATTTAGTAAAAGTTTCAAGTGCCAACATAATAGAGAAATAGTTAAATGTAAAAATTGTAACCCTAAATTAATAGAAGATCTTAAGAAAAGTAAATGCCTACATATAGTTCCAATAATAGAATGTAACCATTGTAAAAATCTTATTCTAGTACTAAAAAAAGAGAGAGAAAAAACTAAGTTAAAATTTATAAAAGAAAATGACTATATCCCTTACTCGGAATACGTTAAATTATACTTAAGCAAAAATCAAAATAAAACCAACTCGAATTCTAACAGCAAAAATAAGAATATAAACCCAATTAAAGATAGTGATAAAAAATCTAATACTGATAAAGAGGAAAAATCAAAAACTTTCGGAAAAAATAAAAAAGAAATAGAACCCACTAACAACACAGGAAAAAGAGATTTTACCATTTTAGAATCTCACTCTGATATGGAAATAGAAGAAAACGAACCAAATGTAGAACTAGAACCGAAAGAAACAATAGGAAATAAAATTTCCGCCAAGAAACCTCCACCCATTTTCATAGTCAACGAAGAACCTGATGCTATCAAAGATACTCTAAAAGATTACAGAATTGATTATACCTTGAAAAACGAATCGAACCAAAAATTTAAACTTATGATTAAATCGGAGGAAGATTACAAGGTAACACTCCAGAAACTCGTCGATCTGGGAGTGAAATTTTACACCTTTCAATTTTCTGGCGGAAAAACTTTCAAGCGGGTAATCAGAGGTCTCCCCATAAATTATGAATCAGAAAAAATTAAAATCAATTTGGAAAATACCCTAACTGACATCGAAATCAAAAATATCAGACAATTACATCAGGTAACCTCAAAAAACCCGCTTCCTCTTTTCGAGATTAGCTTCAGATCAACAGCTAAAATTATTGAAAAAATCGAAAAAATTAAAAATCTTGATAATTTTGAAATTTGTATCGAGAAAATAAGTCCTAAATATTTAGAAGTACCAATTTGTAAATCATGTCTTAACTATGGGCACACGAAAAGATATTGTAAATTAGGAATAACATGTATTATCTGCAATGGCCCCCATTATAGTACCGAATGTCCTGTATCGCTCAAAGCTAAAGAGGAAAAAACAAAAATCACACCGATATGTCTTCACTGTAAAGAAAATCATTTTACAACGTGGAAAGGCTGTAAGTATTATAAAAAACTAAGGAAAACTAAATTAGAGAACTATAAAAGACAAAATACTGATAGAACTGAAAATGTAAATAATGAAAAGGAAAATTTAAAAAAGGGTATTAATAAAGATGTAAATGATAAATTAAAAGATCTGGAGCAAAGTTTCGAAAAGAAAATAACTTTATTATATAAGATAATTGATACATTAAAAAATGAGGTTGCAAATCTCAGCAGTAAACTAGCAAACTGTAAATGTAATTAACACCTGTCCAAATAATATAATTATCTTATAAGTAGCAATCTATCTCTTGATATTTTAGTTGAAGGTGTTTCTTAATCACCAAAAGTAGTTAACAATCTATTATTCGGTTTCTCGTAGCTATCAGATCAATTAGATCAAATAGATTAGCTGAATAATTGTTTATTTTGTTTTGTTCTCTGGGCCTTGGTCCGATGGTCCCAGTAACTAGCAGATTCATTACTTATGTACATATTTCATTATATTTACATTCAGTAGTTTAATAAAGTAGGGGAATTTTTTCCAGTGTAACTAGTTGCACTGGTTTTTTAACCTAAAAATAGAATCAATATATTGAATTTTACTTCAAACATGTAGATTTTGTATACATTTCAATGTCAAGTAGTATTAGTACCGTAAGGTAACTTTGTAGTACTCTTTAACTGTAAAGACGAGTTTTAATTCACTCCAGGTGGGCGTATCGGTAAATGCTCCGGGTCCCACCATATAACCGTCTCTTTATTTCCCTCTGTATATTATGTATATATGTTAATAAAGAACAGTTATAAAACCAAAAAAAAAAAAAAAAAAAAAAAAAAAATGCAACCTCTCGTTAGGTTCAATGAAACCTTTCGTGAGGTTCAGTCGCCATCTTTGGAGACTCGCCAATGACAGGTGCCAAGCCGGGTTGGGTTAAGTAGGTCTAAAGGATATACCTCTGCTTTAGTTGGATTTTCAAGGTTCGTATTAATATTCGTAACTGAAACGTTAAGAATTTCTGAACCAATGAATCTCTTATGGATGAAGAAGACCTTAACTTTTAAGGATTGACTATGAAGACGATTCTTTCACTTCATTTCTAGATTGAAACACAGCGGTAAAAATTTATGAAAGTACATATCGACGGTGTAAGTCCGCAATCACATAACTCGTTTGCGGTGTCTGAAAATCTCCGCCTCTATGTTATTTTTTTAAAGAAAAACAAATTGACATAACTCCTCAAAGTTTTTACAGAATTTTCTTCGCACAGAGAAGGAAAATTACAGCAGTTTCAAAGAATTTCCGTCGAGTAGTTTTTCGTTTAAAAAATAAAGTATGACAGGAAGTCTGCGACGTCGCAAATCGAGTTATGTGATTGCCGACTTACACCGTCGATATGTACTTTTCATCTCTCTCTCCCCCTTTGCCCCCCTCTCTCCCTCTAGAGCCCAGTTTTGCTGATACTGGTTAATACCTCGCTCATATACAATCATGAAGTGATAAAAATAAATGTCTAGTTAAAACTTAGAGCGTTTTTTTTCTACAAGTGACCCATACAGCCCACCCTCTCAATTGTTTTTTAAATCTGAAATGTGTATGATCAAGCTACAATTAAGGTAAGTGCGCACCTCCAGTTCTTACCCGCGTATCGCCACCGTTCCGTTTTATTGTGTAGGTTTTAGCGATTCAGCATTATTTTGACAAATCAGAAATTTCTATTTCTGGATTTAGTATAAGAGATCTTTATGCAAAAAAATCTACCTATAATAATTCAAATCAATTCTGAAGAAGCACTTTGCACAGTGTAAAGTGCGGTATAGCTTTATGCTCAACCCCAGTATGATCAACTTGGATTCTGATCGATTACGGGCCTGCTTGAAGAAAAGAATACCTACAACCATACCAACCTACATTGGGTATTTTTAGAAAAACAAATTTCGACGGTGTACGTCCGCAATCACATGTCTCGTTTGCGGTGTCTAAAAATCTCCGCCTCTATGTTATTTTTTAAAGGAGAACAGATTGACATCATTCCTTGAAGTTTATGCAGAATTTTTTTTCGCACAGAGAAGAAGAATCACGGCAGTTTTAAAGAATTACCGTTGAGTAGTTTTCCGTTTAAAAAATAAAGTATGACAGGAAGTCTGCGTCGTCGCAAACCGAGTTATGTGATTGCCGACTTACACCGCGTCGATTTGTCAATTAGCAAAGGACTCCTACAACAATATGTCAGATAAAGTCGAATTAGAAATAAAAAAACAAACAGGGCGAACTAGAAGCAGAGAAAGAAGGAGAAAAGGAAGAAGGTGGAAAGTCAAGGTAGTCATGAGAAGTAGAGGACGTGTTGGAAAAAGATGAAGAATCATATTTTCTTTTTGTTTTTCTTCCTCTCCTTACTTTTCCTCCGCGTCTCCATGTTCATCTTCTACTTCTTCTCTCGTCCGAGGCACGGTCATTTTAATTCCCTATTGTTCTCTCCGCTGCCGTGATAGTGGAGAGAGCTGCAGCAGTAAGTGCAAAAATGAAGTTTCCAGAAAACGAGCTCAGAAAGCGTCTAAGCGGAAAATGTTATTGAAAACCCTCCGTTTTTTGTCCAATTGCCAGGGCCGGATTTTGGGGGTGGCCACGAGGGCCGCGACCCATGGCGGCAAATTTTGCGATTTTTTAAAATTTAGGTTTCAACAAAAAAAAAAGAAAAGAAGAAGAAGAAGAAGAAGAAGAAAAAAAGCGGACAAGGACTTGGTATGAATGCTGCCATGCTAAGGAAGAACGCCGTATAAACCTCCAGGCGTTGCCACATTTCCTTTGGTAAATCACAAATTGTCGGGAAAATTTGTAAATATTTTTCTTCCAATTTTTCAGATGATGTTGCTTGCAATTTCACCTAAAGTTCCTGAAAATTTCAAGGGAAAATATTCATAACTTTCCTCAAAAATGAACCTTTTATTGAGGGGAATTTGGCAACTTTCGAATGTTCATACGGCGTTCTTCCTTAGCACGACAGAATAGGAGAAGCCCTCGGCGCGGCGCAGGTCGGCATAAAACGCATATTAGCGCCTACAAGACTGCATGAATACTTTACGCATTGCGTTAAACACAGTGCGGTCAGCGGTCGGCGTAGGACGCATATTCGCGCCTTCAAGACTGTGGGAATACTTCACGCATTGCGCCTAACAGTGCGGGCAGTGCAGTCTGAGTGCAGTGGAGGCTAAAATTGTTTAACCACATTCATATTGTTTCGTTTATTTCTTATCAATGGAAGGCCTTGTTTTTACATAGATAAGTTTACGGAACTTAATCTCCGCGCAAAATTTCGTGAACTTTTGCGAGTGTTGACAGGGCTTTCACAAAAATGTGCGCACACGAGTAAACGAGTCTTATGAACCCCCTTTCCATACAGCACGTCTAATTTATGGTTCTTGTTGATGTTCAAAACGAATGAGAAAGGGGCGGCAAAATACAGGCGGCCCATGGGCGGCAAGTAGGTAAAGCCGGCTCTGCCAATTGCCACTCCTCATCCAAAAGACTCTTATAGCAATCATTTGGATGATTATAAATCGACAGATTTTAGTACAATCACATAGAAAGAATATTATTCATTTTCATTTCAGGCTAGTGTTAGGCAAGACAGCCGTAAGTGCTATCTTTTGCATGTGCTCGTAGTTGCGTTTTGAGTAGTTTTGGGTACACAACGAACACATTTTCAGGTTAGGAATTGGCAGAAGAGGGCGCCACTGTACTTGAAAGCACTGTTTTCATTGGCTCTCTGGAGGAATAATGTCACTTACCGCTGTCTTGCCTGAAAATACGTCATTTTTTGCGCACTTACGGCTTTCTCATACTGCCGTACTTAGAGAGGACGCCGTGTAAACATTCGAGAGTTGCCAAATTTCCTTCAATAAAATACATATTTATGAGGAAAGTTACGAATATTTTTCCTTGAAATTTTCAGGCACTATTGGTGAAATTATAAACAACATATTCCGAAAAATTGGAAGAAAAATGTACGTAAGTTTACCATGAAATTCGTGTTTTATCAATTGAAATTTGGCAACGCCCGAGGGTTCATACGGCGTTTTTCCTTAGCACGGTAGCATATAAGTCGATCTCGTTTTTCAAGATGAACTTTGCTGTTTTAGCTATTCCAGTGATTCCATCTAAAAGGGATTAGACGAATTTTGAAGGAAGCTCGATTTCAAAAATTCGACACTTACAGCTCTTGTCGCTATCACGACAGTTCGAATGGCGCAGTCTGGCAGTACGGTCAGTGGCGTGGCGTGAATTGCGATATATCGATTGTTATGCTATTTATACCTATGGTAAAGAATCGATTATTAAGGTGTTCACTGCGAACACCT
The DNA here is from genome assembly GCF_001854935.1 of Bemisia tabaci. Lineage (NCBI taxonomy): Eukaryota > Metazoa > Arthropoda > Insecta > Hemiptera > Aleyrodidae > Bemisia > Bemisia tabaci. The sequence goes on along the minus strand of NW_017547298.1, from coordinate 4,286,894 downwards.
TGTTTATCGATCCTTTTCCATGGGTTTAAATGGCATAACAATCGATATATCGCAAAGCACGCCACGCTACTGGGTGGAATTAGTCTTCTCCGCATCAAGATCACGGCTCTCATCGATACGACGAACGAAGATAATATGAATGAGCGACAAGATAAGTGAGAGTTGTGAGAAAAAATACACCGCCCCGGCCGACTGCGACTCGGGCCGCGAGAGGAAGGAAGAAAGGAAGGAAGTGTCAAAAAAGCGTGAGGCTCGCCGCCGGCGCCGGGGCGGAGGACGGCAAGGGGACCCCGAGAGAAAGGTAGTCCTAGCCGCTTGTCGCACAGGCAACAAACTGGCGAACGTCCGGGCAAAATCATCCTCTCCGAAAGACAAGGCAAAACGGCCGCTCAAGAGATGGGCGTGGAGTCTTTCAATGCCTTTCGTCCTCAGAGGACCATTGACTATTTAAAATGGACCGCGCTGAGCAGAAAGGAACCAAGCCACAGCAGCTATTGTTAAATTTATTTGGGCAATGGAGAATTTGCAAGGGTCTGAAATTTGATGAATTTCCTGTTTAAGTGGAATCCTCTGAGTGAACTGAACACGAAGATACCCTTGATTCATAAATTGAGCAATTATTAGAGGAGATATGACAAAATAACCGATTCTGCTAAAATACATGTGTTTAAATGGGAAATGCCGCCAAATGACGTCACAAGGCGGCACATTTTCTCACTTTTAAATCAATTTTTCTCCAATTTCCCATGTCAGAAAAAAATTATGAAAAATATTGCGAACTCAGCTCATTAGGCACTTTCAGATGAAGCAATAAAAAAATTGCGTGCAAATTCTCCATTCAATTTTTTACATGAAAAAGGTTGTGCAGATTTTTGTGCTGATTTCCGTCTTGTAGGCGCCATGCGTTTCACGTTGACCGCACTGTGTTTGGCGCAATGCGTGAAGTATTCTTGCATTCTTGTAGGCGCTATCCGTTTCTCGCTGACCGCAATGACCGCACTGTGTTTGATGCAATGCGTGAAGTATTCGTACAGTCTTGTAGGCGCTGATATGTGTTACATGCCGATCGCCGCGCCGATGGTTTCTCCTTTTCATCTCAAGTCCTCGTCATCATTGCTCTCTGCGCCGCGCGCCGTTCCAGGCCGAATTGCGTGTTTGGTTTCTCTCTTAACTCAACTAATCAAAGGTGCTGTCTCATGTAGCACTGAAAGACGACAAAATTAAAAATTACTATACTCTCAGGTAATGAGAGATGTTGTCGCCTTTTCTAGTTTGTAATTTTTGTTTTCTAAATCCGATATTTTCTTATACCTTCATTTAAAAAAATTGCAAAATTTGCCGCCCTCTAGATTTGCCGCCATAGACCGCGGCCCATGTGGCCACCCCCTTGATCCGACCCTGATTGCAAACGGATACAATTGGACGTATTTCTGCCCAACGGAACTATGTGCATTATGATGTGAGCCCTCTTATGCATATATACTTATGGGCCTCTGGGCTCATGTCTCAATGCACATAGTTCCGTTTGGCAACAATGCGTCCAATGGAGATGTTGCATGTGTGAGGAATTTGCGATTTGACTGTTGATTCATATGTAAAAGTTCGCGAGAAACACGATGGTGCCATTGGTTTTCTCTGAAATCAACTCCCAAGCTCAAAAAAAGCTCTCAAGTTGAGGCCAAAATGGAAGGGATATCCCACGCTATCCTGAGAGTCAACCTCTACATCAAGACAAACTCTCCATGCAAAGATAGGGAGCAAATACATTGACAGGGCTGCCACTTTATTTGGGGACTCTTAAATTGAAAACACGGCAACCCTTCTAATGTATTTGCTCCCTATCTTTGTAGGGATGTAGAGGTGGACTTTCAGGATAGCGTGGGATATCCCCTCCATTTTGGCCTCAACTTGAGAGCTTTTTTGAGCTTGGGAGATGATTTCAGAGAAAACCAGTGGCACCATCGTGTTTCTCGCAAACTTTTACGTAAGAATCAACAGTCAAATCGCAAATCCCTCACAAATGCAACATCTCCATTGTTACATACCTGCGAATTTTAAAGGCACGAGTAAGAACTTCAAGCTTGATCGTCGGCGAGGGTGCATTTGCCCACTTAGCGGCAGAAAGGTCGCTAACGAGTCGTCTGATGAAGCTGCACTGAAACCCGACAAATCCCCCGGCGATATCAGGCAGGGGGGCCGCCAGGGGGGGAGGGGGTGCGGGAGCGCCGGCCGCGTCTGGACGGGAGCCGCCGCCGACTCCTCAGTCTCGACCGTCGGCGTCGCCCAATCGCGTCGCGACGATCCGCATCAGTGGAACGAAAGGATACTGATAACACGTTGCGTGTTTTTTGTCGCTCTTCTTCTCGTCGATTTTGATTTTGTATTCCCCCGATTTTTTTCTGCAAATTTGCCGGGAAGCTTCGATCGCTCGTGAAGTTTCTCGTTGTTACCTCAGTTCAGTGTACTCACATTCTTGGTTTCGAATTTTTCGCGCCCACGTGGGTTGCTTTGGTGATAGTGTGTGTGTGTGTGGTACGACCGAGTTCTGGATTCCGCCTGTTTATTGGAATTTCCACATTGAACGTTAGTATAATTATTTTTGAAACAAGGGAAGACAGCATGATCCGGAGAATGGCTGCATGGAAGACGTGAGAATATAACGGGGGCGCTTTAAACCTCTATCGAAGTTATTTTTGAAGAGAAAGTCCAAAGATACATTTTCAGCAAGAAGTGAAAAGCAGTTTAATTTTTGGTTATTTTTTTAAAAAATTTAAATTTGAGTTTTTACTATGCTTCTTTGCAGCCTTTCCAAGGATTATGTCGTATTTAACTGTGTATTTTTGGACTAGTTCAGGTGTTTTTAATCCTGCATTGTTAAAAACGACTTATGGTTGAAGCTTCATAAAGTTCTAGTTCAAAATGAATGCCACACTAAGATACATGGTTGTTATCGAGTTCATGTCACGAACTTACTTTGTGCACATGTTGATTTCCGAAGGCCTATAGATCGATCGCCTCCTCATAATGTTCAACTTTTTCGAAAAATTTTCCAGGTACTCAAACTCAAAGTACCCATTGAATTTTGACCAAAAGTTAAGATCTTTGTTCCAAAATATTTCACTGGAATAAAAATTGTCATTTGCATGGTAGATTTAAGGACTCATGCCTTAAAATTTCATTCAAAGTAGCATTTTAAGTTTTGCCTTGTCAGAACCGTATCAAGAAATGTGGTAAAATCGGGAATATTTAAGAGCATTCACAATCGATCTGCTGATATTGGATGATGCAACATTATTCCACGACGAACGAAGAAGAAAAAATCGGTAACATATATAACCATAACCATGCATCTTGGTCTGACATTTAAATTTTTTTATAATATTCATGTGCCTAATTAGTATGCCTCAATCATTGCCGTTCACATGAATTTAAAACTCAATGCAATTGAAAAAAAAAGTTTCCATGAAAATCTTTTGCTTCAGGTGCAGTCTAATAGAGATTTTGACATTTTTTAAAAAAGAAAACACACTTCAGAATACCAAAAAAAGGTTGATCCATCAGTATTTAGCAAAACACGGCATAGCACATTGTAATCCTACAGTTTTGAGCCCTAAAAAAGACAACAATTTTGAATAGCTTTTTCTGAAACGGACGATTTCCGACCCTAAGACTTCCGTATCGTTTTGTCATTGGTTTTGCTTTGCAGTTTTGGGATTCTCTATGTTTAAATTCTCGTAAAAGTCTACTCTAAGCATCATGTCTATCTATACTATAAGCTCCAAGGCCTCCTAATTTTGCGAAACTGGTAACGCTTAGTTCCAGCGTTCTACCAGGCCGATTTTCATGATTTTTGCGGCTATCGACGGGCAATTATGCCTAGATAAGCCAACTCTTTTCAGATTTTCAAAATATGGCCCAGGTTTTTTTATATTACGTGGTAAAGTTGCGAATTCTCCCATTTAAACAATGTAAATTTATACTTTTTGTCACAGTTCGTTTGAGCGTTCTACCGGGCCGATTTCCATGATTTTTGCGTAAATCGACAGGTAATAGGCCCTAGATAAGCCCGCTCTAATCAGATTTTGGAAAAAGGACCCAGGTTTTTTTAAAATCACGTTATAAAAGTGAGTGAGTTTACAGGATGCTCCGGTGCTGCTACCGCTATGCGCGGGAGGATGCGCAGTGGTCAAGGAGGTTGCGCAGTAGCTGTGTAGCCTGCGCATCAGCTCTACACTTATCTTCACACGATTCACGCAAGGATCTTTATGTAGGGCGGTGGCCGAGTCTTCTAAGACGTCGAGTCACACAATGAACTTACTGTGGGATCGATCCCCGACTCATGAAGTTTTAATTATTATCTGACTACCATTGTTCATTGTTTTATTGCAATATTTCATCAATCAGTCATTCCAAAACGCGTCCTTTTAATTTTAAAGTAATTTTAAGTAAAGTTTAAAATTAAATTTTACCTCATATCGTAATTCTTTGGGTGAAAAATAAAACTAACACTGATAGGAGGGTAAAAATAGGGCCACGAAGCGGCCCATTGATGGCGCGGAGCGCCTTCAGGGGGTTGGGCCGCGTAGCGGCCAGGGGGCGTAGCCCCCTAGTAATACCTAAGCTGTTAGATGTATACAAGTTTGGTGACGTTTATCTGACTGGTTGTTTTTTGTGTCGCTGCGTTCAAGTCTCCGACACTTTCCAATTTGGAATTTTCATGAAAAACACTTTGTCTTTGATAGAAACTGGGCGGAGGTAACTACATATAAAACACGGAGAAAAACACACATTGGTAAAACTGTTGAGCTTAGGTAAAGCCCTGAGCAGCTACGTTGATTGGATTCTTAAAGCTTCAGGTCTAGAATGGTGGGTGCATCGTTGTTTTGAAACCCACAGCCTTCTAAAGAGGTTATTTAGTGTCCGTGGACATCAAGGCGATGGACGCAGCCTTTCAAATGTTCAAGAATTAAGGTCAAGAGGAATCTGTTTATAGGCGGATCCAGACTTTTCGGGGAGGTTGGCGGAAGGAAGGCACATGGGGCTTCGCCCAGAAAATTTTCGACATTTTGAAACACCCAATATGAAGGTTGGGTCGATTTTGTCATGAATAATTACCAAATATGAGCATCCCTCCTTCTTATTACCTCCGTTCCTTCGTTCTTTCTACCTTCCCTTTTTCTTTCACCTTATTCAGGCGAACGGTGGGGGTTATGCCCCCTACTACCTCCTTGGATCAATGTGTGAGTCTATTTCCGCAGATCTACTCGCCAGTTCCGCAAAAATTTGGCGCCACCACCGGGACTCGAATCCGTGACCATGCTGTTAGTCTTTTGTTAGGAGCGCACCAGGCAATCCTTACCGGCCTCGTCAAATCTCAATCGCCTAACTTATGGTGTCTATGTCCAGGAATGCTATTATGATTTATCAGAGAATCAGAAAATCAGGAAGTTTTTTAGAGAATTGGTGCTAAAATTTGGGAATTTTATGTTTGATGACTATAAGATTAAATAATTTTTTGATAATAGTCGGACAGATTTTGATAAAGTTGAGCCTTGTCCGAACTTTGGAGTATTTTTTTCTTAGTGACCGGGCCTCACAGGAAAATGATAGGGAATCCTGGATTTCCATATTCCCTTTAAGGAACTCTTTCCTGGAAATCATGAAAATTACTAAAAGATCTAGGAGTGAAAAATCAAGAATTGTAAACACAATGGCGTAAATGTAACTTAAAAAAATTCAACAAATTCCAAATTCAACTTTTCCCCCTCTTTTCTCCTCCCCTCCGCAATAATTTGTCACCCCAAAAATTGCCGCCCTTTGTAACTACCGTTAATTTAACAATATTCTTCTCATTTTGAAAGGTACAGCTGATGAAGTACTAATATTTTAGATTTTTAATGTTTTATTGTTTTTCATCCAACTGAGGGAGGCTGCGTTTTCAGCCGAAGGAGACCGTGGGTTAGCATGGGGTATCCCTCTCCACCCCGCAGGAATTTCTAAGATGGTGATTTTCTCGAAGCCCTCGACTAGTACTGCCGTACCAAGGAAGAACGCCGTATGAACATTCGAGAGTTGCCAAATTTCCTTCGATAAAATATTAATTTTTGATGAAAGTTTTGAATATTGTTCCTGGAAATTTTCAGGAACTTACGGTGAAATTACGAAAAAAAATCATCTGAATAATTGGAAGAGAAATATTCATAAATATTTACCAGGGGATTCTTGTTTTATTGAAGGAAATTTGGCAACGCCTGAAGGTTCATACGGCGTTCTTCCCTAGCACGGCAGCGTAGTAGTGCTCTTAAATCAAGCCTTTTCGAGAAAAACGGGAAAATTCGCGGAAAAGTCGGAATTCTGAGCATTTATTGGGAGGGGGGGTTTGGGCGGTTTGGGCGGGTTGGGCTTATGCTTACTTCCCCCGTACTATGATCGAATTCGCGTAAACAAAAAAATCTTATTCTACTAGTAGAGAGCTTCAAGAAAATCACCATCTTCAAAATTCCCACGGGGTGGGGAGAAGTATATCCCTTGCTGGTCCACTGTCTAAAACGTTTTGATGTCGTTTGTGTAAAAAAGCCTTGTTACCCGCTGTTTGAATTTTAATCATTGTACATCTCATCAGAGACTGCAGAGCATCCAGCATATCTCTTACTGTCAAATGCTCCCCCGTCAACACCGCGGATTGTATTATCCTGAGGACCTATAATCAATGCACCGTAACCGCTGTTGCAACGAGTGCAGCTTGTTTGACTTCCTGGTGACGAGTTTGTCCAACACCAGGCGGCGAGGATGATCCGCGGCGACAGGTTACAGCTTCCACGGAGCATCAGGAGCACGACTCCAGAAAAAGGAAGCGGCCGCGGTCGGCATAATTCGAAACTAGTTTTTCGGAGAAGCGCGTAACGCACGCCGCGGTTGCAGCCATCCCCGTCCATTACCTAACCTCACTTGCAGGTCTCCGGCCACCGCGAGTGGTCAAGCGAACCGTCAGTGGTCAAGCGAACCGTCAGTGGTCAGTGGCGTGGCGTGAATTGCGATATATCGATTGTTATGCAATTTAAACCTATGGTAAAGAATCGATTATTAAGGTGTTCGCTGCGAACACCCTGTTTATCGATCCTTTTCCATAGGTTTAAATGGCATAACAATCGATATATCGCAATTCACGCCACGCCACTGTCAGTGGTCAAGCGAACCGTCATTCTCGGCGGCGGACAACAAGGCCAAAAAGTCACGCGACGCTAGGATAGGAGGAGATAGAGAGCAGTCTGCTAGCGAGTGCGATTGAGCCCAGAAAATGCTTTCAGCGCGACGTCCACCGACCGGGTTTCACCGTTATTTGCTGCGACTAAAGTTTGCGCAGAGTCCTGCCTTGCTAAGTAAAAACGAAGTATCTGTTATGGGAAGTCCTATTCAGATCCGGGGTTTTCGCGTAGCACGTCCGAGTGCTGTGTTCCTTTCCTGGGTTTGGCTCGGTAGGCCTTGTTCTAGGAGAGCGGTGTTTGCCATTTTTAAGAGCTCTGCCCGGATGCTTCTATTTAGCTTCCTTGAGCGTGTGACTTTATGACTGAAGGGCACGCAAAAAAATAAGACGGTCAATTTATCGTGAAATATGGTAAAATTACCAATGCTTCCCTAAACTACATTTGACGTTGAGTTCCCTAAACATTTTAAGATGTTCCCTATATTTTTGCCAAATTGTGTACCAAACACGGCAACATCGTCGAGTATCGGAGAAAATTGAGAAAATCACCGATATTCTGGAGATTTGTAATCATAGAAAAAATAATTTTTTTACAGGGTTTCAATTATTTGTATAAGAAAGGGGGAGAGGAGGGTTTTCCTGACCTATACTGGAAACGTGACCCTTTTCTTCGGGAGCCATTCATATAATATGTATAACTTTTCGGATTTTTGTGTCGTAAGTCTTCATCGTTTGACTTGTTAAAATAAAATGGCACATTGCTCTTCTCGACCTCTTTCTTTCTCCTCATAGAACGTTGCGTATTTTTTATGAACGGCCCTTTATTACAAAAATCTAGGTTAATTGCATCCCTTTCGACGGTAGAATTCTACCAAAACAACTATTGTATGGATTTAAATTTTCAAATTTATCGAGGCTGGATTTGGAGATATCTATGCCAAAATTTGCAGGTTACCGCCCCCCTTTCTCTTCCTCCTCCTCCATATTCCCCCTCTCTCAGTGCAAGAAAAGTATTTGAAGGGGGAGAGAAGCATGATGGGCAATTTTCCACAATGCTAGATCACATGATATTTTTTTCGGAAAACTTTGCCTTGAGGTAAAGGCCTGTCTGTGTGAGGATACCGCAAAATTGAAAGTGTTTTAAAACAATAATAACCTTTTCCGGTCATTTCATGCAAAAAGCCTCATAAATTCAATGCAAATAAAACAGGATTGTCAAAATTTAACATGTTTCACTCCAAGCAGTCCTAGGAGTAGTATATTTTGCCGACGTGCGTCTAATATCTCGCTCGTTAAAGGATTATTTTTCTCTAGTACTTTAAAATTCGATTTTTGGCTTTCACACGGACCGATTTTTGTTTGTATTTCCTTCCGTACACTACTTACCCTCATTTCCACTAAAAATCAGCACACGGGCTCTTTCAGGCGGTGTTTCGGCCGGGAAGGCGATGCTTTTTCACCGCACCAAGAAAGAAATACGTACAAGAATCCAAATGTTGCAAAATTGTCCTAGATTAAAAAATAAATTCGTAAGAAAATGTATGAATATTTTTCCTCGAACTTTCCGGAAGCGTCAGATAAAATCCCGAATGAAATTCCCTGAAAAATTCAGGTGAAAAAAATTATAAATTTCGAAGAAAATCGGATTTCAGCAGGAAAAAGTTGGCAACGTCTGAATGTTCCTGCGACGTTCTTCCTATGTACGTACGTTTTGTAAAGACTAGGCTTCATGCTCGTTTGTGGACTTAAGCGGAACATCCAGGCGATCTTTGCTCGTTTACCCATAATGCCTCGCTCATCCACGCCCGGCAATGCTCATCCAAGCGCGACGGTGTGTGCACCGGCCGGTATAGTCGCGCCGTCGTCGTCGCGGCCTATTGCCCTTGAATTCGGGATACGCGCGCCGCGCCGCGCGACACGCATACGCCAGAAATCAGGGTTGCCGCTCACCATGAAGAAAACTACCGGGTCTCTCTGGGCCGTTACACAGTACACAGACCAGATCCCACCACACACCAAGCCCATACTTTGAAAGAAAAAAATAACACAAATATTCAGTCAAAATGGGAAATTGGGAAATAGGCCACGATGTAACCCAAGTCTTCGATTGGCTCATAGGTTTCATCCCTTTCTTGACTGTTTTCGATTTGTTTTTTCTTTTACGCAAATCGCATTTAGGACACGAAATTTTGGTTGGTTTGTGTTTTATTTCCGGTATCTACCGGAAGTATCACACGAACACAATTGGATTGCATTTAGCAAAAAGGAACCAGCTCGATTTCAGTATTGTAGAAATTTTGCTTCTTCATAATTATCTAAGAAATTTCCCAAAATAGCGAGTACTTTTGGCTTCTCAACAAAAATTGTTAGCTCTAAAGGAAGATAATCTTGTGAAATTTAATAAAGTGCATATATTAGGTATTTTTAAAAGAAAATACGAAGTTACACAATTTTGAAAACACAGCAATCGCGCTGGCTCCTTTTTGCTAAATGCGATCCAATCGTTTTTCTCAGTATAGAGGGCGATTCGAGTCGATAAAAGACCTGGTTCGCAGATAAGTAAGAATCAATGAACTCTGTCCATATGCTAAGTTTTTAGCCCAGTGTAAAATGTTTGTCAATTTACTATTCATTTCTCATTTTATTATTTCTACACTCATTATTGTTGCTTTTTTATTTATCCTGATGAAGAAATTTTCTCTGATTTTCTTTCAGAATTGGATACTAGGAATTTATTAAAATGAATTCCATCTCAGGCTTATCTGTTCTGAAAAAGCCTTTCTCCTGGAAGTTTACCAAGTACCATCGATTTCAGAAGAAAATAAAGCTGCAAATCAAACAGGTAAAGCCTACTTTTTAAAGTCTTAGCTAACTTTGTTATTTGTGCTTAAATGTGCGATACAGTACGCCTCTTCACATTCAAAAAGTCATGGGATTGTATTTTTAAAGCTTCCTTTTGGACTAAACGTAAAACTTAAATTTGGTTCATGTAAACTTCAGGCTATTTTGTATCTATAGAACATTCATGCTGTAGGTCTATCGCTTTTTCTTCATTATTCTCTGAAACAAAGTCTGAATGTGTCCTCAACGGAACTTGAGCTTACCACCAACTGAGTAACTCTCGAGTTGCCCACACACAAAACTTAAATATTCAAGGAAAAGTAATAACACTATCAGCAATCACAAGGATCAAGTTTACCAATGCAGTTTTAGGCAGCAGGTAGTAAAACATTTCCCTGAGAGTCAAATTTCTTTAAAAACGCCTCTGCTTTCACTTCATGAAAGGAAAAACCTTGGAGACTTTAACGCCAATTTAAGAAAGAAAACGAAGTCCTGAACTGGAGGTCCAGAAAATCACGAACACGGTGGGAAAAAGTAACCGACATTTTGTGTTAATATGGGAAGTAAAGCACAAAATAACCCAATCCTTCGGTTGATTTAGGGGCTCTCCAGTCTGTCTATTGTTTTCGTGTCTAAATTCACCGCAAGCTTCGCCAAAATCAGCAAAAAATTGAAGCGCTGGGTGCAAAACCCTGCTAAAAATGTTCCATGTAGATTCACATGGAAACAATTCGATTTCCATGTGATTTAATGGAAATCGTCTGACTTCCATGTCCTTTGACGCAGTAATCATAACGTTTCCATGAAACTCACATGGGAACCTGGTCACATCCATGAAACCTTCATGGAAATGAAAATATTTCCTTATGAGCTCGACGTGGACTTCATGACGTTTCCATGAAACTCGCATGGAAACCAGGCGTTTCCATCAAGTCTTTATGGAATAAAAAATGTCCCTCTCAGTTTGGCATGTACAAAGAAATTGCAGATACCTATTGAGTTTCGCGGAACTAGAAACTTTTCCAACGCGGGCAATTGTAAACTAGACACACGCTCCGGCAGGCGAAATATACACACATCAGAAGGCGAGTGCCGATGTCGGTGCACCCAACGCCCCAATTTGGGTCGGTTTGTGTTTCACTTCCTATAACAACTTTAACACAAGTTACACAAACAAGTGTGTTACACAGTAACACAAGAACACAAATGAATCAGTGAGAACGAAAACACACCAACTCGGAAAAATGAAAATAATCAAGACACGCACAAAACTACACGGTAGTACACTGAAAAAACGAGCTTAGGGCTGGGCCCTAGAATTGCTTCACCTCCACCGCCACAGGGGCAGGTCCTGCGGGGGTAAGGCCCAGCCCTACCTGGACAGGGTGCAGCTCTTACCAGGTAGGGCTGAACCCTGAAGTAGGTAGATTTGGGCTCTACGCGCGCCGGGCCTGCCCCTATGGCGGTGGAGGTGAAGCAATTTTACCTACCCGGTTAGGGCTGGGACCTTCGGTGCAGGTAGCAGCCCTAAACTCGTTTTTTCCGTGTAGGTGAAGAAGTTAGTTTAAGAAAAATATTTTTGTTGCCAAAAGACAGGTACTTATGGACACTTTAAAGGTCCAAGTTGGAACAGATGCGCTAACGGCAATGGTCTTTATGTGAATTAACTGTCTTTAGTGGAAATGGAGATATTGCATGTGTGAGGTATTTGCAATTTGACTGTTGATTCTTATGTAAAAGTTCGCGAGAAACACGATGGTGCTACTGGTTTTTTCTGAAATCAACTCCCATGCTCAAAAAAAGCTCTCAAGTTGAGGCCAAAATGGAGAGGATATCCCACCCTACCCTGAGAGTCCACCCATACATCAAAACAAACTCTCCATGCAAAGATAGGGAGCAAATACATTAGCAGGGTTGCCGTGTTCTCAGTTCAGAGTCCCCAAATAAAGTGGCAGCCCTGTCAATGTATCTGCTCCCTATCTTTGCTCAGAGAGTTTGTTTTGATGTAGAAGTGGACTCTCAGGATAGCGTGGGATATCCCCTCCACTTTGGCCTCAACTTGAGAGCTTTTTCTGAGCTTGGGAGTCGATTTCAGAGAAAACCAGCGGCACCATCGTGTTTCTCGCGAACTTTTACGTAAAAATCAATTGTAAAATCGCAAATTCCTCACACATGCAACATCTCCATTAAGCATCTTCGAGATACTAAGTTGGTGTGTTTCCGTTCTCACTGATTCAAATATTTTTCTGAGTGTAGCGCCCTGCGTGATCCACGAGAGGCAGGGCTCATGCGTTTTTGGACTTAAGTGCTCCCCTGTCATCTCTCATCTCTGAGGAGTATTTAGATGGTCAACGAGTCGAGCTTGACCGGCGGAGCGGAAGCCGAAACGATCTGTCCGGTTGTTACGATGATTGATCGAAGTTTGCAGTCCGATTACGAGTGCGCGCATTGCATGACGGCGATGAGGTGATCGATACTCGATGCGAGGTGGCGGGCCTGTTGCCTCACCGGCCGCCGCTGGTCAATCCGATGCGCGACTTTCAGAGAGTCCGGCTTTGCCACTCCACCAGAGCCCTCAGGCGGAGCTTTCACTGGCTGGAAGCTCTTTCCTCCACTCATCGCGGTGCAGGCCTCGCCAGATGCGTTTTTTTCTGAGTCGCAATAAGTGCACTCCAGGCCGCCTTAATTTCATTTTTAATGGAGCTCAGATATGGAACGCGTATTTTAGATTTAACTATCTGTTCTTGCGTGAGATTTTACTAAAAACAAGACAATTGAATTCTGGTTTTGAAAACAGCCTTACTTGGTAAAAATGCAATTACCGGTTTTTTATTGCGGAATATGATTATGCAGGTCACGTGCGTCTTTTATCATTTCCCGTTGTTCTCATTTTTCAGTTAAAATATGCGTGCATCTCGTTTCGAAAAGTACCAAATTCAAGGTTCCACCATTGGAAGAACAAAAAGTTATTAATTTTTGACATTTGCCATTTACCAAAAATTTTGGATTGAATTTAGTTTTCCTTTTTGTTTCTTGGATTTTTCCTCCACCCGAGCTAAGTTTTTTTCCGGAACAAACCCACATTCTCCTAGAAAGTATGCAATTTGCAAGTGGAAAGTTTTCAACACTGTATTGTATAGTCACGTTCTTTCGTCTGAGAAACTACGAATTGATGAACTCCATTTTACAAAAAGGAACCACCGTTTCTGCCTTATTTCTGAAACAACATGTATGCTGATATCTTCCCAACGTAGATAGGTGCTTTTATGGATGAGCCAGGTATAATAATACCTTATTGCAAAATGTGCTACAAACGATCTTCAGGGGTACGTAAAGATCTTCGATGATCACCACGACAGTATTGACGAATTGTGATGTGGCCCGTTGTAGTTCCTTTTTTTGACAACTCGCTATTGTGATGATCATTGATGATCTTTCCAAGCCTCGGATGATTTTTCGGAAATCAAGGTAAAGATATATTTCTGTTAGGGTCGAGACATGTGCTTTTAGTGTTCAACCGTCCAACTACAATCCATGGATGAGAGGTAGAGTCCCACTTTTATTTTCACACCTTGGCCTATAACGAAACCTCCGAACGGAGGTTTTGCAATTCAAGGTCGTGAGAGCCTCCGAAAAATTAGCGGGCATTTCCACTCGACTTCTCGATCGGTCAGGCGATGGCGACAGGGCGCAGGCGTGAAAACAATTCGTGGAAAGAGAAACCCAGAGTAATTACTCGGAAACGTGTATGTAAAACACTCGAACAAAGAAAGTTTCAGGAGCTTCTTACCCGCAACTCGCGGATTTCAGACGTGCAAACGGGACTGCACGGCGCGTGCGCACAGTGAGGCGCGTCGATGAGAGAAGTCGGAAACGACGCGGAAATTCTGTAAAAGCTAATATTATCGTGTTTACGAGAGGTCGGAGTTTAAATACGGCTCCCGTTGGCTTTCTCGTAAAATTTAACATACGCGGCACCCATTCAAATTTATAATGTTACGGTATAAACATCACAATTTATAGTTTCATTCATAAATTTCTCGTCCGACCTCTCACAAAGGTCCGTCCCGGTGTGCGACGGGGCCGGCGCGACGCGACATGACGTCAAATGCAGTTCGCACGCACCGTGCAGCGACCACGTACACGCGTATTTGTTTGGAAGTCGTTAAACGTATAAAGGATCTATTCACATTGTAGCGGTGCTTGTTAAGTACTCGTAATAGGGAAGCTCTGCCGTGATAGCAAAGAGAGCCGTAAGTGCATTTCTATATAAGCCATGGTTAGCACATGCTCTTATGTGTTTCGAGGTTCATCTTAGCGTGCAATTACTGCTCTCTTCGCTATCACGGCAGAGCTGGTTAATGGAGATCGAACTCGGCTAGGTAACTAATCGTAAATGGCGGGTGTTTCTCGACTAGTCTACAATGGGTCTGTTGCACTTCAGCGATGCGCAATGCAGAGGTAGACACGAGGAATAGACTTTTTAAATGGATCGCGTTAAGCAGAAAGTAACCAAGTCACATCAGGCACTGCAAAATTTCCTCGCACAATTTATTTTTTTATAGGAGAGCGATTGTACTGATTCTTTTGAAAATCTCGGGGGATTTGCTGCACGCCACTGGGAAAATTTCATGAAACCCCCAAAAGAATCTACATTATCGTTTGTTTGTAAAAATGAATGGGGTTGTTGAATGGGTGAGGGAGGGCTTTGAGGATAAAATATACGTAGCTATAGATCTTTTCGCGGCAAAAACGATGTTATCTTCAAAAAGTCAAAAATCGAGTCCTAGAGCTCGAAAAAGCTCGCTAAAGTTCTGTAAAATTCAAGTTGTGAATAAAAAAAGTCATTCGAAAATCCCATTGCTAATGGCTGATTCGTGTTTAACGCGGTCCAAATGCGAGACCGCCCAAAAGTGACTGTAGCACGCCGAAAACTCTTAAAGCCGCCCTTCCTTAGCGCATAATTTGCTTAGATTGTATCACACATTTTCAAACTCGCGCTCGCGAGCACTTTTTATAAACATCGTTTGATTTTAAGGAGATAAGGGAACTTCTATAGTTATATAGCCATTATAGTTACTTTGGGTCACTTTGAACTAAAAAAAAAAAAAAACTACTTTTTTAGGTCAGATCAATTAAAACGACTTGCTTTATCGACCAAATTTTTGGTTAAATCGACCGAAACTTTAGGTTACTCTGAGACATTTGGGGGTGAAAAAAGACTCTGCTGAACTGATGTGCTCTTGTCCCTAGAATTTCAGGAGGTTCATGCAGATGCTCCAAATCTTGGGTGAGGAGGGAGAGGGAATCTAGATGTTTTGAAGTAGTTTGCAAGTAGAGCCTGATAGTAGAACCATTAAGACTTGATGAGAGCCAACTGCCGTTTCATGGACATCTAAAGAATTGGCAATGCACTTGAAGCTGTGTGTCGGCGTTGGCCTAACAATCGGCGAAATTGAACTTGTTAACTCGATGGGAAACAATATCACCCTCGCATGCATTCAAAAACGACGTGCGTGTGAATGAGCTATCCTGTGAAGTTAAGAGAAATGATGAGGGAAACCTGCAAAGCAAGGTTTGCTGCTTACACAACTCCTTCAAACTGGGGGCAATTCGTCCACTGTGTGAACTTCGACTGAGAACATTGAACTGCAATTTTTTCAGTTTATTATTGATATCATTTGACTAATATTTGCACACTTTGAAAAATCTTCGGAGTCTTAGTTTGTCCGTGATATCCTTCATTCAAAGGGTAAATTTAGAGACACTAATTCGACGATTGACCAGTTTTAAAGCTCGAAGTTAGAAATCGGCAAAAAAGGACAGAATTTTCCTTAAGAGCTCTGTTTTCATTGGCTCTCTGGAGGAATAATGCTAGTTTCGACTGTTTTATCTGAAATTACGTCATTTTTGCGCACATACGGCTTTCTTTTAAGTCTCGTTTTTATTAAAATAAGACGAATTTAGCGATTTCAGTGATTTCATCTGAAAGAAATCAAACGAATTTTAAGGATAACTCGATTTCGAAAATTTGACAGTTACGACACTCTTCGCTATCTCGGCAGTATCGTGCCCCGCCCAACGTGTGGGAGACTTTTATTCATCCGCACGTTGGTGTACTGGAGGAGCGACAAAGGAGCGCGGCGAGGAATAGGAAATGAAATTATATCCAAGGAATTATCCACGGCAAGATGGCTCCGTTCCCTCAATTAATCTTCGCGGCAGTGCGGTGGTCGTTGCTGAAGGTGGCTTACGCTTCGCTGATTCTGGAGCGTCGTGATCTTGTGAATGAAGTAGGCCTCCGTGTGGCAACTTTGAAAGTTTCCAAACGAGGGAAACGGACTGATGCTGTGACCAATCAAGTAGAAAAAACGAAAGGAGGGCGGCCTCGCCTATACGGAAAATCTTCTTATAATATAGTATTGGAGCGTCGTAAATGTCCATCGGTTGTCTGTCGGTCACAACACTGTAAAAGTACATTCTGCGTTCTTTCCCGTTAACGAATGAGCCACAACATTGGCAGATCCAGCAAATCGGCAGCATTGTATCTTTTACATTTAAACCTACGAAAATGGATTCTTGGAGGGGCAAGGTGCGTCGACATGAATCGATTATTCAACGTAGGTTTAAATGGAGGAAATTTGGTGTTGCCATATTGCTGTATCCGCTTCAAGGCTACACCTAACAGTTTTTACTATTCTGTATCATTTACTATTTAAGAAAATGTATTCTAGAGACCCTGTACTAATACAGTCTGAGCATTATAATCGAATGAGGCAACGGTTAAATCCGGAGGTCAACGCTGAATTTTCAACCCCTCATATTGAATCCTGAAGATCTAATATGCCGCTTCCGTAAGTTTACGCCATTAGAATGAGTACCACCCCTAGATGAGCACGTTTTCTGTACATTTCTGAAGCATAAGCTAGGAGACATTTCTCTGGGAATTGTTGTCCGTGTAGCACATAGGACGCCCCCTCCCCCCTACACAGAAAAAATGAAATTGCTGATTTCACAATTTTGTGGTTAAGAAAAAAAGTCCGAAATGTTTCGATGTAATTTTACAAAAAAAAAAAATGCTAATTTAAGAACCCCCATGGTTAAATTAGCTTTCCATTATTGTAAAATGTACATTTGAAACATGTTGGACATATTTTTTTTAACAATTTAATCGTTCAATCAGCAATCTATTTTTTTCCGAGTATTTATTATTACTAATTACCATGGCGGTGGATTTTAAAGGCAAAAACTCGGTGTCGCGTGAGGGTAATTCCCTGGGATTTCCTCGAAGCCGCGTGAGACGGCCAACGGAGGGCTCCGAGCTGAGACAGGTGCTCCCCGCGACTGTCAATATAAATTGAAACGCAAACAAGAAACGCGTTTAAAAAAAACCCGCTCGAAAGCTCGAGTCATTCTCAGGTATGATGCAGCACCAGCATCCACATCTGCTCACGCGAGCAGAATTCGCGCGAGTGAAAGTTTCTCGCAGGCTCGGGTAGATGAGTCTTCGGCGGTACCGCTTCCATCTACAGGCAAAGACAAGCAGGCTCGAGGATTTATGCGTACTTTAGGCGGGATTTAAATTTTTGCCTTGATTTCTAAAAAAGTCTCCGGTTCGAAAAGCCGACCCAAAAAGAGGTGTCTTTGGTGGGTTTTTATTCTGATAAAAATGAGAAGGAGCATTCGCCTTTAGGTCCAGTTACACGATCAAATTGAGCCATCAAATTGGGCCTCTCATTGGTCGGATCCTCACCTCAGGTCTTTTTCCACCAATCAGAGCTTCAATTTGATGGCTCAATTTAATCGTATAACTGGACCATTAGAGGTGTTGTGCTGGGGGAAAAGCTCGTATGAACTGCCGGGTGCTGCCAATGTTTTTTTCATGAAAAATGTGCTTCAAAGAAAATTTAAGAATGTTGATCTTTATATTTTCAGATTATAAATTCGGATTCAATTGCGAGTAAATTTGTTAAGTAAAAATTTACTGGTCTTCAAAAAATTCGTATTTTATTTGAAGAAATTTGGCAACGTCGAAATGCTCTTACGGCGTTTTCCCTTAGCTCTGTAGTAAAAGAGATATCTCTACGATAACCTCCGTTTTTTTTCCGGTTCCCCGGTTCTCCCACCAGTTTTCCGGGATAGACAATTTTTCCGGAGAAACTCTGCGACAAGTTATTCTTGTTGTATTGCAAGAAATAAGATCGAGATTTTCCCAAGTCTATAGAAATGGGTCACTCTAGTGTTTATTTAGTCGATGAGTCTGATAATGACATCAGATTTTTTCATCTTAGTTTCAGCTCCTCCGATAACTAGTTTTCTTCCAGGGCAGCTTTTTACACCTTTCCAAATGTATTTATAAAGCTTTTATAAAGTAAATTGAATGTATTTCTGCCAAACGGAACTATGTGCATTAAGACGTGAGCCCTGAGACCCATAAGAATATATGCATAACAGGACTCATGTCATAATGTACATAGTTCCGTTTGGCAAGAATATGTCCAATTGGTTTTCATGGAAAATCGAAAGGCAATAAAACAAATAACAAAACGATACTTCATAAAAATTAGGGATTGAATGTTGAATGTTTCAGAAGTTGAATACCCCATTCATTTAGTTCTGAACGAGACGTAATCAGTTACCGCTAGAAAAAGGCCCTTGGGCGGTCCCTGTGCATGCGTCTTGTTCAAAGTCGCAACTTTCAAGGTAATTTTCATGACGTTTCAATCTTTTGAAAACCTTTGACGTGATATTTCAATATTTCAGACTGCGGTCAATTAAACAAAAATTACAATTTGTCAAAGGTGTGATATCAAAATTTATTTCAAGTCTAAGTAGTCCTTACAAACCGATTAATCTTTTCGACTCATCACTGAATGAACATTTGAAAGTCTCTTATAAAATGTACTTTTCATACACAGATTCTACGTGCATAAAGTTTCGTCTTTTTGTGTGCCTATAAGTGAATTCTTAGGAACCCGATTTTTAAAATTGTGAATGCTCAAGTTTTTCACGGTATTCTTTCCTAAAAAAACATCCCTCATTTAACCTAATCATACTCGTTACGATGAGTAAAAAATCGAACACACTCGAACAAAACGCAGCTTGGCAACTTTCATCAAGGATGAATGAATCCACGCTTTTCATTCGAGTTGAATGGCTGCGTGCAAGATCAACTTGTCAACACATCCATCACGAGTCTGTGGATGTGTGTGTGTGTGTACGTGAACCGTATGCAGGCGAGTCCGTATGAGTACATATGAGAGGCTGTGGGAAGAAATGCAAGGACCGGCCGGCAGCGGCAGGTCCACTTTAGCGTAGCTGATCTTTCAATTAATAATTGGACGTATTTCTACCAAACAGACCTATGTGGAGGTGAGAAATATGGGGTGTGCTCGTGAAAGCTGGATAAGAAGCAATGTAAAAGTGTGCGTGATTCCTTTTGAAGAATTGGAAAAGCGGGATATTGCATTCTATCAAACAGACCTATGTGCAGCTGAGTGCGGAACTCATGAGCCGCGGGCATGGCAAGAGAGCGTTGTGGACAGGGCTCATGAGTTAATGACACCCCGCGGGGATCTCCCCGGTGCGCCCGGTCTCGTTTGTTGCCGCTGACGTCACTGGCGCTTTATTATTCTCATTCACTCTTACGCAAAGAGAACTAACGAGCACACCCCATATTTCTCACTTCCACATAGGTCTGTTTGGTAGAAATACGTCCAATTCATTCTCATTACGCTCCATAGATTAGCATCGCCCGGCTCGGTGAACCTGTAACTTTCGTTTTTAATTCAACGCCGTGGTTACGCAAACACCCATTTCTTTCTGTTTAATTTTAGGTTTTAATTGTTTTGGGTGTAGTCCCCACCCTGCTCACTATTTACACTTCCTATTCTCTCCACGTTTTACAGCTACGTACCTAGAACTGAATCAAGTCAGTCCATAAATTCCGACTTTCCAAGCAGGAGATCTCAGCTCGTTTATTAATTTATTCATCGCGCATATTTTAATCAGTCCGAGTTAACACGTAACATGTCAAAGTTTGTGAGAGAAGAGAAAAATATGCACGCAATGAATTAGATGAACTTTCGACAGCGGCATTTAAAATTCCTGAGAATGTATGGGTAATGACAAAATTGCAACACTCCTGCTAAACCATTGAAATACAGAATTTAGATTAATAATTTTAGACACGACAGATATTAGCATAGAGCCACCTTAAAAAGTGATTATGGTTTTAAGAAGCATATCCAATTTTCATGTTTATGTTTTATCTTCACTCATACGATAACAATTCTCGCCGCTAACACTCATTCACTTTTTGAATTCTTGGACAGACGCGAGTTCACTCGTCGCGCCATCGCCCCTTCAATTTTGCAGATGCAACACGGACATCCATCAAGTACGAATAGTTGTATCTCTGCGCCGTCATTAGAGCGTGTCATACTCATTCCCTTTATTCTATTTCTATGTCGTGCTGGTCACACTTGCCTTATTTGTAGTTTTGCTTCAAGGAATATGTGAATATCACAGCTGAAGATAGGAAAGACGTATCCGGCCTCGTTTTAAATTTTCCTCCCAAATCTGAGCAACACATCACTATCAGCGCACCGTAGAGCGGAGCATTGCGATTGCGAGTTGACGTGTCGCGCCATCGCGCCTTCAATTTTGCAGATGCAGCACGGACATCCATCAAGCACAAATAGTTGTATCTCTGCGCCGTCATCAACGCTCGTCATTTCCCCTGCTCTATTTCCATATTGTGTTGGTTTCCGTTTGTCTTGTTTGTTATGAGGGCTACGTGAGCAATGCAGCCAAAGATAGGAGAGACGTAATTCGGCCTCGTTTTTAATTTTTCTTGCGAATCTGAACGACGCCATAACGACTAAAATTGTAATTTGACGCAGTCATCAACAAGCGTTGAGGTGTCTCTAATTTTTGGAATTTGAGATAGGTTAAAGTTAAGTTTGCTCCAAATATACAATGATGTGTCCAAATCAATTATCATTATGAAAAAAAAACGAAAAATTAAAAACATGTTCACGGAAAAAAAATTAAATGTTGATTTAGCATTTTTATCGTTAAAAACATGTCCGACAGTTTCAAATGCTGATTTTACATTTGAAGAAATGCTAACTTAACCACGCCCACTGTAAAATGAACAAATTCAAAAGTTGTGTTAGCATTTGTGTATTGTAAAATCAGCATTTGAAACTTGACGGCCTTTTTTAAACATTTTAAATGCTAAATCACCATTTAATTTTTTCCGTGTTGAAAGGTCTCTCAAGCGTCCCAGGGGGCGCACGTCTATAAATTGGAATTTTGGCAAGAGGCGTCTCAGTGTCAGGGAACTTGTCTTTGACAATTACCCCTTGAAATCCCAATCCGAGTCAAATTGACCCGGCTATCTCTTCTGGGGTATGGCGGATGATGAGGAGGGGGGGAGGGGGGAGGGAGGAGGGTGAGAAAAGCGCTAGTATGTTACCAAAAAGTCAAAAATGTCAACAAAAAATGTTTTAAAAAAAGTATTTCTTGCCTTCAAACACAAACCGAGACACGAGTTTCTTTATCTCCCCCATTTATAAAAAAAACTCTTGGAAAAATTCAGCAAATTTACAACATCGCCTGAGCAGACATTTTTACCGCGCCAGGCCCATCGGGTGGATTCTGTGTTCCGCAAAACAAGACAGATTGCCTGCATCTTGCCCTGAATAGGAGCGTGGAAAATCTGCATGCATGTCTGCGCATGCGCTTGAGAAACCTCCACTTTTGCCGAGTCATTATCACTTTCGCGAACGACTTACCCAGGTATTCTTTACCCAGTTGTTCGGTCCGAGCCGGATTCTCGATAACTAGAACCCCCGGCGCAGCCGCCTCGTAAGCCTCACTCGCATTCTACCGTACAAACGAAGAACACCGTATGAGCCTTCGGACGGTGCCAAATTTCCGTCGCTGAAACACGATTGTTTGGAGAACCCGAACATATTTTTCATCCAATTTTTCAGAAAATTATATTCTTCAATCGTTCTAGAGTATTTGAAGTATTTGAGTATTTCCCTAACAATAATATTCATAGCTTTTCTTAAAAATATGTGACATGCTATTTCGAGAATTTGGCAACAGTCAAATGCTCATACGGCGTTCCGCCTTAGTGTGACGGCATTTAAGTGTGAGTTGCGTTGCGAGTGAACAAAACCAATAACGCTGCGGACATTTAGACATGTCAACGGCAGGCGAACTTTCGCCAGCGGATGTTTGACTTGATTGGCCGGTGATTACTGTGCAATGCCGATGTTCGGTGGAAGGTGCAACCAATCAGAGTTGAGGATGGATTCTTGAGCGAATTCCTGAATGAAGTGGGAAAATAGATGTTTAATATGTGGAGAGAGGTGAGAAAATTGATGCGTCAATTTTGCCGGCAGCCGAGTTACCATTACCGGCTGAATCCATATGGGTATACCATTGATTGGGTCGACTATTAATAAGGAAGTGATCAAATCATCAAATAATTTATTTTCATCCATTTTTTTAATACACTTTTTTGATTTTAACTAATGGAAGATAGGTGCATGTTTGATGAAAAAAAAATGAACCACTAAGTGAAGACCTTTTAGAAATATTTGCCAATTTGAATGCCGGAATTTTCCTACCAAATTTTCTATTATTATATAGTTTATGCTTTTTTTAAAAAATGGAGCTTTTTCAACCGTCGAACAGAATTGGTTTATTCCCTCTCTTCTATATCTCTTTTCTTGCGGATCCTCACACTTGATGTGAGTTAAAAATCCATCGCAAAGTAAGCAATAACTTAACATAAGGAACTTTTCTTTGTGCTTGAAGTCTCGCTTGACGAAATATAAAACAAAAAACGCTCGAGGAACACTTTTAACCCCTTGAAACCGGAACTGGGCATGCTTGGATCCCTCCACCCTTTTCGAGGGAGGGGCGTTGCGATCCTGGAAGTATCCGGTGAGTGCTTCTTCCTCAAATTACTAGTATTCCTGTCGGGCTCCCACGTTAATGCATGCAATTTGCAAAGTAAAAGTGTTGCCGCGCGTCGCAATTATCCCACCACCCGAAGAGCGACAAAGCGTCGCACGCCCGACACTCCTCGATCAGCCGAGTTTTCTCAAACGGAAGCACCGTCACCAAAATACTGTACAGGGTTGACATATTAGGAGAATGGAGTAGGGCTGTCTCAAAGTTTTGTAAAGCTCAGTTCAGAAAGTCCGTAAAAAATGAGACTACTTTACATTACTGTTTTTCATTTGGATCACATTTTGCAATAAGGAATTTTTGGCTCATTTCAGAGGCAACATAACGACGGTGAAACTACCAAACCACGTATCTCGGTTTGCGACGTCGCAGACTTCCTGTCATACTTTATTTTTTAAATGAAAAACGACTTAACATCCAGTCTTGAAAATTTCTGTGATTTTCCCTCTTTGTGCGGAGAAAATTCCGTGAAAATTTCAAGGAATGATATTGATTTGGTCTACTTCAAAAAAATAAAACGTGAGCGTAGATTTTTAAACACCGCAAACGAGATACGTGGTTTGGTAGTTTCACCGTCGATAATATGTGCCATTGGTTTTCCTGTGCAGAAAGGTGCTTTTGTAGAAGAGCCGGAGACAGTGGTTCCTTATTGCAAAATAGACGTATTTATGCCAAAAGGAACTTTGTGCATAGGGTTTGCATGGAACATAGTTCCTTTTAGCATAAATACGTCCAAATGTAATCCATTTAATGGCATTCAGGTTGAAGAAACACTTTTCAAAGTCGCCGGAGATTCAACTTCATTCCAAACGGAAATGCATTGTGCCAACAGATTTCGTGACGTCATATGAGAGACTTTTGAACTATGTGAAATCCGGAGTCTATTTCACTGCGGGATCTATATGGTGCCCGAACATTTTCAAAAAATGCGAAGATGAAATGGATGGAAAATAAAACTCGCTTCATGAGAGCATATGACACTCCGCAAAAGGAGTAGATTCCGTAAAGGTTCAGCCTGGTTCAGGCCTTTCCGTAAAAAGAATTAATTCCGCTCCGCAATCACAGCACTTGAATAGTTTGGACACTACCACTACACAGACCAAGGAGTGGAATGTACTCCAGATTTCATTCCGAGATTTTTAACAGTGATACTCACTATCAACGCTCCTAGACGTAATTGGCTAGCTCGTTGCATTAACGTGTACATTACCATAATTATCGCTTCTTAAAGAAACAGATCGTGTAGTAGCGTAACGTAGTAGTAGATCTCGTCTCTAGATCATCACTTAGAATCACCGTGAGGCGAATTGAAGGTTAACGGCCGGTGACAAATCAATTAAAGGGCCGCGCACAGGTTCATGAGCAATTTGACCACTACGCATGCATCCGCCGGGATGAGTCGAATCGAAAGTGGTCTTGAACCGTGCGAAATGCCGGCGGGGTTATAGGTTGGCCGCTTAATGACACCGGTGTCGTAAGAGCCAACCCCGTAACAGGAGAGAAAGATGGGGTTCGTTCTTATCAGTCGCCGATTCTTCTTCTTTTTTTGCGGTAGTAATTAAAAGGGCGGCTGCAGGCGGGTAGTGCACTCAACGGGAACTTGGCCCCGGGTGGAATAAAAAACCTGTCGCCGGACGCGACTCTCGCCGCACACGATTGCCGTACTATGCTTAAAATTGATAATTTATATGAGGGGGATATTGTATTTTTGCGTCATGTTTGGCAAGCAGCGACGACACTCGCTTCAAAAAGGAGCTGGTTCGTCTGGGCCTTGAGCTTGAACTTGGAGGAACAGGATCGATGCCTTTTCTGAGCTGTGCGCGCTCGCTCGGACATGAAGTTATCCGACTCCGAGTTGAATCGCAATGCTCGCTTCACGCTAGGCTAGATTGGGTGCGACTCGTGGTACTATGTTCAAGTTTCCTTGGCAGCCATAAAAAATCCCTCGGCCGGTGCAGTGGCGCGGGGAAAGGTCGAGGCGAGGGGCACGACCCTGCCGGGACATTGCGTCATAGAGGGACATTACATAGACAGGATTGTTTTCATGAAAGCTGGTTCTTCACAGTTGAATCAGTGAGAACGACAGCTCACCAACTCGGAAAAATGAAAATGATCAAGACGCACACAAAACTGCACTGTAGGTGAAGAAGTTAGTTTAAGAGAAATATTTTTGCCGCCAAAAGAATACTTATGGACATTTTAGAGGTTTAAGTTGGAACAGATGCGCTAACTTCAATGACCTGTGTGTAAATTAACTGTCTTTAATAAAAATTAAGCATTTTCGAGTTACCGAGATGATGTGTTTTCGTTCTCACTGGATCAGTTGCAGTTTCTTGAAAGGTGGTAATATTCTTTTTTCTCCATTTAAATGTAGGTAAAACAATCAGCGTCCGTCATCAAAATACCCAAAATCCACCCAATTCAGAATCGGTATCAACGAAGAGCCTGTCTTATAATGATTGTGTGAATAGGCTCTTTACTTTAAAACTAAAGGCTTCAAAAAAAGGGTATGGATTTGATCGACATGAATCGATGGCTGTGAACCGATCGACACCAATTCCACTGACAAATTATTAAAAAACCTGTGTCGATTCGATCGATTTACGGATTTTCCCATCGATTCATGAATATTGTCGATCGACTCACGGGTTTTTCGATCGATTCGGTGTCGATTGAATCACGTCGATCGACTCACGAATTTACTTTTCGATCGATTCATGTCGATCGAATCCAAATCCTCCGATTTGAAAGGGTTCATTGATCAAGTTCACTTTATTTTTCAAAATAGGAACCACAATTTCTAGCTTCTTTTAAGGACAACGAATGTACTGTTAGTTTTTTAATGCTCACAAACTTTTTTACAGATGAGCAAGAAATCGTCATTCCGAACAGCAAAAGGTGGTCCAAATACTCAGGACATTACTTTGCTGAGCAACGAGGGAACCTACATGTTAAAGTCGTTTCACTCGCATGCTTCTTTTTCGAATTGTTTATGAAAATATGTAAATGAAGAGAAGAAAATTAGTCGGGTTTATTATAATGTTTTATCGTTTGAAATTACAATAACCGTACAAAAACTTCAAAATCATAAGTTGGAACCCGCCGACGCCGGAGGAGTGTATTTGCGTCAAACACAGTGCAGCCGGCGCGCGGGGCTGGTGTGCACGGCGCGGAATGCATGGTAGCGCCTTACAAGACTGTAGGATACTTCATTCATTGCGCGTATAGCACGTAGTACGCGCGCCGCATAGTAGCGCCTTACAAGTCCGCAGGATACCTCATACATTGCGCGCATACCATGATGCGCGTTCTAGTCGTTGAAAAATCGTTTTTTCCCCCTCTGAACAATATAAAACTGACAACGGAGCCTATAGATGAGTTCCTATAAAATGATCCTATATGATGTCCCTTTTGGGAGAGCGCGGGAATTTTATCGACGGCTAAAAAGCTCAAAATGACACCTTATAATGTTGGATTCGTTTTCTTCATCCACGTGTGTCCAACGTTGATGATAATCTGCAAAATACATAACACTTACAAGTAGTATAACGGAAAAAGAGTAATCTTAATGTATGATGCAACTTTTCTTAACGAATTTCAGTCTTTTATACCCTCATATATTGAGTGGAAATATTTTTTATTGACTTTCACCGAGAGAAGGATTGGGATTTGATTAGATGAAGAGCTCTTACAAACGATGACTAAAAAACAATAATCTTGTTGTATCATGCGAACTTTCTTCACAAAACTGTGGTCTTTCACATCTTTTTACCATGAGCGAAGGAGTACACGTAAAAAGCGCACGCAGCATACAATAAAGCGTACGGACGAATCTAAAAAATTAACATTCAAATGGTTCTGTAGGCTTGTAAAAGTTTTGTTGTGCATTCCGCGACAAATAAAGAGGGGAATTGAGGAGATTTGATTGTGTGTTCACGCCTGGAAGTAAACACCAAAAAGAATCTCACGCGGTATCACGGCTGCGATCCTCGTTTGTAGTTTAATTTTCTCTTTAATCTCGCGAGCGGACGAACAAAAAATACCGCTGTCCGGAGAGATTACGGAAGCTGCCGAAAAGAATGAAAGTTTCGAGGAGTGCGGGTGGCGGGTGCGGACAACCTGTTATTATGCGGATAATGACACTGGCTCCGAGGTGAGGCACCCGCCACCATTCTAATACGAGAGGTGATACGACTCCCGCCGCGCCGTAGTCTCCAAGTTTCCTTCTCGTTGATGCCAAGTATTCAAATCGTATATAATTTTAAACCAAAATGAAAAGAAGGAGAAAAAAACAAAGAAAATTGAGGAAGAAGAAGAAAAAAGGAAAAATAGGAAGAAGAATGAAAATGGAAGGAGAGGAAGAAGAAGAAAAAAAGGAAAAAGAGGAAGAAGAAGAAAAAAAGGAAAAAGAGGAAGAAGAAGAAAAAAAGGAAAAAGAGGAAGAAGAAGGAAGAAGGAAGAAGAAGAAGAAGAAGAAAAAGGAAAAATAGGAAGAAGAAGAAAAAAGGAAAAAGAGGAAGAAGAAGAAAAAAGGAAAAAGAGGAAGAAGAAGAAAAAAAGAAAAAAGAGGAAGAAGAAGAAAAAAAGGAAAAAGAGGAAGAAGAAGAAAAAAAGGAAGAAGAGGAAGAAGAAGAAAAATGATAAAAAGAGGAAGAAGAAGAAAAAAAGGAAAAAGAGGATGCACTTAAAAGAATAAGTTCCGAGCAGTTTAGTTCACTTTATTTCAAATAGAAAAGGTAAAGTTGCATTCTAGTTCAGCAATTTCATGCAAAAATTGTAAACCACCTTTTTTTTCGAAACTATGTTTATTTAACAACAAACTTCAAATCTCCAGTATGATGTTTGGTTTGACATTTGTCAGTGTTTACATATATAAAAGCCGCTTTCACAGCGCTTTTTGTCCCCCTGCGACACCTATCCGCCAAAATCCCCTACTTCTCAAAGCTCTTCAGGGAGTTGGCATTCCCTCATTTCCTCTAATCCCCGGGGGACGGCCGTCCCTTTCGTCTCCTCCCAGGAGTAACCCAGTCAAGCATCTCCCATATTGGTATTTTCCGCCCCAATATGCTGGTAAAAGACTCTTCTATCACTCAGCTTTGAGATTCTGTGGTCAAAGATACCTCTGTTTTGCCGCAAACGGTCACAAGTAGTCATTTTAGGACCTTAAAATGCAACTCAAACAAAAAAGCCCTAACAATTTTTTTTTTTTTTTTTTGCAATTAATTTTAATGTTTTGTTTTTTCCTGTACCTGGAAAACACTGAAGAGGAAATATGCATGAAATAATGACGCTGAAAAATATTAATAACCGACTTCTCTCGCTGTTGTAACGTAGGGCTCGCCCATGAAGGCTATACATTTGTGAGATTTTACGAGCTTTGAAATTGATTTCACAAAAAAAATTTACGGGAACCATAAATCTCGGGTTTCTGCCGCGACTCATTCGCTGATTGCGGAAACGAGGCGCGTAGGTAGCCATCTCCAGGATAACCGATTCTATTTAATTGAAAGATGAAGTAATGAAGTAGGCTATACGTCTCATTAAGCACGCCTCGGATAACTTAGGATACGTAAGGTAATGGTTAGCTTACATTCGGTTAAGTGGAGTTACGTAAGAATCTTTGTACTCATGCAGATGCTCCAGATGCTGCCGTGTGGAGGAAAAACACCGTATTAACATCCGAATGTTGCCAAATCACCCTCGATAAAAAATGTATCCTTAAGGAAAGCCATGTGTCTTCTTCATTCGCACTTTCAAAATGCTTCAGATTAAATTGCGTAAGTGATCAGCTAAAAATTTGGGAGAGAAATATTTATAAATTTTCCAGAATGTCTGCATTTTGTCGAGGAATTTTGGCAATGTTGTGGACGTACAACGCGTTCTTCCTTACAGTAAGGCGGTCTCAATCTTAGAGTCATTGCGTGTACGTTATGACTCGGCGCACAATGGGACAAGCCACTGAGTGAGGGTGAACACGAAATTTGAAGCGAAAACTGCAAAGTTTGACACTAAATGTGATATACATCACACACTAATGAATGAGCCTCGTAAATTTGAAAAACGTCACAAGAAAACCAAAGTTTAAAACTTCAACGTTTTTCATTAACAAAGATATTTCTTTCTCTCTCTCTTTCTTTCTTTCGGTGTAAATGGCCTTAGATGCTAAAACACCGCTTTAAAATAAACTTATTTCACTACTACTACTACTACTACTACTACTACTACTACTACTACTACTACTACTACTACTACTACTCTCTTTCTTTTTTTCTTCAACCTTGATTTCCATGTAAACACACAGAGGTGTAAACGGCCTTAGATGCTAAAGCACCGCTTTAAAATAAACTTATCTTACTACTACTACTTTCTTTCTGTTTATTTCTATTTTTGCGGCGTTT
This sequence comes from Bemisia tabaci, assembly GCF_001854935.1. Lineage (NCBI taxonomy): Eukaryota > Metazoa > Arthropoda > Insecta > Hemiptera > Aleyrodidae > Bemisia > Bemisia tabaci. The sequence continues at coordinate 4,257,458 of NW_017547298.1, read as the reverse complement.
TGATGTCGCAGAACGCCAAAGCGCATTGTAGAAACGACATCTATATTATGCATAAGGTTTTTCACAGTTCACGTCATGTTCGACGTCATCCATTGAGGCATTGACATGTTCCACTGTGCGGCGGAGAGACGCGGCAGCAACGCAGTGCTGCGTGTGCTTGGAGACGAGAAAGACTTCAACGCCCGGGCAAGAAAGCATCTCACCGAAATGAATGATTGTCTTTCCGACTGTTTAATTGTCGGCGCGAAAAGTGGGTGAAACTGCGAACGATACGGCGTTTCGATCTAAGTCGTGCTCGAAAGCGACTCTCACAATTTGCATTTTTGATTTATCCTCACTTTTATAATTTCTTCATTTTTCTCGTTCGTGCCTCGGAACTAACCTGGTGTTTTTGAATGTAAAATTGGACGTGCTCGGAGACTTTCGTTAGTAATTTTTATCTATCTGAGATTGGAGAGGTCTATGAATTTTCCATCGTTGAGGTAGTCAGGTTACAGGTATCTGCTCGCTGATTGCTTGTTTATATTGCGTTTCCAGTTTTGAGCTTTTAAGCTTCTTTTGAACCACTTTCTCAGACTCTTCCATAAAAGCACCTTCCTGTATAGGGAAACAAGTGACATGTATGTTTTTTTTTCTAAAATGAGCAAGAAAGAGTGCTTCCTTATTGCAAAATGTGGTCCATTTTCGCTGCTTGGTGTTTATAGCACGGAAAAAACAACTAGAAGCGGAACCCTAACTGTCCAGATCAAATGGAGCCAGCTAATAAGGCAGTAGTGCTGAGTTTGTAGGGCTGGATTCTAAAGTTGTAGGGCTAAGCACTATTGCCTCATCAGCTGGCTCCATTTGATCTAAACAGTCAGGGCGTAGCACTAAGTGTTTTTTTCCCGTGAGAAGCAGCTATTTTTAAAATGCTAGAGCACCGTCTGTTGTACTAAAAATAATGCAATTTCAACTTTTAACCTACTAATTTCTTAGAATGCCAGCTGCTTTAAGAAACAATGTAAAATTGGGCTTAATTCCCTTGAGGAAATGGAAAAGCGGGATTTTAAATTTTGTCAAACGGAAGCATATGCTGACTGAATGTGGCACCCATGATCCATGGGCATGGGACAAGAGCGTGGTGGACAGGGCTCATGAGTTAATGTATCACCCGACGATCGTGTTGCCGGCCTCGTTGCTGCTGACGTCACTGGCGCTTTATACTTCCCATTCATCCTTACGGCCCTCCACCAACGAGCACACACCTTCTTTCCCATCTGTCTCTAGTTCCGTTCGGCAGAAGTACGTCCAACTACAATCACAATCCAATCAAGTCCCCAGGTTCTCGATAAAGGGCAATTTTTTCTGATTCCATAGCCCTGTTCCTCTCCCAGCAGAGAGTATCAAAAAGTCAAAAGCCTCTAATGGGACACCAACGTCTAAATCAGTCGTTCGCCGAATAGGTTACCTAAATGGAGCATTCTCAAACTGACACCACGGCTTGAAGATTTTATGCAAAGCTCTTTGATCTGCCGCTCATTGCTATCTAGATTTTGACGAGCCACAAACGTTGACCCGAAAAGCGGAGCGGCAGCGGCCGGGCCGGCGTCAGAGGTCGGACGGCGCGGCACCGCAGCGCGCAATGCGGTTCCATGTTGTGCCGTTCCGCCGTCGCATTATTGCAAGAATGTGCTGGAAAAGTAGCTCTTCTCCGTATTTGACGCCATGGAATATATCCATATTTTATCGCATGATCTGGCAACTACGTCGTCGCTACCCGCGACGCGGCGTCTGCCGATGAGGAGGATGCTGCGTCGCGATCGTAGCATCGGCATCGGCTCCGAGTCCGAGACTTCCACCACAATGCAACTGTCGGCCTACATTTCTTCTATCCAGACATGCACGCGTCATTCCTGCCCGCGGTGTTGTCCTGTTTCGCGGCTAAAACTCGAAGAAAGCTGGGAAGAAAGGTTCGCGAGCTCAGAATACGGTGCCCCCCTGGGGAAGCGCACCGTTGCACCAATGAAAAATGGACCGCGTTTGGCAGAAAGAAACTCAGCCACATCAGCCATCGCTAAATTTAGCAAAGCAATTTAATATTTTACAAAAGGTCGTTTGTGCAGATTTTTTTTATTTTTTTTTTTAAATTCTAAGGAATTTGCTTCATAGTATGCAGAAAATTCAATGCACTTTGCAAAACAAATCCATTACCACCTCCATTTTCATGTAAAAAATTAAACTGTTCAGTTATGCGTTCATGAATCAATGTATTCTTCCAAATTTAGCAAAAAGTACCAATTGATACGAATAGCAATGACTTGAAAATAGTTTGTGTCCCACATCTCAGTTATTCGGCACGCTTTTCCAACATATTCATGTTGGATTTGTCTTGCCGCTTTTATTATGAAGCATCTTCTTGGAGTCATGCGTTCAGCACACTATTTGGACGTATTTCTGCCAAACGGAACTATGTGCAATAAGACGTGAGCTCTGAGACCCATAAGAATATGGGCATAACAGGACTCACGTCATAGTGCACATAGTTCCGTTTGGTAGAAATACGTCCATTTATGAGGCGTTTTGACCAATTTCGGCTAATTGTAGGGCATCATAGTCCCACTTCTCAGTTAGTCTGAACAACACTGTTTCCCATTCCTCTCGCCCAGCTTGATGACTAAAACGTCACCGCTGTCACATCCCATCGCGATAAATCATCGACGACTGCCATGATCGAAGCTCGTCCCTCCGAAACCCCACCATTACCTTGGTCATTCATAAAAACTCAAGAGCCACAACGTGCCGGTAGAACTGCCCGAAGTCGGCGTCTCGCGCGTGGAACGGAAGGTAATAGCATTGCGGGATACCCTTAGCGGGCGGCCGCGTCGTTACGTGGAAGTTGCGTCGGGTCAGTCACAATCGAATCGGGCAGGACGACCCGCGGCGATGGCTGATCGGCTCGGTTCAGAGACAAGAGACCCTCCACTGGCCTCCTAGCGACAGGTGGAAGCTTTTACTTTCGGGGTTTCAACAATTCCTTATGGACAATTATGAGCGAGCAACAGTCATCACCCTATTTTCGGCTGTTGACTTACCTACATGGTCGATGATGAGCTTCGGATGACGTCATAAGCCAAACAACTTTCCCAAACGTCGGCCATTTTCGGCTTGTTTGCGAAACGAAACTGCCAACACGTTGTTGAACATCAACCATGTAGGTAAGTCAACAGTAGAATGCTGAAGTCCCGAAAGTAAAAGCTTCCACCATAGCCAAGTTACTAGTGGAGGGTCTCTTGTCTCTGGCTCGGTTCAACGGCCAGAATGGGAGAAAGTGAAAGGGCAGATGCAGAGGAAGGTCGAGATCGCGCGCGCGGCCCCCCGCGTGGTTCGCGGGCCCGGCGCGCGGCGCGGCGCGGCAGACAGGTTGTCTGCGTCGCTCGCCACGCCTCCGTCACCCATGATGACACGCTCGCGGGCTCCTGCCGGGAGTGACAAAAGGAAACCTATACTTCGCCTCGTCACGGCTACCAAAGTGTAACTTGTAGTGCGCATGAGGGAGCAGGGACTTGCAAGGTTGCCTTTGTAGGGTGAATCTTCAGAAATCAGCACCTCCGAGAAAGATCCGATGGTCGAGCTAACAACTTTCAATGTGAACAATTTATCACATTGTTGAAGAAAAAAAATTCCGTTATTCACATGGATTGCATTTTGCAAAAAGGAACCACTAGCATTGCAATGTTGCTAAGATTGTGCCACTCCTTTTGTCTTGGAGGAAAAACCCGATTATCCCTTAATAGTTTCTATTTTACTCTCTAAAAACTGTAAATTTAAGACAAAAATTACCATCTAAATTGCATAGTTTTTCACGATTTCCGCAATTTTATTGCAAAGGATGAAGTTGCACAATCTTAGCATCATTGCAATGCTAGTGGTTCCTTTTTGCAAAATGCAATCCTTATCATGCTCTACTACCGTGCTATGGAAAAACGACGGATGAACCTTCAGGCGTCACCAAACCTTTCATATAAAATACGAATTAATCGGGAAAATTGTAAATATTTTTTTTCATTCCAGGGTTCCGAAATGGGCAAAAAGAATACAATTTTTAACGGAAATATAAGACGCGGCGATTTCTACTCGAAATTTTGATAATTTTTTTATGTGATCAGAAGAAAAATCAGTGGAACAGTTAGATAGAAATTCCAGGCAGTTTCGTGATTAAACTGCAATTGGCGTGTGGAAATGCGACTTTGAAATGCAGGTATACGTTATTTTCTCACACTGGAAAAAAAATTCGGTCTGATGAACCGAACGTTCGGTGCTCCATATCATCCCAAATATTCGGTTTGTCAAACTGTCCGGCCAACAACGGTTTTTCTCCAATTCGAATAATCGAAAGTTCGGCGTATATGCCTGAACTTTGTTTGTCAGTTCACTTTACTGCGCAATTTCGGTTTGATAAACCGAAAAGTTAGTTTGATGGACCGAATTAGTTGGGATGATATGGAACACCGAACTTCGGTCGATGTGATCGACCTTTTTTTCAGTGTGGGATACAATTTCAGCAGCGCGGTGCGGTGATCTTTTTCAGAACTGATACGAAGTAGATTCACCTTTAAGGTCCTTAATTTTACCCTGCTCGATTGCTCGGTTCCGCTATTGAGAGAAACGGGAAAGAGGCGGTCTGTGGATGGGCGTTCCTCCACTGCGCGGTTGGATCGCGGTTGAGGCTGGTCGGTGAGTAGTGGCCCTGATAAAGAGGGGTTCGGTGGGTTCGACCGAGTTTGTCACGGTGAAAGTCCTACGATTTCGGCGACCGACCCGACGATCGTTGCGGGATGTAGGAGGGTTTTGGAGAGGGTCTCCGGACTTGACCGTTCGGCTTCGAGTGAAATGGGGGTAATTAATTGCACTAACAAAGGAGTGCGCCAATACATGTAGTAAATAACTGCACGATTTGAAGGAGATGAGGAAGTAAAGGTTCAATTGGACCGAGTTTATCAGAAAGGAGCCAACCTACGTTCTCAAAAAAATCGAGTTAAGAATGTTTTTTGAGTTCCCCTAGACGTATATTTTATCCTTCCTAAAACTAAAATTCGAAAACAAGAAATTAGTTTGTGAAGAGAGGGCTCAAATTTTATTTTCTATATTTAGCTTTATACAGCGATAAAACTTCAAACCTATTTTTCTCAGTTTCAACTTAATGTGAGTTGGTTCTTTTCTGATGAACTTAGTCCAAATGTGACCTTCCGCGGACAAAGAGACTTTAATCCACGATAATTTAAAGTAAGATATTTTCGGACATTTTAAGATGATAACTTCAAAATATATCAAACCAATCAAATTTCAAATTGATTGGTTGGAGGCCAAAATGATTAATTATTATTCCCATGCAATAAAAAGGTGAGTGGACATTTTTAAATGCCACGGTTGAAATACTTGTTTTTTGGTATGTTGGAGTTTTTTGTCAACGTGCGTTAAAATTTAGCATAAAGCTGAAAATCTCCATACAGAGCGAAAAAGCTCATGTATTAGCACAGTTTTCTCTCAAAGAGGGACTTTTTTTTTTGGGTAGAAGTTCTCAATTTCGAAGAATGTCTTGTAAAAATTTGAGATTATAATACAGGTCTGTTTTTGACTTAAAAATGGACGCATAAGTTTTGAAACATGAGAATTAAAAGACGTGCTCTTGAACTTTCACTTTGTACATTTTGTGGTCTTGCAAGTTTTGTCCAAAATTGACTTCCAAGCTCACCAAAGGCTCTCTTATTCGAGAGTTGATGACGACATCTTCTCGCAAATTTTTGCTTGGGATAAGTGTGTCAAGTGGCATACCTCAAGACCTTTCAGGAATTCTGTCTCGCTTTGGAGAGAATAAATAACGATACTTATTTTCATGGTAATAAAATAAAGAGAGATTTAATGCAATTAATTTTTTTTTCCAAATACCTGTTATCTATTTTTTTTTAAGAAAAAACTCCTTTGCAACTTTGCTAAGTATGCAGAATATCTGCAGAAAATATATGTAGGTATATTCATGAAAAAAGCATGCAAAATTTCACGAATAAAATTAAAGTGATCGGATTTCCTGTGGCGCACGTAAAACGCAACATGTATTTACAGTGTCGTCAACCAAAAAATGTATATTCCCTCTGCTCGTATCATTTATTTGAACTAACTAACTATTTTTATCCTTTGTGTCGAGCTCAATGTTCCTTCTTTTCGATGATTTAATTGTAAACATTGTGGAAATGCTCTGAAATTGATTGTAATGCAGATTTTAATTTTAAATTTTGTCTTCTGTTCTCAGGTAAATGAATTAATCTGAGTCATCGCACTAGTTAGAGAGTTCTTTGCCGTAAGTAAGCACCGTGATATTTATATCTTTTTGTTTCAAAGCTTTGACTGATCTTTACTAGTAGGTCATATGCGGTAGGTAGTAACAATTTGAAACTCCCAGAAATCTCATATAGCCTGGGAAATGTCATAATTGAGGAGTGGCTTTTAGACGTTTTTGATGCATTATGTTTCCCGTGTTATACCAAGGTCGATGGACCTGGGTTAGTCCGAAATTTGAGTGTGATAATCTGTAAAGAACAGCGGCGCACTGGAAAAAAAAACACATTGGATCTAGAGCGTCCAGACTCTTAAAACCATCGACAAGAAAAAGTACTCTTGATTCAATCAGAATCTAGGTTAAATGAAGAACCAAGCCTCTTAATTTAAGCGGATTTCGTTTTGATTCAAGCAAAAATCCGATTGAATCAAGAGTATTTTTTCTTGTCAATGTTTTCAAGAGTCTGGACTCTAGATCCAATATGTTTTTTTTTTTTTTCCAGTGCGAGGGCTATCCGCGTTGCCAAAAGATTCCCCCGATTTGTTGGTCTCATTCTGCTGTTCCCCCGATTCGATCAGAATGTTTCTTATGCAGATATGCAGATCAGAAAGATCNGGGGGGGGGGGGGGGGGGGGGCTATGCAACGGAGCAATGCAAGCCGAGGACATATTTGGCAAGGAGTGAAAAGGCAAATCGGGGATATTCGTCGCCCGATCGCGGAATTCCAAAGAATATCTTCTTAGGTAAAAATATTTGTTTTTCTTTGTTAATTTTGGTTAATATAGGAGGTAAAACACAAACCAACTCAAATTTTGTGTTGATTTCGTTACAGTTTGTGGTGAATTTTACGCAAAAAACGACGGAGACAATGGGAAACATCGGTGTCAACGGAAGGCTTGGGTCAATTATTTTGTGTTTTACTTCCTGTGTTAACCAAAGTTTTTTTTTTGAATTTTCTCTCTGTGTTGTTATCAGACTGGCCTGGGTCTGTTGACATTGGTGTTGTATCATCTCCAGAGGCTCTACTGCCGTACTACGGAAGAACGCCGTATGAACATTCGAGAGTTGCCAAATTTCATTGGATAAAACATGTATGCTTGAAGAAAGTTATGCATATTTTTCCTTTTCAGATATTTTTGAGTGAATTCCGACCAATATAATCTTAAATTTTTGAAGAAAAATATTCACAATTTTCTGTATGAGTTCTGTTTTAATTGAAGGAAACATGGCAACGTATGAAAGCTCATGCGGCGTTCTTCCGCAGTACCTATACCTGTTATATCCGAAAAATCTATTGCATCGTATTGATACCCATCTATGACGTCACGACCAAATCTGAACAATATCAGCAATCAATTCACCTTCAGCATCAGCACTGACGTCACACACTATTAGCTATCTCCTTTTTAGCGCTTGGGCGACGTTCGTGCGTCTGGCGACACCGCGCGGTGTCCGGTTAAAGAGGCTAGCATCCGTGACTGGTATCGCGACCTGTATCGCCGGTCATGGGTCTTCGTCTTGGTCTTGGTTCGGCCGGGCCGCCGGATTCCGAGCGAGGATGAGGATGAGGATGAGGATGAGGATGCAAAGCTGACAATGGCCGGGGCCGGGCGGCCGTCGACGGAGGAACCAAGCAGTTTAGAGCTCAATTTAACACGGTTAGAGCAGTTAGCCGACTGTTGAGCTCAACGTCCAGCCTCGAGAAATCCGATCTACATTTTTTGCGCGCTGCCGAGCGGCAAATAGCCCCGTCTCAGTTCTAGTTTTCGCCCGTGTTGCCACGAGCAGGGATTTCCGCACCGTCGTTCTTTCCGAGGGAGCAGTATGCGCCGAAAGGCAGGTTGTCAACTTTTCGACAAAAACGATAAAACTGCGTGTTGTAGCCCCGGTAAAAATTGGCGATAAGAGCTGTTTCAAAATACCATAGGAATTCTTATAGCCGGCTAAAGAAGGCTACAGAAAATCATATAGTAGAATAATAATCTGTAGAATGCGGAGAAAATCATTCGGCCGGGCTATACGAAGCGATAAAAAAGTATGCAGCCGGGCTATAGTTCCTATCGTCGGGCTTTACACTTTGTCGCCTGGCTGTTGCTTTTTCGCCATCGCTTATAAAAGGCTATAAGAAATTGTGTAGAAATTCGTGTGATTTGGAAATCATTAAGTTTGATACGGAACCACCTTAATATTTACGAAACACACATTATATTTTCCTTTAATACATATTTTTATCATCAATTAAAATGAGAATAATCCATGCAGGATGTGCAAAAATTTCAAAGTCATGAGTTGAATAACGCTGACTCCGTTAGATTAAATATTAGAGCCTANGCACAGTAATACGTCACTAAAATGAAGAGATCACGTGACTGTTCGTAATATTTTCAAATCGATCTGAAAGTACTGCCTCGGATATAAGTATTTAAAGCATAAGGAGGCCCTAAAATACTTTAACCAGGTAATACGTCCGTGCGAGATTGTTATGCTTAAAAGCAAAACATTTCACGAAAACTTTTACGAATACCAGATGCAGAAAAAAATCAAATTTTCCCGGGTGTACCAGAATGGCGTCATTACCCATAAGGCAAAAGGGCATGTAGTATAGTACATGTTACATCGGGGGAGTCGAACGGTTGGAAAGGGCGCATCTGGTACCCAGAAGCGCCCAAAATTGCAACTTGTCTTGTCAATGGAAGTAAGCAGAGTATCTGCAAAAAATATTTTTAGGCCTATCCATGAAGAAATGCGTGCAAAATTTCACGAATACAATTAAAGCGATCGGTTTTCCTGCTGTCACACGTAACGTAACATGTATTTGCAGTGTGGTTAACCAAAAAACGTATATTTCCTCTTCTGTCGTATCATTTACTTGTATTTTTATCATTTGTGTCGATCTCAATGATCCTTTGCATCTCATTGATCTCATTGTAAAAATGCTCTGTAATTTATTGTAATGCAAATTTTAATTTAAAATTTTGTCTTTTGTTCTCAGGTAAATAAATTGAGCTGAGTCATCGCACTAGTTAGAAAGTCCTTTGTCGTAAGTGAGCACCGTGATATTTTTACATTTTTGGATCAAAACTTTGAATGAACTTAACCAGTAGGTCATATGCGGTAGGTAGTAACAATTTGAAACTCCCGGAAATCTCATATAGCCTGGGAAATCTCATATTTGAGGATTGGGTTTTAGACCTTTCTGATGCATTCTGTTTCCTGTGTTAAACCAAGGTCGATGGACACAGGTTAGTCCAAAAGTTGAGTGAGATCATCTTTGAAGAGCAACGGCGAGAGCTGTCCGCGTTGCCAAAAGATTCCCCCGATTTGCTGGTCTCATATATATTCTTATAGTAGCTGGTCTTATAGTAGCTGTACTGCCGTGCTACGGAAGAACGCCGTGTGAACATTCGAGAGCCGCCAAATTTCTCTGGATAAAACATGTGTTTTTAAAGAAAGTTATGCATATTTTTTCTTGAACTTTTCAGATATTTTTGAGTGAATTCCGAACAAAACTATCTGAAATTTGTGAAGAAAAATATTCACAATTTTCTATGCGAGTTTGGTTTCAATCGAAGGAAATATGGCAAAAGCTCATACGGCGTTTTTCCTGAGCACGACAGTGTACCTGTTATATCCGAAAAATCTATTGTATTGTATTGATACCCATCTATGACGTCACGACTAAAGCTGAATAACATCAGCAATCAATTCACTAGCATCAGCACTGACGTCACACACTATTAGTCAACTCCTTTTTAGCGCTTGGGCGACGCGACGTTCGTGCGTCTGGCGACACCGCGCGGTGTCCGGTTAAAGAGGCTAGCATCCGTGACTGCTATCGCGACCTGTATCGCCGGTCATGGGTCTTCCTCTTGGTCTTGGTTCGGCCGGGCCGCCGGATTCCGAGCGAGGATGAGGATGAGGATGAGGATGCAAAGCTGACAATGGCCGGGGCCGGGCAGCCGTCGACGGAGGAACCAAGCAGTTTAGAGCTCAATTTAACACGGTTAGAGCAGTTAGCCGACTGTTGAGCTCAACGTCCAGCCTCGAGAAATCCGATCTACATTTTTTGCGCGCTGCCGAGCGGCAAATAGCCCCGTCTCAGTTCTAGTTTTCGCCCGTGTTGCCACGAGCAGGGATTTCCGCACCGTCGTTCTTTCCGAGGGAGCAGTATGCGCCGAAAGGCAGGTTGTCAACTTTTCGACAAAAACGATAAAACTGCGTGTTGTAACCCTGGTAAAGGTTGGCGATAAGAGCTGCGTTTCAAAATACCATAGGAATTTTTATAGCCGGCTAAAGAAGGCTACAGAAAATCATATAGCTGGCTGTAGAATGCGGAGAAAATTATACGGCCGGGCTATACGAAGCGATAAAAAATTATGTAGCCGGGCTATAGTTCCTATCGCTGGGCTTTACATTTTATCGCCTGGCTGTTGCTTTTTCGCCATCGATTATACAAGGCTATAAGAAATTGTGTAGAAATTCGTGTGCTTTAAAAATCATTAAGTTTGATACGGAGCCACCTTAATATGTACAAAACACACGGTATATTTTCCTTTAATACATATTTTTTTTCCATCAATTAAAACGAGAATAATCCATACAGGATGTGCAAAAATTTCAAAGTCATGAGTTGAATAACGCTGACTCCGCCAGATTAAATATTAGAGCCTAACACAAAGCGGAGCGGCGACGCACTGGCGCCTACAAACCTAACAGGGATACTTCACGCATTGCGCAACGCGTGAAGTATTCCTGTTAGGTTTGCAGGCGCCAATGCGCGTTTCGCGCTGGCTACCCGCCTGTCGCGCCGGAGAGTGCCACGGCGCTTGAAGCAACTATTTCACGTCATAGGTATTGCACAGTATCATACGAAACTGAAGGCGCTCTAATATATTAGTAATGGCAGGCATCCATCAAAAGTACGGAGCTTTCCTCGCAAAATAAATCAAGATACTACGGCCCAAAAAGAGAGCAGTATTCCAAAAACTCACTAAGCCCTAGTTTCCGTAATTAGTAACGCTTAGCATACACTTTATCGCCTGGCAGTTGCTTAATCGCCATCGGCTATAAAAGGCTATAAGAAATTGTGTAGCCGGCTATAGAAGCTATTGGAAATCTTACAGCCGGCTGTAGGTCTATGGTATTTTGGAACATAGGTTCTACTACCAATTTTTACCAGGGAAGGCCAATTAAACGATATAGAAACAGAAGATTGGTAGCGGCCGACGAAAAACGTAACACACGTGGAGCTGTCGTTCGATAATAGGCGGGCGGGGAGTGGAACTGTCTAATTGCTATTTTCGTCATATAACTTCAATTACGTGGGATCTTACGGGAGTTTTTACGATAAATGATTGAGTTTTGAAATTTTTATCGTAAACTCCTTTGAAGAATGGCTAAGTTTCATATCTGGACACAGATTTTCAAACAGTTGGTTCTGAAATTGATTTAAGCTTTTGTTCAGCAACAGTCCCATGAGAAACTATGTAAACCGATTTTCCTCGTTTGTCACTCCTGGCGTGCTACGAATTTCACTGATGGCGTAGCACAGGATCACCCTATCTACAGTTTCTAGCTCGTTGGGCCAATCAGACGAGTAGCACATGGAGGCACATGAACTATTTTTAATGATATCGTACTTTTTCAAAACAAACGGTTAGTTTTGCACTACTTTAGTTTTTTTCTTCATCCGCATGCCAGATATTCAGCAAAACTTTAATGTTATTTATTGTCTTAGAAACCAAGTTTCGTGCTTTTAAAGTAAAGTATCAGATTTTTCTTTGAAAAGAAAGAAGCCACAGACCACAGACTCAGCACAACGGGTTTGACATTTCGATGTTTGTTTACAATTACGTTGAATGAACCTCAATCTTGCATGAAGTCGGTCGGTGACCCCTACAAAGGGCACCTCTGCGATGTGACAACTATATACCATGCAGAGGATAATGTAACGCATTACAGAATGATCCTGTTACAGGGGTCATTTTTCATAGGGGTGACCATTGACGTGACCCTCCGACCGTCTCTGAATAAAACCGGAAGTAAGGTCTTTGTTTACTGGATGTCGTTATCATATTTTGTGCGTAATTATGATGAGAACATGTAGAAAAAAAGGTGAAATCAATTTTTTGAATACTTAGGTAGGTAGTAAATAACGGATCACTAAAGTTTTGCAATTTTTTGCCCACGCCGTGAAATGGGCTTTTGGCCCTGAGTGAAAACCCCTTATTAAAATATTTTTTCTTTGGTTTCAACATAATTATTAAAGTAGTATCCTCGAAGACATAGTCTTGCAGCGAATGATGTTAAGTGTTAGATTTGCCTGACGCGGCGCCTGTTGATTCGTGCGTCATGCGATGTTGTTGTTGCCGAAAACTTGGCTAAATAATCTCCTCACCCCTCCTCGTCTATGTAAAACAGTTAATGGAAGATGTTAAACTCACGTAACATCAATATAACATTAATTACACGTTAGGCAGGAAACATTTGAAAGCTTTTATAACCGCTACTCACGAACAAATATTCTAATGTTGGAAAATTGAGTATGAAATGTAATTTAACTTTAGATTCGAGGGAATATGGGGCATAAAGGAGGGGCTTAGAGGACAAGGTCGAGAGTTGAAGAAATTCAGGGCGGGCCTGAAAGCAGCCCTTATCGATACCCATACTGTAGCATTTTTGAAGAGATGCCTGCATGAGGGTCACCTATTAATATTTCAGGTTACTAGTCCCAAAGTGCACAATGTCCATTTTGGTCGAAATTGAGTCAGGAGTGGATCCTTGATCACCCATAATGAGGTTCAGTTACATGATGAAATTGAGCCATCAAACTGAAGCTCTGATTGGTGGAAAAAGACCTGAGGTGAGGATGCGACCAATGAGAGGCCCAATTTGATGGCTCAATATGATCGTGCAACTGGACCTTTAGAGGAGAATCAGAAAATAATTTAAGAGTGTGCCAAAACAGCCAAAATCCTTTTCAATTAGCAGTATTAAAAAGGTAAGTTGCAGCCAAACGCAACAACCTTATAACAGTTTTTTTCGTTTTTGTGGCAAATCACTTTTATGGACATCGTAAACTTTGGCACTAGTAGCCTCATTTCCAGCGTCGATTATCGTAAGCTAGCAACACTGTTTTCTCTCCATTAAGTCAAAAAATGGATTCTAGGTGAGGCAGCTTGTTCTAGCAAATATCGATTATTTTCCATGCATTTAAATGGACAAAATCCAGGACTTCGAACATGCGAGAACCACCGCTCATTACTCTCGAGAACAATTAACTTTTCCTCCGGGTTCCGGCGCGTCGGACGGTGAGCCGACCAGTGCAAGTGTCGTGCACGATAATTGATTGTAAAGTACTGGATGTATTTATCGAAGAAAGTAGCCGGATGATCCTTTTCTACCCACCTGTTGCCAAATGCCTCCGATAATTGAATGGAAGCAATGGTTTTAAAGCGGATATTAATAGGACTCGATTCGCGTTCGACAACGTTGCTCGGCGTGCCGCGAAGCTTCTGTAAACACTCTGACCTTTAGACTTCCACCAAGATTGTCGGCAGGCAAGCGGTGCCGACAAATCAATTGCATGCCATGTCGTGACGATGCAAAATGCAGTGTCGTCCGTTTCACCC
>NW_017547298.1:4155855-4242349 GCF_001854935.1 Bemisia tabaci | reverse complement strand
ATACTCCTTTTCCGAGAAATCGAAACAGGGGGCAAACATTTCTACAGCCCCCCCAATTTGGAATGCTGCTACCCCCCTTAATTTTGCGGCACAAAATTTTTTTCTTGCGGCACAAAATAGCACAAAATTAGCACAAAATTATGGCATTCTTTTTTTTCGAAAATTCGAAAGTGGGGGGGCTACCGTTTCTACAGCCCCCCCAATTTTGAGGAGCGTTTCCCTCCTTAATTTTGCAGCACAAAATTTTTAATTTGCGGCACAAAATAGCACAAAATTAGCACAAAATTATGATATAATTTTTGGTTTAAGATTCGAATGTGGGGGGGCTGTGGAAATGGACCCCGTTCCGCGCTGGCTGCCCGCCTACCGCGCCGCAGCGTGCCACGGCGCTTGAAGCAACTATTTCACACCAGAGGTATTGCACCGTATCATACGAAACTGAAGGCGCTCTAATATATTAGTAATGACAGGCATCCATCAAAAGTACGTAGCTTTCCTCGCAAAATAAATCAAGATACTACGGCCCAAAAAGAGAGCAGTATTCCAAAAACTCACCAAGTCCTAGCATCCATAATTAGTAACGCTTAGCATACACTTTATCGCCTGGCTGTTGCTTAGTCGCCATCGGCTATAAAAGGCTATAAGAAATTGTGTAGCCGGCTATAGAAGCTATTGGAAATCTTGTAGCCGGCTGTAGGTCTATGGTATTTTGGAACACAGATTCTACTGCCAATTTTTACCAGGGAAGGCCAATCAAACGATATAGAAACAGAAGATTGGTAGTGGCCGACGAAAAACGTAACACACGTGGAGCTGTCGTTCGATAATGGGTGGGCGGGGAGTGGAACTGTCTAATTGCTATTTTCGTCTTACAACTTCACTTACCTGGGATCTTACGGGAGTTTTTACGATAAATGATTGAGTTTTTTTAAATTTTTATCGTAAGCTCCTTTGAAGAATGGCTAAGTTTCATATCTGGACACAGATTTTCAAACAGTTGGTTCTGAAATTGATTTAAGCTTTTGTTCAGCAACAGTCCCATGAAAAACTATGTAAACCGATTTTCCTCGTTTGTTACTCCTGGCGTGTTACGAATTTCACTATTTCACTATTGGCGTAGCACAGGATCACCCTATCTACAGTTTCTAGCTCGTTGGGCCAATCAGACGAGTAGCACATGGAGGCACATGAACTATTTTTAATGATATTGTACTTTTTCAAAACAAACGGTTAGTTTTGCACTACGTTAGTTTTTTTCTTCATCCGCATGACAGATATTCAGCAAAACTTTATTGTTATTTATTGTCTTATAAACCAAGTTTCGTGCTTTCAAAGTAAAGTATCAGATTTTTCTTTGAAAAGAAATAAGCCACAGACCACAGACTCAGCAAAACGGGTTGACATTTCGATGTTTGTTTACAATTACGTTGAATGAACCTCAATCTTGCATGAAGTCGGTCGGTGACCCCTACAAAGGGCACCTCTGCGATGTGACAACGATATACCATGCAGAGGATAATGTAACGCATTACAGAATGATCCTGTTACAGGGGTCATTTTTCATAGGGGTGACCATTGACGTAACCCTCCGACCGTCTCTGAATAAAACCGGAAGTAAGGTCTTTGTTTACTGGATGTCGTTTTCATATTTTGTGCGTAATTATGATGAGAACATGTAGAAAAAAAGGTGAAATCAATTTTTTGAATACTTAGGTAGGTAGTAAATAACGGATCACTAAAGTTTTGCAATTTTTTGCCCACGCCGTGAAATGGGCTTTCGGCCCTGAGTGAAAACCCCTTCTTAAAATATTTTTTTTTGTTTGTTTCAACATCATTATTGAAGTAGTATCCTTGAAGACATAGTCTTGCAGCGAATGATGTTGAAAGTTAGATTTGACCGGCGCGGCGCCTCAACGTCTCTCGTTGATTCGTGCGTCATGCGATGATGTTGTTGCCGAAAATTTGGCCAAATAATCTCCTCACCCCTCCTCATCTATGTAAAACAGTTAATGAAAGATGTTAAACTTACGTAACATCAATATAAAATTAATTACACGTTAGGCAGGAAACATTTGAAAGCTTTTATAACCGCTACTCGCGCACAAATATTCTAACGTTGGAATATTGAGTATGAAATGTAATTTAATTTTAGATTCGAGGGAATATGGGGCATAAAGGAGGGGCTTGGAGGAAAAGGCCGAGGGTTGAAAAAATTCAGGGCGGGCCTGAAAACAACCCATATCGATAACCATACTGTAGCATTTTTGAGGGTCACCTATTAATATTTGAGGTTACTAATGCCAAAGTGTACAGTGTCCATTTTGGTCGAAATTGAGTCAGGGGTGGATTCTTAATCAGCCATTAGAGGAGAATCAGAAAATAATTCAAGAGTGTGCCAAAACAGCCAAAATCCTTTTCAATTAGCAGTATTAAAAAGGTAAGCTGTAGCCCAACGCAACAACCTTAAAACAGTTGTTTGCGTTTTTGTGACAAACCGCTTTTATGGACATTGTACACGGAGAAAAAAACCTCGTACGTGGGACCCGAAGTTTAGGTCATATGGATCTCTGAAGTAATTAGATTGATCATCTGAACACTTTAGGTCTAGCTGTCGAGGTTCGGATCACATAATCTGAAACTTCAGTTCTTACATCTGAAGTAGTTTCAGATGTGAGAACTGAAGTTTCAGATGTGTGATCCGAACCTCGACAGCTGGACCTGAAGTGTTCGGATGCTCAATCCGAAAACTTCAAAGATCCATAGGACCTAAACTTCGGGTCCCACGCACGAAGTTTTTTCTCCGTGTATACACTTTGGAACTAGTAGCCTCATTTCCAGTGGCAATTATCGTAAGTTAGCAACACTGTTTTCTCTCCATTAAGTCAAAAAATGGATTCTAGGTGAAGCAGCTTGTTCTAGCAAATATCGATTATTTTCCATGCATTTAAATGGACAAAATCCAGGACTTGGAACATGCGAGAACCACCGCTCATTACTCTCGGGAACAATTAACTTTTCCTCCGGGTTCCGGCGCGTCGGACGGTGAGCCGTCCAGTGCAAGTGTCGTGCACGATAATTGATTGTAAAGTACTGGATGTATTTATCGAAGAAAGTAGCCGGATGATCCTTTTCTACCCACCTGTTGCCAAATGCCCCCGATAATTAAATGGAAGCAATGGTTTTAAAGCGGATATTAATAGGACTCGATTCGCGTTCGACAACGTTGCTCGGCGTGCCGCGAAGCTTCTGTAAACACTCTGACCTTTAGACTTCCACCAAGATTGTCGGCAGGCGAGCGGTGCCGACAAATCAATTGCATGCCATGCCGTGACGATGCAAAATGCAGTGTCGTCCGTTTCACCCCAACTTTCTGGTTCTCCATATTGTTCTCTATTGTGCATTTCTATAAGATCATGACAATCTTTGAAGGTTCAGTTTGAAAACTGTTTTAAGAAGCCTGGGATCCCGACTTCAAAAACTAGGGTAGCGAGAAACTAAAAATTTTGATAATGGAGATGTTGCCTGTGTGAGGAATTTGCGATTTGACTGTTGATTCTCATGTAAAAGTTCGCGGAAAACACGATGGTGCCACTGGTTTTCCCTGAAATCAACCCCCAAGCTCAAAAAAAGCTCTCAAGTTGAGGCCATAATGGAGGGGATGTCCCAGGCTATCATGAGAGTTCACCTCTACGTCAAGACAAACTCTCCATGCAAAGATAGGGAGCAAATACATTGACAGGGCTGCCACTTTATTTGGGGACTCCAAAACTGAAAACACGGCAACCCTGTTAATGTATTTGTTCTCTAACTTTGCATGGAGAGTTTGTCTTGATGTAGAGGTGGACTCTCAGGATAGCTTGGAGTATCCCCTCCATTTTGGCTACAACTTGAGAGCTTTTTTTGAGTTTGGGAGTTGATTTTAGGGAAAACCAGTGGCACCATCGTGTTTCTCGCGAACATTTACGTAAGAACCAACAGTCAAATCGTAAATTCCTCACACATGCAACATCTCCATTGTACGTATTTTTATTATCATTTTTATTCTGTTCATTATTGAAGCTTCAAGCCAACTGCTCAACTACACGAAAGAAAGTGGTGAAAAGACACTGGGCTGCGGCTTTCTATTTACATATGCTTTACGTTGGTTTAAATATGGCAGATCAACCGATGTATCAGAAAGCACGCCACTCTACTAGATTCAAGTGATTAAAAACATGATATTTTCCCCTGTGAGCTTCAAAATAAGACGACTTTTGAGTTTGGTGTTTAGAAAGGTATCCTTCCTCATTTTTAGTATATTTTTGAATAAAAATTGTACAATTTTTAGTTCACCGAGGAATTTTAATATTGAGGGTCTTGAAGGACAAGGCTCATATATAAGTGCATTTTTAGCTATTTCGAGGAATGTGTGCGTTTGAGCACTGGAAAAAAACACATTGGATCTAGAGTCCAGACTCTTAAAAACATCGTCAAGAATAAGTACTCTTGATTCAATCAGAATCTAACTTAAATCAAGAACGAAGCCTCATAATTTAAGCGGATTTCGTTGTGATTCAAGCAAAAATCCGATTGAATCAAGAGTACTTTTTCTTGTCAATGTTTTCAAGAGTCTGGACTCTAGATCCAATGTGTTTTTTTTTTCCAGTGAAGTTTAGAAATTACATGGATCCTTATGGCAGAAATCAAGTTCTAACTGACTCTCTGATGCCTAAAGAAAGGAATTTAGGAGTAAATTTTTTTACAGGATATGAATTAAGTCTAGTTTCACGTGAAATCATTAACAGCTGAATTTGTTTAAGAACTGCAAGTTAACTTGACAATTTTGACGAGATAATAAAAGTTACGTATATTCGATCCTTCTACGCATTGCGTTTTATTGAACCAGTAGTCAGTCAATACTTTAGCTTCAGATTTAAAAATGAAATACGGATCAGGTGTCGAGCCTTCATAAAACGTGAGCCGTGAGGCTACGACGATCAATCTCACTCACCTCAAGTGCTGAAGTAATGTTTCATATGCGTGCGTTAAGCTCAAACATCATGCTGAAATGAGAGTCGTTACGAAGGGTCGAATAGTGTCTTTCTGATCGTTCTTTGGAGGAAGTAATATTTCATAAGCTACTTATGATGACCTCATCACCTTTTCTGACATTTCCTCAGATAAATGAATATAATATTGCTGCATCATCCTGGCTGCCACATTCGATTAGCCGATTATCTTTTAGATGTTCATCGATGTAGTTGCGTTGAGTATTCTTGTTCTTGGAGGCAGGATCAACTTTCAGTCATTATTAAAACTCGTCCCGTCGGTTTTCTTTTCAATCCAATATTTGCAGGCTTTATGAAAATACTAACAAGTGGCTAGTATGAGAGAGAAATATGTTGTTTTGGCGACGGATTTTACCATGTTTTTATTTCATCGTACAATTTTCAATCCTTGATAAAAAATACATTTTACAAATAAAATGCACTTTCAGTTGAGAAGTAAACATTGATAGAGGCGAAGGATCCGTCTGAAAATCTAAAAAAATGACGATTGCATTACAAACATGCTTCAATAATGTTTTAAGAAAAATGTCGATGTGAAATTCACCTTTTCAGACTAATAAATATAAAATTTAAGCTTTATCTCATGGTATTGAAAGCCACGAGCTCTAAATTGTACCACAGGTTCCCAAAATACTCATTTTTCATAATTCAGTAATGTCTGTTTTTTCTCACCATGCGTTGAAGTCACTCATGTCGGGTAAGCGCTCAGCTGATAGGGAGCGCTTTTTTATTTCGACCTGCCCATAGAATTTTAGTATACCAGTGGCAATACATTCAAATGGCACTGCGGCCCAACAACAAGATGGCGGATAGGTCCCTCACATATTTAGAATAGATTGATCTATTTCATGTACCTTATTAGTGCTTCTGATATCAAAGAGCGGACGACAATAATCGTTTTTTCTATAATTTATTTTTTTAACGGTGGTGTGGTTTTCTCAAAATTGATAGTTGAAATTTTTGTCGGGCTAGTCCCTTCACTCAGCGTTGCGTATCTTCTTCGGTGAACTTAAAAACGCGCCTCCATCATAAAAAGCTGAGCGCTTCTATAATACAAACGTATTAGAGCTTTCCCGCTTCTTTTTTATTACCGTGCGCGTTGAAGTCTCCGATACAGCAGCCATTTAGATTACACTTAGCGGCAAGGAATTACACTATTTTTGGCTAAGAAATAGCTTACGCGCTATTAGTTCCCCTGTGCAGATAGTTGATTTAATGGTTGCGAAAAAATTTTTAGTTCCTTCTTCCAGAGCCCAATCATCCCCGCGCGACCAAAAACTATTTTTGAAACTTAATATCGTGGTGTGCTCTGTGCTGCCTGATAAACTTTGAGACTCTATGAACCGACAAGATGTATTATAATGTTTTTTCAAGGGGGAGGGGGTGTCTCTTATTGAAGTTTTAAAATACTGATTTTTTTCATAGGGTAGGACACGTTGCTATAGCCAAACATTGACAAATAGAGTAAAGTTGCGTTCTTTTATTTTCAAACAGTAGAAATTGTATTGGTCATCATATTCCAGAGCTGCACTGAAAAACAATTCTCGGCGTTTTTACCAAGGTCCGTTGATACCTTTACCACCTCACTTTTTTACCAATTATTGGTAATTTAACCAAGACAGACTGGTAAGCTTACCTAAAAACCGGTATTTTTACTGTTTTTTTCAGGTTAGAATACCACTTTTATTGGTAATCAATTCCCAGTAACTTTGCCATTTTATCGCGGGAATTCTACCACAGTCGATAAAAAATATTGGCGTTTTTACCAAGGCCCAGTAAAATTACCGAGAAAGTTCAATAATTTTACCGAGATTTCTTGGTAAAATTACCAATTCTATAAAGGTAATTTTACCAAGAAAAAACTGGGATCAAATAGAACCCTAAATTCTTGGTAATTTTACCCTTTTCTTAGTAAATACACCGAGATTTTTTTTTCAGTGTGAGACAAAATATTTCCGGTGAAATTTATATTCCATTTTCGTGTTCAGAACCAATGTACACGCAAAAGGAGCAACCCTAACACAAAATACTGCAGTTGTCATAAGAATTTCTTATTGAGAATGATTCATTCATTTCGTAATATAAACTCTGAATGCGTCGTCGAAGCGCGAGCATGTACTCTTTTCAGGTCGATTTGAATTTAAGTCTCATTAGTGCATCGTTATGAATGAAATATTTTGAAAAGTAAGCTCGCCCGAACTTCATGAGCCCCGAAACGCTAAGACCTCCTGTGTCGGAGAACCCAACTAAAAACGGACATGTTCCGTTTCGGAATCGACCATTGCATGCACGGGCGCCTTCCTCGAGGGATGAGGCCCAAGCGACGGCGGGCGCCGATGTTTTGAGGAAAGTGAAACTGGAAGTTCAAAGTTCTGACCGTTTCACTGATCAGCTGCTTGTGAGCAAGTTGCGTCGACACTGATTACAAGTTAATCGCTTGTAACGTATTCAAATTCGGCTGCGCCGCGCCGCCGCGACGGGAAGTTTCACTTTTTCCATAAACGTTCGCTCGGATTCGGCCATGATATGAAGCATCGTTGGCACTTGCAGATTTTTACCAGAGTACTCGATTTATTTACGATAGAAGACGAATTTTTACTGTCAAGTATGAATTACAGTATTAATCTGTGTAAAAAACGAAATTACTTCCAAAGGAAACTTCGCTCATTCCACTGACAGACGGTTCGTGTCTTATTCCTGATATTGAATTTACCTCCCGAATAGAATTTTTGCAATTTTGACCGAGAAGCAGAAATAGTAGTTCTCAGCAAACCAGCTGAAACAACGTAATATGTATTCGATTTCTGTCAGCTATTTTGTTTTCAAAGTAAATATGAGCCTAATATCATTTTTTTAAAGTGAATGATATTTTTTTATTGCCGAATGTCGCCAAAAGACCAAATGGGCCTTTAATGATGAGAAAACATCATTGTATGTATATTTTGAAACTTGAGAAGTATAGTGCACAAAGAAAAATGCGCACTCTAAACAAACCGTGGAGTTACAGATGCAGTTAGTTACTTTCCCTCGTTTTCTCTGTTTTTCCAGCTTTACACGCGACTAGCTGAGGGACTGTGACTGCTAGGGATATAATAGTTAAAATACTCTAAAAAATTCGAATTTTAGCGTCATTTTACATGATAAAAAATAGGAAAACCCCCTAAGTGGACCCTTAAATATGCGTACCTGTGAAATTTGACAAAATCTTCCTCATCAAGACGAATTCAGCATACGTTCACTGCCCAGTCTGAAATTTTGAGAAAAAAGATAAGGCCGACAGCAGTATAAAAGTGCACTCTGCATGGATCACAGGAAGTAGGGATTGTAAGCTCATAATTAAATTTTTTTTTTATTTTTACATACATAAAGTCGCGATTATAGCGCCGCCTCGCGCTCTGCGACGCCCAATCGCCATTGCCCCCTATCCTCCCAGAGATCATCAGGCAATTGGCACCTTCTGATCTCCTCCTCCACCCCTTGTCGCCAACCTTTCACAGGACGTCCACGCCGTCGCCTTCCGGGAGGAACCCAATCGAAGACCTGCTTGGGCAACCGATCATCTGCCATCCTTCGCACATGTCCATACCAGACCAACTGCTTGGACCTGATATCGTGCACAATGTCCTTTTCCACACCCATTATCTCGCGTACCCTTTCATTGCGGATACGCTCTCTTCTCGATATCCCAGCAGACCTTCGCCAAAAGTCCATCTCGGTTGCCCTAAGCATGTCTTCAGTTCTTTTCTTAAGTTGCCAGACCTCACTCCCGTAAGTTACGATACTCTTCACGATGACGTTGTAAATTTTCCTTTTGGTCTCCTTGGAGATACTCTGGTCCCAGAGAACCCCATTCAGCATCGCGATAGCTTTCCTGCCTTGCTTTTTTTTATTTTTGACCAAGTAATACATGACTATGGTGAGAGGAACCACAGTCTAAGAAGCATTTCATGTTGATAAATGTAAAATAACAGTATCGTAAATATAACGAAGACCCTCTATACCAAACATATCATTTCATCAAAAATCAAGCAGGCTTTTAGTGGAGCTTACCGGTGTTTTTTCCGTGCTCTCTAAAGCTGACAAAGCTCTCCAAGGCTCTGACGAGTCTCTTATGAGTTGATTGTTAGCTCACATAATTTATGTAATCGATCAGCTGGCTGATGCAGTTGAGCGCAGAGCCACTGAAAGCGGATCTTCCAGTCAAGAACCGTCTTTGGTCGTCTCATTAGCTCAAACAGCGCCTTTGATGTTGCTAATCAATGATATTTTCTCGCCCGGTCCAATCACTTCATTATCATCAACGGAATAGTATTCTGATACTACTATAAGAGTCGGACCGGTTTAAAGCGGCGTTTAGACTGCCCGCGTCCGGTCGAAGGTGGCGCGCGTAAACGCTTCCGAATGAATCGTTATGCGCTATTGATCAACTCGCTGCGTTCGAGTCATCGGTGATTAAGCCTGAGCTATGCATAGTTTTTGTCCGAGGGTCAAGTCGTGAAGTCGAAGAAATCGGGAAAAAAACCAATTTGCTTATGCAAATTGAAACCTTAAAAAGCTGTATAATTATACTATAAAAGCTCTCCGACCCCCTAAATTTTCATTTTTTGTCACAGTTTGCTCTACCATTCTACTGGGACGGTTTTCATGTTTTTTTGCGGCTATCGACAGGTGGATTGCATTTTGCAGTATGGAACTACTATCTCCATGGCTCCTCCATAAAAGCACCGTTCTGAGTAGGCAAATCAATGGCATATACGGTGTGTTTAAAATGAGCCAGGAAAAGTGATACATTCTTGCAAAATGTGGTCCAGCTCCAGGTCCTTAGATGGACTATATTATGCACTAATTAGGCACTATTTCTTGCTCATTTTAGAAACAACGTACATGCCTTTGGTTTCCCTATGCAGAAAGGTGCTTTCATGGAAGCGCCTGAGGTATAGTGGTTCCTTCTTGCAAAATGTAATCCAAATGAGCCCTATATTCAGATTTTAAAAATATGACTAAGGTGTTTTCATATTACGTATTAAAGCTACGAGATATCCATTTTAGATGATGTAAAAGTTTATTTTTGTCACACTTGATTCTAAAAGTTTACCATTAATTTTTATGATTTTTGCGGCTATTGATAGAAGATTAGTCCCTAGATGAGCCCGCTGTAGTTGGGTTAACTCTCAGGGACCCGCAAAATTTCCTTTTAGGAGTTGAACCGCGGACCCCTAGTTTACCAAAACTAACGGCATAGTGATGCATATCGAGTTCCTCAAAGTATCTGATGAGCAGACTTCTTTTCCAAAAGTCTTGGTCCATTTCTGTTGAGCTAAATCCATATTTCTATTTTGCTTGGCTCCTCTATCCAATTGCGCCAAACAATTTTGCATCGGGGTTTGGTAAAAATTTAAATGAGGGCAATTATTTCAATCAAGGATCTTACTGTTAGTCTAATCAATGTTAGCACTTATGAAGGAACAGAAACAATTCAGAACACCCTGTCTCTCTCGGATGAAGTCACCGCTGAAGAAAGCAAACGAATTGAACCCCGACCCCTCGACTTTCGACCGAATCGATACTTCCCGTCGTAAAACTCGTGCGAGTGAGTTATTATAGCGGATCGATTAAGCAAAACGCAATAAATTACGCATGGAAGGACTCAACAGGTTCTCGACGGGAGAAAGTGACCTTGTCACCGCCGGGATGCACCGCAGCGCCTTCCTCCGGGCGGTCACTTTATGGTCATTTTCCCCTTAATGGCTGCAGTATTAGCGAACAAAGCAATCATTATTCCACCAATCAAACACCGGCGTTTATTTGGTCTGCCCATTATTATGCGGCCAATCGAGGGGCCGCCCGTGAATCTTCCGCCTTCATGCATCCTCGCCGTTGTCACGTTTACCGATGGACCACCGGGAAGGGTCAGAAATCGAGTGTTAACAAGTCATGATTCTATGTTACCTTTATTGGGGAAGTGTATGGACATGTCATTTGCATTACATTCTGCAATTAGGAACCACTATCTCTGGCTCTCCTATAAGAGCACATATCTGCATAGGGAAACAAATGACATGTATGTTATTTCTAAAATGGGTCAGAAATAGTGACTCCTTATTGCAAAATGTAATCCATTTGATGTAAGTATCAGGGCTACAAAGAACACTCGATCATCTTAGGGTTGCTTCAAATAGTTTAATGAAATAACCGGTAATGAGCCTTGGATTTGAAGTAATCAGCTGCCTCTCTTTTCGACCCTGACTTGTTCCCAGGGGCATCAGTAAAAGCCTGATGGATTCCCGGACTTTCACACGTATCCATATTGTCCTCGTATAGAGGTAATTTACATGATTTTCCATAAAAATTTCATGTGGGTAATGAACCGAAGAATATCGATGGCCAAAATGCGAGATCACATATCTTTAACGCGGTATTCCACAATTTCCGCTCCTATATTTTTCCTAAAAAAACGAGCATTGATTGAAATTTATACAGAATATTCTGCTAACTGAGAAGAAAGATAAGGCAATTTAAAAAAAAAATACGTTGGCTAGTTTTCCAAAGAAAGAAATGAAGTATGATAGGGAGTCTCCAGCTGTAAACGGAGATATGTGGTTTCGCTATTTGGCCATCGATATGAAGAGAGGTCATGCAAAAATGCAGATGCAGTGGAAATCCAATTTGATGAAATTATAACACAAGCGTCTAAATCACTCAGAACCTACTCATAGGAAAATGAATAATTACATTTAGACCATACCAACCATA
The DNA here is from genome assembly GCF_001854935.1 of Bemisia tabaci. Classification (NCBI taxonomy): domain Eukaryota; kingdom Metazoa; phylum Arthropoda; class Insecta; order Hemiptera; family Aleyrodidae; genus Bemisia; species Bemisia tabaci. The sequence goes on along the minus strand of NW_017547298.1, from coordinate 4,230,548 downwards.
CCTTTATGTTGAACCAAACCCGATTGACGATCTTGTATACAAATAGATTTACAAGTTTATCCCAGTGTAATCTTTCAAAATGAGCTCTCACTTTAAGCTGACAGCAGTGCTTTCGCTCTTCCGCTGAGAAGGATTTCGTGTGGCATCAGTAATCAATACAGGATTGCACTTTGCGATTATTGCGCCTCTAAAAACGACCTGTCCAAGCACTAGACGAAGCTCGTATGAGTTTTACTTCCTGACATCATGCGATAGCCTCTCTCCTCCTCCCTTTCCTTTTGAAGAACAATCAAACGGCTTTATTTTTTTCGACATGGTAGCGTTTGAGATAAATCAGAGGCTGTGCCAGGGTTTATGTGTCTATTGCATTAATATCTTTGACTTTTACATCATTGTTTTAACCTCTCTAATTTTAAAAGTTTATAATTTGTCATATAGTCATTTAGGAGATTCATCTTGCAGGTATCCTCATTTTTCGGTCATTATCAGATGATTATAATCACTAAAAGAGCATGCAGTCTTCAAATGTCCAAATAATGGCTGGTTTTTTGTTACCACGTTGCATGAAGATGGAAATTACTATAGCAAACCGATACTGAGGGAAAATGGTACGATGAACCCTTTATTGTGTTTTGAACCCCATGATTTTACTCTCTGCGAGAAGCACGGATCAAGATAATTAGTCATTACTAAATTCCTGATCATTTATGGATTACTTTTTGCAATAAGAAACCACTATTTCTAGTTCTTCTTTAAAAACGCCTTTCTGCACAGGGAAACCAACGGCATATACTTAGTCTCTAAAATAAGCCAGAAATAGTGGTTCCCTACATGGCTGGATTCACCTACTTGCCACCCCCCTCTCATTCGTTTTGAAACTCGATAAAAACCATCAAGAGGAACGTGTCAGCGGGGGAGGGGTGCATGAGACATATTTACTCGTGTTAAACACATTTTTTGGAAAAGCCCTGTCAACACAACTAGCAAAAGTTCACGAAACTTTGCGCGAACGTTAAGTTCCGTAAACCTATCTCTGTGTGGACAAGGCCTCCCCTTAATAAGAAATGAACGAAAAAATTATGAAAGAACAAACATAAATGTAGATCAATGATTTTAACTTCTGCCGCTCCGCGCAGACCGCACCGTGTTTGGCGCAATGCGTGAAGTATTCCGACAGTCTTGTAGGCGCTATGCGTTTCACGCCGACCGCTGCTGAACGCACTGTGTTGGGCGCAACGCGTGAAGTATTCACGCAGTCTTGTAGGCGCTATGCGTTTCACGCTGACCGCACTGTGTTTGGCGCAATGCGTGAAGTATTCATGCATTATTGTAGGCGCTATCCGTTTCACGCTGACCGCAATGGCTGCACTGTGTTTGATGCAATGCGTGAAGTATTCGTGCAGTCTTGTAGGCGCTAACATGTGTTACTTGCCGATCGCCGCGCCGAGGGCTTCTCCTTTTCATCTCAAGTCCTCGTTATCATTTCTCTCTAAGTCGCGCCGTTCCAGGCCAAATTGCGTGTTTGGTCTCTCTCTTAACTCGACTTATTGAATGTGCTGTCTCTTGTATTACTAAGAGACGAAAAAATTAGAAATTACTAAACTCTCAGGAAATGAGAGATTTTGTCGCCTTTTCTCGTTTGTAATTTTGTTTTTATAAATCCGATTTTTTTTATACCTACACTTGCATAATGGTTTCGTGTACCAGTCACTTGATAAGCACTGCCAGAATAATAGAACTAGGCACTAGATTCCCTGGGATCATATATTACCAGGAATCCAGCGAGCACTAATATTATTTATTTCCTATTAGAGACTTCAAGCAACTTTTATAACACGTCCAGAGAGGCTAGTTTAATTTTAAGCTGAAGTACTCTGTTCTGTTTCCTTTTTCCTTCTTTTTAAATGTACTTAACATACGTAAATATACTCTAAAATGGTTGCATTCGGTTTCAGAAGCCTTTAATAATCAACTATCTTAAAAATTCGTGCTCTATATTAGTCTTTTTCCATTCTACTCGTAATTTCAAATATTTTGAAATCCTTTGCAATCAAAGAAAAAATGACCTAATCCCGATAGATTCAATGGCTAGTTGAATCTCTTCAGCACTTTTTTGCAACGAAGAATAATGCTACGCAGCCATGATCATCAGATGATTTGATTAAACCACCCCATCAAAAAATCCATTCCAATCAGTCATTTCTTCACAACAATCAAAAACAAAAGGAGAAAAAACTTGTGGTTTGACAACATAGTATTGTGTGCATCGTTCGATTAAATCGAGAAGAAACCGCAAACTTGTGCCTGCATTTTATTCAAAGTACAAAGGACACTTAAGAAAGGATTCCTGGCCCACTTTAGTCCCGAGGTAATTGAAAAGCTGCGTTATGAATGGCTTCTCTACGACCGGTGAGAAACTGAGATTCCTCGTGAAATTATTAGCTTGACCAAGATGGCTGGCTCTTAGGGAAGGATTCCTAGTTGGGTGGCCAACGAGTGCAAAATGTGTAGGGTCAGTACCGCGGGAAAATAAAATTTAATTAAAATCAGAATAAAACAAACCGAAACACGCATGTAAAACTTTTCAAATTAACATACTATTTTACAAGTGAAAAAAAGGTTAGTATAAAGGTTTCTTTTCAATTTTAAGGGGTTTTTTGAAAAGTTAAAAAATGCGTGTTTCGGTTTGTTTTATCCTTATATTAATTGTTATAATAAGACGCAAAATGCGCTTCACATTGAATGAAATGTGATTCTTAAAGGTCATACCACGTCTTCGTCGATCCAAATAATCAACTGCTGATTCGAAAATGGATTTTTTTGCACTTGAACGAATGCGGACGTATAGATGTAAAAATAAACCGTCTGCTAACATTGACCATTTAAATTTAAAATAATCGACGTTTATACCTCTCTTTCGATGTTAAAACAGTCGATTGCAAGGCAACCAGTACTAGCTTTCTGACAGTGCATCATTTCGTCGCTGGTTAATGTAACCACGTGCTTAATCAATACTAATATGAATCTAGTAGTATGGATTACATTTTGCAAAAAGGAAACACTAGTATTCCAATGATGCTAAGATTGTGCAACTTCATCCTTTGCAATAAAATTGCGGAAATCGTGAAAAACTATGAAAAGATGGTAATTTTTGTCTTAAATTCACAGTTTTTAGCGAGTAAAATAGAAACTATAAATGGATAATCGGGTTTTTCCTCCAAGACGAAAGAAGTTGCACAATTTAGCAACATTGCAATGCTAGTGGTTCCTTTTTTTTGCAAAATGCAATCCATCTATTCTACGGTAGTCTTTTGATACATTTTCGTAGGGTCACATGCTGATCGAGCTTTGCAAAAAGGAATCAAGTTTTTTCTTTCGAAAAAGAGGGGTCTGCTTGTTGTAAGGCTTCTTCTTCTTCTAATTAAAGTAAAGTCAAAGTAAAACACGCGTATTGGTACGTAAGTATTGGTACTAATACAAATGCTTTCAAAAGCTTTGTTGACCACGGGAAAACCGGTGCTTGTCCATTCGGTTTGACTTCAGATTTTGATTTAGATCCATCCTCAGAACTGAGAAAAAATACGAGAGTCACATTTCACCGCAAAATATCCAGTGGCGTGGCGTGCTTCGCGATACAACGATTGATCTGTCATTTAAACCTATGGAAAAGGTTCGATTAACATGGTGTTCGCAGCGAACACCTTAATAATCGATTCTTTAGCACGGATTCAAATGGGGAAATATCGATAATCGATCATTCACGCCACGTCACGGAAAATATCCCTGAAAATTCTCTATTTAAAAAAAAAAAATCTGTCCTTTTTTAAAAAAGCTCATTAGTATCATTATGAAACTAATAAAATCTATCATTCTCTGGTTTCAGAAAGAGGACGAGGTCTCGGTGAAGGATGCGCTGAACATGAGCTGGGAGGACGAGCCGGAGAGCTACACGGTGCTGGAAGTGGGCACACCGCCCGACTCGGGGATCCACGAGCCGTGCCCGCAGTTCTGCTGGGACTTCGACAGGAAGCGCAAAAAGCAGAAGAGGCCGCCAAACGCCAAGAGGGCCGACGACTCCGAGGTGGACAGCGACCTGGGCAGCGAGACGGAGGAGGACGGCTTGTACAGCACGGTTGCCGAGGACGCCAGGCGCAGCTCCCAGTATTGGTCCTTGTAAGTTTCCTGTTCCCTCAAGGAAAATCCCATCGAAAAAAATGAACTCTAAGGCTGCGTTCCAGCAAAGCTGCACCTAGATTTTAGGCAATAAGCCCGTCCTCGCTGAACTCGTCATTAATCCAAGCGTAGTTGGTACTAATCCTAAATCTGGGCGATGTTCTCAAACCTGCCTCTCTAATCAAGAGTAACATGAAAAGCAGAGAGGAAAACAACGGAGGCAAGGCTAAAAATACGATTTTAAAAATTTGTGACGTTTTGATTTAAAACTGAGTCATTTTCAGACGGAAAGTAAATTATGTATGTATGTATGAGCCGCTTTTACGGCGCGCTAGGGCGCTCTGCGACGCCTATTCTCCACAGGAATCTGTCATGGTAGAGATCCTCCGGAAGGTGGCATCTCTCCATCTCTTCATGGATGCCCTCTACCCACCGTTTGGTTGGACGCCCTCTCCGTCGCCTACCTGGGGGGACCCACTCCAACACCTTCTTCGGCAACCTGTTATCAGCCATTCTCTGCACATGCCCATACCATACCAATTGCTTGGTCATGATATCGTGCACAATCGTCCCCTCAACGCCCATTATCTCTCGGACACGTTCATTCCTGACACGTTCTCTCCTCGAGATTCCAGCCGATCTTCGCCAGAAATCCATCTCGTTCGCCTTGAGCATTTCTAAAGTAAATTAAACATTAAAAATATCGATTAAAAAAACCTGAGAAAACTTTTCTCTCTAGGGAGAATAGTTTTCTCTCCGGAGGAAATAGTTTTCTCTCCGGAGGAAATAGTTGTCTCTGGTTTTTTTCATCGAAATGTTTGAATTAATTAATTTATTTTCCGATTGAAAATGACTCAGTTTTGAGTCTAAACGTCTCTTGTTATTAATGCTGTATTATTACCCTTATTTACCGCCCCACCATGTTTCACCATGTTACCACTAACCCGAACTGCTGCATAAAAATGTGTATCCAATCAAGAGTGTTGATGCGTTCTTTCCGTGTGTGTAATAAGTAGCCTCTTCCACACATTATACAGAATGTACCTCGATACGGAGAAAATTACTCTCCGGCTACGTCCTAGAATGGAATCACCTAAAGTTTGGATATAGGTGCATGGTATCAGTCCTATTCTCTCAAAACTGTACGCTTTATCTGAGTAAAGCTGGTAGTCACCGAGAATCCCGGTAATACCGTTTGATCTATATCTCGAGGCATGAGCACTAAACCTTGCATGTACTCTGTGGAAACGAAAGAGGTCGTCTCCTTAGGGAAAACAGTGATGGAGCTTTCGAATGTTGCCTGATCTTCCCTGATAACATTTCGATACTCCGAAAAACAAGTTTTATGCAAGTCAGGAACTTTTGAACCTCTCTTCCCCTAATTACTTGAGATAATGCATAGATTCTATGCATAAATTCTATGCCATAGAAAGCCTCTTGTAAACATTTGTCTATACTTCTTTTCATATCTAAAATACCTGCAAACTTCAAAGAAAGATACTCATGAGGTTCCTCATAAATCATTATGTTGGAGGATACGTGGCAATATTCGAACGCTCATTCAGCGTAAGGTTGGCATAGCAGAGATGATCGCTAGTTTAGTAGTATCTGACCAAAAATGGAGGGAAATGTCAAATCTCACGCATGGCCTAATGTGAGACTAAAAACATTCATAGTTTGAAAACTTGAGAAGGAATAAAAAGGAGTGAAACACGCGATAGTGAAGTTTAACTTTTTATCTTAAAAACTAGGAAGGAGGAGTTTGCTTGATTCAATTTTGATTCGAATAACTTTCACAATTAATTCACTCTAACAACTGATCGTGGACATTCGGCCGTGATATACTGAATTTCCATCTGAAACATTTTATTATCAGTTCGAGCTTTAATTTTACGAGAGCAGACCCTCTTGCAAGATGATTTCTAAGAAACTGGGACACTTAAATAGCCAACTTTAGGAAGCGTACATATTTGTCAAAAGATGTACATCAAACTCCATCCAGGCTCAGCTTGTGCTACGACTTTCACCGCACCAATAAATTATCATTAGAATTTTATTTTCCTCGATTCTGATCGCTTTAAGTAATGCCCCGAGCCGTTTGTGCCATTAAAAATTGTCCCGTTCTCGACACCAGTCTTAAGGTGACACTTACAGTTGCGTTCTTGCCTTTTTCGTTTAGAGTACAATTAAAGCATGATTCTGAAGGAAAGTTTGATTTTTATGTATTGAGTATTCGGCTATCGCGGTTTGTGATTAGTACTGTGTCGTGAAGTTGACAAATAATTAAAGATTTAATGGATTATTTGTCCATTCAGCAATCTGCAGCCACTGTGTATTTAATCTACGTAATATCTTCATTTGGACGTATTTCTGTCAAACGGAACTATGTGCATTATTACGTGAGCCCTGTTATGCATGTATTCTTGGGGGTCTCAGGGCTCATGTCTTAATGCACATAGTTCCGTTTGATAAAAATACGTCCATTTCATCAATGAGCTTGCAGCATGTATATAAGAACCATTTTTTTCAAGTATATGTAGAAAGGATTTAATCCAAACCGGTTTTTTATGGCACCGTCAATACAGCTCACAGCCGAGAGAAATGCATATGAGTTGCTAATCTCTCTCGTCTCCTTGAATGATATTATTACCAAAATAGTCAGATTTTTACGTTGCGAATTCGTGGTTTTTCTCAATAAAAAAAAATCCTGAATAAAAACATTTCGTACATAACACCTGTTAACTGGGATTGTCAATACTTGCGGAGATTTTTCCATGTGCAAGGATGCAGAAAATGTGATTTACAGATATTACATATGGAAAGATAAGGATGGCCTAGAAACCTCTAATTATTAAACTTTTCATTCTATAATAATCTTTTACAATATTTGATCTGTAAACTCTAATTACTACGCACCTACTTCAAAAGTTAGTGGTTTTATCGTGATAAAATATTTAAAATTTGTTTTTCGGCTGGGCTTATTAAAAGTTGAAGAGATTATTAGTTTAATTAACGTAATTTCTCCTTTCTTTATATTTCATGGTTTTCTAAAATTTTAAGACAGCAAAACCGTTACTATGCAAACACATGTGTAAATTCAAAATGAATATTTATTAATGTTGAACAAATTTTTGGATTCTCGCGCCGCTTTTTCTGAAGATACTGCGAGACTTTAGAACGAAAAACTTGTTTGCATTCGTTTTTTCCGATTATACGCTGAAAGTGATTTTACCATTCTAAATATTCAATTTGAATTGTTCTTGGGAAAAGTTCGTCGTTGAAATGGTATACTAATGTGTCGATATCTTAAATATAAAGCCGATATTTGATCTTCTGCTAATTTTGCCGCGGAGTTGGCGATCGCAGACAGAGTTCATTGGGTCTAAATGTAAGACTGAAATTGACGGAAATGAATCGTTTTATCCTGCAAAAGTGCAAGTTAAATAAGCGGACAAGATGACTTTGCGGTCTGTTTTTCTCACCGCAACGAGTCCTTGTAATGCGATGACCGCAGGCCTGAAACAATCTATTTCCCAGGTTCCCAGGAGACCGTACCACAACAATTAGGTCACCCACCACTCTAGTATATATTTTAATTTTTTCGAATTTTCAAAATGATCAACTGCTGATAGACAAGAATATTCACTTCAAGTGGGCAACAATTAACCCTCTCTTACATAGATAATTTTTCTCATATAGAGCGTATATCTCAGTTGCAATGTTTCAAAAAGTTCATTCCTGATGTATACTTTGGAATGAATGTATAATGCTCACTTTTTCACACGTAAGTTTCAACGCTCTTACCTGAGAGATTAGAAACAATCGCATAAAAAGATTGAATTTTGCAAAAAGGAACCAGGAGAGCTGCAATGTTGCTAAGATTATGTAGCTTCTATTGTCTTGGCAGAAAAATCCGATTGTTTATAAACAGTCTCTACTTTACTCGATAAAACTGTAAATTTAGGACAAAAATTACCATATAAATTTCATATTTTGCAGGATTTCAATAGTTATATTGCAATGGATGAAGTTGCAAAAACTTAGCAACATTGCAATGCCCCTGGTTCTTTTTTGCGAAATGCAATCGAAAATATCTACAATATGCTCGAAATAAGGTTTCCACGTAGAACTCATTTTAATATTTTACCATCGACTTGAAAAATAAGTAAACCACTTTACTTAAGTTCAGCAAACATTGTGAAACAATGTCTAAAAGGTACAAATAGTAGCACTGAATATATGGTATTAGGAATGTAGCCGAGTGCTAGAAATAATGTAACATTTTTCTTTAAAAAACTCACTTTTTATTGACAAACTTTGACCGAAGCTTTTCGAAAGCCCTTTACTCAATCGAATTACACCGTTCCTGACTATTTTACAACGATTTCCAATGTTTAATGTGTGCGTTTTGATTTGCAGGCCCGGCGCTCTTGGAACGGTCCCTTTGTACGAGAACGCATCGAAGAAAAAGGCCACGAAGCACTTCTACGAGAACTACCGGCTCTCCTCATCCCTGAGCAGCTCGGACGAGGACGAGACAGCAACGGGCTCTAGCGGAGAGAACGAGGAACTCGAGCACATCTACGACTACGTAGAAAACGTCCACGAGGGAGGCAGTCCACTGGGCAAATCTTACCCGGTCAACGTCTTCTTGAGCCTCATTGAAGGGGCTGACAACACTATCAGCCCGGATCCGAACATATACGAGGTGCCCCCCGGCGCCATCTTGAATTTAGCCGGGTCGCCCCCCGACAACCACTCCATGCACAACATAACACCCCCTAACGGGTTCAAGGACACCCTCACCTGGGGTCGCCGCCACGAGTTAAGTTCCCTCCCGGTCGACGCTCTGTATTCGTCCGTCGTCAAGCCCAAGAGGAAGAAAGTGAAGAAAAGGCCCGGGCTCGACGTGCTTAAGAATCTCACCGCGCAAGAAGACGTCGAGGCACACACAGCGACACCTCCTGGTGAAGAAGTCAAAGAAAAGACAGAGACTACCAATGAGGTACAAGAGGTTGAGTCCTCAGAAGTGAACTCAAAGAACGAGTCCTTGCAACTGGATCCTAAGAAGGAAGAGGATGCGAAGGTGACTCCTGAGGTAGCCCTAGAGGAGCTGACTGAAGTTGCACTTCTTGCAAAAAGCTCAGTGACTAGCAACAACGAGAAGGTCAAAAAAGAAGAAGTAACGAGGGTAGCTGAAGTGAGGACGGAGTCTGAAGTGGAAAAGGCCACAAAAGAATTGAGAAATGCTGTAGGGAAAATCGGAAGGTCCAGGAGACAGAACGATGCTGCTGAATCCTCTGCTGAGGTCGAAAAAGTAACCACTGAGGTGACTGTTGCCGAGAATAAGGCTGCAAAACCAGGGTGCCGGGCGGAGAAAAAGACGAAAGAGAGACCGGCGAGAAAACCCAAGCCTGCGATCAAACCAGAAAGCACTGATAAAGAGGCACCGATGTTGCCAGAAGCTCCGGCAAAAACAGAAATTGGCAAGGCTGTAGACTCAAAACAGTCTTTCAAAGAAGAAAATGCAGAATTAAGCAGTGAAACACGAGGTGGGAAAAATGAAGCATCGGCTACTGATGAAAGTAAAATAAAGAAAAGTGAACCGCACAAAGAGGCTTTGATCAAATCAAAGGAAGTCACAGCCGAAAATCATGAAAGTTCAGAAAAGCAGAGTAAGTCACCGCAGAACAACATTAAATCAGATACTAACGAAAGGGCCAAGAAATCAGATGGATCCCAGGGCACTTTAAGACGGAAGAAAGGAAAAGCCAAACATGCACCGACCGTCAAGTCTCCTGAAGAGACAGCGTCTTCACCTGCGGGAGACTCGTGTCCCCCGGAGAGTAACTCAAAACCAACCTCCGTTAACAAGAAAAAACAGAATAAAAACTCCCGACCAGATCCTAAAGAAAAAATGAAAGGTTCGAAAGCTCCCGCTAAGAGTGACAGGCCCAAAGCTGAGGATTGTGACGCAGGGAGTCGACCTCCAATAATCCCGATTCTGAAGAAGGTTGTCAACGAAAAACAAACTCCAAGTCAAGAGAGATACCTCAAACGGCAGATAAGTCATTCTCCGTTGGAAACCATCGACCAAAGCGATGAGAAAGGTAAAGCGAACAAACTAATTACGCCGCCGGAAGTACCCGCAAACAAGACTGAAAATAACGATCAGGTCGGCAAAACCCCTCAAAATTCAACGTGTGAGCCAAAAGAGAAGTTAAACACCGAGATTAAATTTTGCGGGAAGGACGAGACATCAAAAACGTCAGAGCTTGATGACACATCGCGTTTGGTTAGCGAGGAGGAGACAGACCAGACGATGCTCACAAGTTTCTCTGAGAATCTTCAGCAAAATACTCCCATCGCCATTGAAATTTCTGACGACGGCACCTGGGGATCAGCCGATCCGAATTCTACCTCTGAAAAAGCGGAGACGGAAAGCTCAGAAAAGTGCGAGGAACTCAAAAGTTCAGACTTCCTAAACGCAAATCTGTCTGCCGAGGACATAAAAATGCAGCATGTATTGTCCGAGTATGGGAACTCCTATTTCATTCAAACCGCCAACAAACCTGTTGAGAAGAAAAGTTCTCAACCAGCTGGCGCCACTAATCATGTTGGGAACAAAGGCAAAGTTAAAAGCTCTGCGCCGGCTCAAAGATGCAGCCTTAGAGACGAGCTCAAACGCTTTGTGAGAGAGTCTGAGATGGCTGCTCAGAGAGCTTTGGAAGCTGAGACGGAACTTCCGAAAGAGCAGCGACCGGAAAAGATTGTTGGATCCGAGGTGACTCCGCAAGAAATTCATAAATTTGAGTCAGGCACGGAAACGGAAGATGCTGAAATTTTGGCAAAGGGAAGGAAGGGCGTTCTTGAAAAGACGATGGTACGCGCTAAGAAGAGGGACAGCTGGATCAAAGGTAATTTAACAAAAATTGAACATCATCGTTAGGTATGCAGTATGTAACCATTTGTATTGTCAAACCCAATCAAAGTAATGACGGTTTGAAATGTGCACTGAGAAATATTTCTGTTTGAATTATTAAAAGAGTTTTTAGAATATTTCTCACAAATTCGAGCTAGTTGTTTAAAAAAAGTCCAACTCGAAGTTACTCTTCAACTAAAACTCTGTTAATTTTTAAAAACTGAAAACAATTGACATTGTTTTTACAACAATTATTGGACTTACGAGCGGTATTCATGAGAGTTGTTTTTGATTTCAATATTTTATAGGTATTGTTTGTGCGCAGCTAAAGAGCGTAGACTTCAGAGACTGTGAACTGCTAAGAGAATTTTCTTTTTCTACGTTTATGGCTTACAAACTGTTAATTTTAAATAAAACTACATTCAGTCTGTCGATATAAAAATGAAAAAAATCACCTGCAGCTTACTTTAGGGGACATTGAAGCATATCCCACGATACGTGTAAAATTTGTGATAAGATTTCTCAACTCAATTTGACAGAAATCGCTGTAACTGCCTTGTGCACCCAAATCCCCTTTTCTGCCGTCTCATGCTATAAAATGCAATATTTGGCATTATGAACAGTAATATTAATGAGGCCGAGAAAATGTTCAATTCCGTCACCATCCGGCGAAAATATCACAGGCGCCATGCGACGTTTAAAATTTTCCGCCTCCATTTTATTTTTTTACCGAGAAATCGTTCAACGAAGCTGTCCGAGAATTTCACTTAATTTTTTTTCTGCTGCCGATAAAATTCAGTGAAATTTTCAAACAGTTTCAACCAATAATTTCTCTGATAAAGAAGAGAAAGGCGGCGGAAATTTTGAAACGTCGCATAGCGCTTGTGATATTTTGGCCGTGACGAATTATCCCCTCAGTAGTATGATCAAGTCAAACTTAACAACACTCGCGAAAAAAATTAGTAATTTCCGTCTCAAATTTTAAAGCTTAATAAGTTTTGGAGCTATCACTAATTTCACTATTCACACAAGTACATACAATTTGACCAAGGCTCCGGTTTAAATTTCTTCTTTTCAAGAAATCTCAGTGACGTCAAGCCAATGCACCGAATATTCTACGCAATTGTTCTCCTGTAGTCTTGATTTCCAGTGAAAGCTAGCGCTCACGTACAAATCCTCATAATTGACACATTTGCGAAAGAAAGGACGTCGTTCTAGTCGATAAACTTTGTGTGCCCGGTCGAGAGCGAAAGGGTGAACTTGTGGGAACCGCATAAGAAGGCTGCAACAAGAAGTGAACTGAGTTCGCGTCAAAACATACACATCAATCATCTACAATGAGCCCTGAAGTCCATAAGAGCGCTCGAGTCCCAGGGTTCATGTTTCAAGAGCGGCCGATCCAAGGAGGATTATTACTTGGCCCATTGTCGGGGCACAATGTAGCAAATTTACCGGATGAAAGAGAGCGATCGTCCGGGACAGGTGATTCCGATGGAGCGATTGCGATATATCGATTGTTATGCCGTTTAAACCTATGGAAAAGGATCGATAAACAGGGTGTTCGCAGCGAACACCTTAATTATCGATTCTTTACCATAGGTTTAAATGGCATAACAATCGATATATCGCAATTCACGCCACGCCACTGATATTTTGAACGGGAACAAGCGTGGATTTTTGAGGTATCGATCGGGTTCGATTCACTCTCACCGGTAGACGGGCTGGCATATTTTTCACGCTCGATTAGCCGACAAGCGCTAATTTAATTTGGCTAACGACGCGACTGCGCTACGTGATGCGGAGCGCTCGCCGCCCACTCGGCGGGGCCGGGGCTTTGTTGGTTATTGATTGGATCTAACCTGGAATCAGATGCAAAATGGAGCACGGCCGCTTTCGTCTTCCGAGTTCCTCACGACCGCGGATCGCTGTCGGTGCAGCGCGGAGTGGCGCCTGGGGTCAAAAAAGGGGTGGGCTAGTTATGGAAAATTCTACACAATCATCTTTTTCTTTTCGTTTTTCCCCCTTTTCCTCGGTATCTTCTTCCTCTTCTTCTTCTTCCTCCTCTTCTTCTTCCTCCTCTCCCTCTTCTTCCTCTTCTTCTTCCTCCTCTTCCTTTTCTTCTTTTTATTCTCCTTTTTCCTTTTCTTTCTTCACTTCCTCCTCTTCTCTTTTTCTACCTCTTATTGTTGTTGTTGTTGTTCTTGTTCTTCTTCTTCTTCTGCTTTTTCTTCTTCTTCTTATTCTGCTTCCTCTTCCTCTTCCTCTTCATCCTCCTCCTCCTTTTCTTCTCCCTCTCCCTCTTCTGCTTCTTCTTCTTCTACCTCTTTTTTTCTTCTTCTTCTGCTTATTCCTCTTCTTCCTCTTCCTTTTTCTCTTCCTCTTCCTTTTTCTCTTCCTCTTCCTCTTCCACCGATGTGATAGTAAAAGTACGCAGTCACGGCAATCAATTAAAAATTTCAAATATTTCCACGCATACTTTATTTTTGAGGAGGCAAACAAATCCGTATTAGAGTAAGTACACCATGACTAGAAATTTTCACGGAATGGCCATGGAGTCATGGAAAATGGCAAGAAAAAATATCAAAAGAAAATTCAGAAGCATAACGTCAAGTGCGAAAAAATTTTGATTCGTTGCAATTAAAATGAATGATTCAGGAGAAATTGTCAGAAACGATTCCGGATAACATATTTTAAGTCTTGTAGAAGAATTCCCATTATCATCACGTTCTATACATGCTTTACATTTTATAATACTGGTGCTTTTTCAAACCAGACCTTGCCACATGTTCGAGAGACAGTTTAATATGAGAAGGAAGAAAGGGGGTAAATCTATAGATAGGTGTATATCAGGCTTGACAATGTCCTCATAGCGAACATGATTACGTATCAATTAAATGAGTATGTGTAACTCGCTAGCAGTAGCCTCAATTAAGGCCCATTAGAATCAATGTGGCTAAGCTACATTCTGGCGAGTGACAAGCTGCAGAATTATTTATGAGAAGCGTCACAATTTGCACGACGAATGCTGCTCGAGAATTTCTATGTGGCAACTTTCATTTCCTGGTGATAGCAGCTCTGATCTCGCACCTGCCCGTTCTATTTGAAATATTTAGATATTCCTCGTCATAATAGCAAATGAAATCAGTTTTAGCATCCTCATCCGAAAAGAGAATAAAATGATGTAATGCAATTGGCCGAAAGATACTCCGACTGAGTCTCATAAAATATTCGAGGGAAAGGGGTACTTGATGCCTTTCATCGTTATTCATTTTTTTTAAATTTTCTCTCTTTTTCGTTCTATTATGGAATCCACCAATGGAACTATACATTAATCAGATTTGGCCTAACATGTCAGCTTGGATCCACCTTAAATTTTCTATCTAGGTCAAAAATATCTGCTCACTTTCCTCGTAAATTTAAGTTTACACCTGAAAAGGACCGTCCTTTCATATTGAAGCAGGAAATCCACAATCTTGATTTTGCGTATGATTTCTAAGTTGAAGTGAGGATAAAACTTTGAAAATGCCTTACTGTTTTTTCGGTCAATCAAAAAGTATGATAGAATCAATAAATCTTGTGGCGACTTAAAAGTTGACAAACTTTACTGAAGTTACTTACTTCACTATACTTGATTTAACGAAGTATCACAATTAGCACCGACGTCAGTCCAACAGTGGAAAAAACAATGAGGAAAAACGGGAAACAAGGCTAAAAATACACAGTCAATATCCAGTAATACGTCAGTCCAACATATAGTTCAAAATACCATACTTTTTTGTTACCATGTTGAAGAGCAAGTGAAAATAATTTCTCTTTTTAAAAGTCTAGAAACTAAATCATGTCCGCAATGGTTGCAGGTGAAGATGTCACTTTAAGCACTGATAAAGAGCGAAGAATCGATGATTGGCTTTCAACTGGGGCGCAGCAGTTAAGCCTGCCCGCCAAACTGCCAGAGGAAATCTACGACCTTGCCATGGATCCTAATCTCTCTCTTTTAATCACAAAAGAAGGTGAGCACTCATTTTTATATGAATCATGTTCTTGCGGACTCAAAATGAGCCTTTCTATGTTTGTCGTTATTCCAAACAGTAGACATGTTGCACTTAATACGGCTTGAAGCCGTCGACGTTCTATGACACAGGACTTTAAAAGGTTCCTTTTAGAGTGATGCCTTCCTAAAAAATTCCGTATGAGTCCTCGGACGACGAAAAATTGCCTTTATGAAAGCACGAATTCCCCGGGAAATCTGTAATAAATTTATTAGCAATTTTTAATCGCGGGAAGTTTGACAGTATCCAAATGTTCATATGGCGTTTTTCCTTCCCATGGGTGCATGACTACATGAGAAATAGCCAGAGATCACTGTATTCTTACAGCTTCTGCAAAAGTCGAACAGTTTCGACTTAGCAAACACATCCGGAAACAAAAGTCTCGAAAAATACACAACAAAGACAATTGCAGCAAGTAGGCAACACCTTTTTTCCTCAATTTAAGTCAATTTAAAATAATCCAGCGAGACTAAGAACCTAGTAAGTTTAGCAAAATTGATTTGGCTGGTTGTCTTTTCTGTCGCTGCGTTCAAGTCTCCGACTTGTTATTTGAGACCTGATCCATTAAGTGTAGCTAAGGTTAAAACTGAAGCATCAAAAATTGGAATACTCATTTCCTTTTCAAATTTTTTAGTGAAACACACTGACTCACTACAGGAATTATGATGTAAGACGAAAAAAATCTCTCAAATCTTCCATAGAAAAGTAGAAAATCATGAGTGTATCGCATGGCATCTTAGATGGGGTGTATCTATCAGTTGCTATTGAAGCAACCAAGTCGGAAAAAACGTTTCCCTACAATTAAATCCATCCTACAAAATCAATTCTAGGCCTTGCAGCCTGCCTTGGTATAATATCGATTGTTATACACGTACATCTTAGCGAATGGACGAAATTTAGTCTTCCTCACTTGCAAGAATCGCCACTGATTAAGTTCTTGGCGATTTTGACAAAAAATAATTTGGCAAACTATTTAAAAGCTCTCAAGTTCGAGCAATACAATAGGGAATTAAATGGTTTTTAAAGAGTCATTTTCCGTGTTCAGAAACATTCTCATAGCAGAGATATGGCTTAATTTGCCTTCAGTCTATCTTCTTGACTGGGGTAAAAATGGCTCTCTTTTCACAAGAGTTCCAACATAAATCGATCAAATCAATTCTGATCTCAACTTAAATCTAAATATATTGAACAGAAGTGTTGGCGCCGCTAGCGTCACCAATATTTAGCCTTCATTCCGTCAGCTAGGCAAGCCACCCGCATCTCATGTCGCGCCGCGCGCCTAGTTCCGCCGCGGCCCGCTCGATCGCGCTGCGGGCTCTTTATTCGCCCCTCCGGCTTTCCTTTAAATATTTAAATTATTTTCTTTATTATTTTGTCTGTTTCAATATGTAAAATTCATCTTTGATTACTTCTTTCCATAAATCCTAAATTATAATACTCACCGGCGCCTTCCTTCACAACCTTTCTTAACTCAAACCACGCGTCCGCGTATTTCCTTTTCAAATCAAGTTTGACCGGCTGGCCCGTGTGCCGTATCTAAATTATGCATCACCTACCACTCTTTGGCAGCGTCTATGGGTATGTTCATTCGCCCCGCATATGTCTTTCATGCGCCCTAACCTTTCTTCCTAAAGCAGTTACGTCTTTTCATTCAACTAAGTGAGTATGTATTCTAAATTCACCTTCTTTACTCTATCTTTTCCAATAATAATCAAGGCGGATAAAGAATGGTGGTCGCATTTCGTACCCTCTGGACGTCACACGGTATCGGGTACATGGGCCGGGGGAGTCGGCTCAACCTCGAATTGCATGGCAAAAGCCGTACCCTCCTGACGTCACAGTGCTTCAAGATGGCAGCCAAAATCGAAATGCGACCACCATTCTTTATCCGCCTTGATAATAATAATTTCATGTCAAATTTCGGCCTTCTGCCAATAAATAATTCCTTTCGGTCTCTAAATTCATTCGCGTTACTCGTGTCCGGACACGATTGCCTGCGGTCCGGGTGCCGCGGATGAATTCTTCCAAATTTCAATAAAGTAAATGTTCGTCTCTCTCTTTAATTAGCTCCCTCGCGCTACTCGTGACCGGTCACGATTGCCTACGGTCCGGGTGCCGTGGACGACCCTTTCGGCTAATCTTTCTAGAAGACCTTCATTAAACTTTCATTGGTCCTGACCGAACCGGATTTGAACTTCAAAATTTTTCAGTTTAAAAAATACAGTCCACTGCTCTCAAAAATTAGCATCAAAAAACGTGTCTCCTTCTTTCAAATATGGCTCCAAGAAAGGCAAAAGTGCAGGAAGAGCAACTCTCTAGAGTAAACGAGATTCTCATTAGGAACTCAGTGCTTTTCAAACGTGTGCTAGACACAAATGCACTATCAGAAAATTTGCCGGGAAAACTCGAGATTTTTCTTGCTCGCTGTGAGCACCTTGAAAGTCTGTGGAAGGAACACGAGGAAAATTTTTCCGAACTCGTCCGTCTCTCTTCTCACATTTCGGAGCAGAAGAGAACTGACTTAAAATCTGAGATGGAACAATTTGAGGAGCTCTTTTACGAAGTGAAAGCCAAGTTCAACTCTCTAAAAAGCTCGTATAATGAAAACTCAAATTCAACTCGTCTCTCATCTCAAAAATCAGCAGCGTCAGTGCGACTTCCAAAAATGGAGTTGCCTCAATTCTCAGGAAAAATTGAGACCTGGAGCTCATTCTTTAACGTTTTTAACGTCACAGTGCANTAAGAGCGCTCGAGTCCCAGGGTTCATGTTTCAAGAGCGGCCGATCCAAGGAGGATTATTACTTGGCCCATTGTCGGGGCACAATGTAGCAAATTTACCGGATGAAAGAGAGCGATCGTCCGGGACAGGTGATTCCGATGGAGCGATTGCGATATATCGATTGTTATGCCGTTTAAACCTATGGAAAAGGATCGATAAACAGGGTGTTCGCAGCGAACACCTTAATTATCGATTCTTTACCATAGGTTTAAATGGCATAACAATCGATATATCGCAATTCACGCCACGCCACTGATATTTTGAACGGGAACAAGCGTGGATTTTTGAGGTATCGATCGGGTTCGATTCACTCTCACCGGTAGACGGGCTGGCATATTTTTCACGCTCGATTAGCCGACAAGCGCTAATTTAATTTGGCTAACGACGCGACTGCGCTACGTGATGCGGAGCGCTCGCCGCCCACTCGGCGGGGCCGGGGCTTTGTTGGTTATTGATTGGATCTAACCTGGAATCAGATGCAAAATGGAGCACGGCCGCTTTCGTCTTCCGAGTTCCTCACGACCGCGGATCGCTGTCGGTGCAGCGCGGAGTGGCGCCTGGGGTCAAAAAAGGGGTGGGCTAGTTATGGAAAATTCTACACAATCATCTTTTTCTTTTCGTTTTTCCCCCTTTTCCTCGGTATCTTCTTCCTCTTCTTCTTCTTCCTCCTCTTCTTCTTCCTCCTCTCCCTCTTCTTCCTCTTCTTCTTCCTCCTCTTCCTTTTCTTCTTTTTATTCTCCTTTTTCCTTTTCTTTCTTCACTTCCTCCTCTTCTCTTTTTCTACCTCTTATTGTTGTTGTTGTTGTTCTTGTTCTTCTTCTTCTTCTGCTTTTTCTTCTTCTTCTTATTCTGCTTCCTCTTCCTCTTCCTCTTCATCCTCCTCCTCCTTTTCTTCTCCCTCTCCCTCTTCTGCTTCTTCTTCTTCTACCTCTTTTTTTCTTCTTCTTCTGCTTATTCCTCTTCTTCCTCTTCCTTTTTCTCTTCCTCTTCCTTTTTCTCTTCCTCTTCCTCTTCCACCGATGTGATAGTAAAAGTACGCAGTCACGGCAATCAATTAAAAATTTCAAATATTTCCACGCATACTTTATTTTTGAGGAGGCAAACAAATCCGTATTAGAGTAAGTACACCATGACTAGAAATTTTCACGGAATGGCCATGGAGTCATGGAAAATGGCAAGAAAAAATATCAAAAGAAAATTCAGAAGCATAACGTCAAGTGCGAAAAAATTTTGATTCGTTGCAATTAAAATGAATGATTCAGGAGAAATTGTCAGAAACGATTCCGGATAACATATTTTAAGTCTTGTAGAAGAATTCCCATTATCATCACGTTCTATACATGCTTTACATTTTATAATACTGGTGCTTTTTCAAACCAGACCTTGCCACATGTTTGAGAGACGGTTTAATGTGAGGAGGAAGAAAGGGGGTAAATCTATAGATAGGTGTAGATCAGGCTTGACAATGTCCTCATAGTGAACATGATTGCGTATCAATTAAATGAGTATGTGTAACTCGCTAGCTGTAGCCTCAATTAAGGCCCATTAGAATCAATGTGGCTAAGCTACATTCTGGCGAGTGACAAGCTGCAGAATTATTTATGAGAAGCGTCACAATTTGCACGACGAATGCTGCTCGAGAATTTCTATGTGGCAACTTTCATTTCCTGGTGATATCAGCTCTGTTCTCGCACCTGCCCGTTCTATTTAAAATATTTAGATATTCCTCGTCGTAATAGCAAATAGAATCAGTTTAAGAATCCTCATTCGAAATCTAGAATAAAATGATGTGATGCAATTGGCCGAAAGAGACCCTGACTAAGTTTCATAAAATGTTCGGGGGAGGGGGGCTGTATTTGATGCCTTTCACCGTAATCATTTTTTTAAATTTCTCAATTTTTCATTCTACTAGAATCTACCAATGGAACTATGTAAATCAGATTTGGCCTAACATGTCGGCTCGGAGCCACCCAACATTTTCTATCGAGGTTAAAAATGTCCCCTCAATTTCCATATTTCAGTTTACTCCTGAAAAGGACCGTCCTTTTATGTTAAGGCAGGAAATCCACAATCTTGAGTTTTGCGTATGATTTCTAACTTGAAGTGGGGATATAACATATATTGGACGTTAAAAGTGCATAGAGTTTTTTGGCGCGGATTGTAACGTGTTAGAAACTGCGACAATCTTCTCTCAAAACGCCATAATTTGCTCAGTTCCAGGTCTTTTTTCAAAACTTTGAGCTCCTATTAACAGCAAGATTTCCTTCGACGCGGAAAAATGTTAACTCATTGATAACACACTGGGGATGGTCAAAAAAGGCTGACAGCCCCTGACTGTTTGTGTACCTCAAAAATGCCTTGCTGTTTTTTCTGTCGATCAAAAAGTATGATGGAATCAATAAATTTTGTGAAGACTTAAAAGATCACAAACTTTACTGAAGTTACTTAGTATGGTTACTTACTTCAGTACACTTGATTTAACAAAGTATCGCAATTGGCGCACCAACGTCAGTCCAGCATATAGTCCATAATACCATACTTTTTTGTTACCATGTATAAGAGCAAGTAAAAATCATGTTTTTTAAAGTCTAGAAACTAAATCATATTTGAAATATTTACAGGTGAAGATGTCACTTTAAGCACTGATAAAGAGCGAAGAATCGACGATTGGCTTTCAACTGGGGCGCAGCAGTTAAGTCTGCCCGCTAAACTACCAGAGGAAATCTACGACCTTGCCATGGATCCTAATATCTCTCTCTTGATCACAAAAGAAGGTGAGCTCTCATTTTTTATGTATGATTGATGTTCACGCGGCCTCAAATTGAGCCTTTCTGTTTATCGTTATTCCAAGCAGTAGACAGCTGCACTCGATACGGCATGAAGCCATCATGCCGACATACTATGACACAGGACTTTAAAAGGTTCCATTTAGAGCAATACTTTCATAACAAATGCCATGTGAGCCTTCGGAAGATGAAAAATTGCCTTTACCTATTAAAATACGAATTTCCCGGAAAATTTGTAATAAAATTCGCAATTTTTTATTGCGGGAAGTTTGACATCATCCAAATGTTCATAAGACGGTTTTCCTTCCCATGAATGCATGACTACATGAGATTTAGCCAGAGATCACTGTGTTCTTACAGCTTCTGCAAAAGTCGAACAGTTTCGATTTAGCAAACACATCCGGAGACAAAAGTCTCGAAAAATACACAACAAAGACAATTGCAGCAAGTAGGTAACACCTTTTTTCCTCGATTTAAGTCAATTTAAAATAATCCAGCGGGACTAAGAACCTAATAAGTTTAGCAAAATAGATTTGGCTGGTTGTCTTTTCTGTCGCTGCGTTCAAGTCTCCGACATGTTCTTTGAGACCTGATCCATTAAGTGTAGCTAAGGTTAAAACTGAAGCATCAACAATTGGAATCCTCGTTTCCTTTTCAAATTTTTTTGTGAAACACACTGACTTACTGCAGAAAGTATGATGTAAGACAAAAAAATCTCTCAAATCTTCCATAAAAAAGTAAAAAATCTTGAGTGTATCGCATGGCATCTTAGATGGGGTGTATCTATTAGTTGCTATTCAAGCAACTAAGTCGAAAACAACGTTTCCTTACAATTAAATCCATTCTACAAAATCAATTCTAGGGCTTGCAGCCTGCCTCGATGAATATCGATTGTTATGCACATAAATTTTAGTGGATGGACGAAACTTAGTGTTCCTTAGTTTCCTTGATTTTTAAAGCGTCATGTTCCGTGTTTAGAAACATTCTCAAAGCAGAGATAGGGCTGAACCTATGTATTGTCTTGACTGGGGTAAAAATGGCTCTCTTTTCACAAGAGTTCCAACTGAAATCGATCAAATCGATTCTGATCTCAATTTAAATCTAAATATATGGAACAGAAGATTCAATTGATTTCGATGAAGTTTCGTGATGGGGAGGTAAATGTAAATGTCATGGGGTAAATGTAAGTCCCAAAATGTTTTGAATATTCAACGTTCGTAAGGACACGACTTAGGCCTCCTCCTGGAAATTGAATGAGAATTGTGCATTTTCAAATCAGTGTACGTGCAACTTGCGTATGGAATCTCGCAGACGAAGAGAGAACGGTATCAGACAATCTCCAAATCTCCCTTTTCTCCAAACGACTGGCCTTGTAAAAGAAAATAATCTTCGAAAGAATCCTTGAGAGAGAGAGGGAGGGCCGGACAAAGCTGTCAGAGAAGGATGAAACATGACTGATCACGTCGGATCATAAAACTTTCTCACTTGAGCCATCCTGTCTCCGCCGATCTGAATTTTTCTCAAAAAATACTTGTTTCGGATTTGAGATGACGTCTGATCCAGTTTTACGGCCTCGGGTGCTATAATGAAAGCTGATTTGTCACTTTCACTCGGCGGCTCGAGTAATAGTCTTAAATAAGATGATTCTCACTTTAAAAAACAAAAACGCGGTCCTCTTTTATGTCATCGGTTACAAGCGCAATAAAAAATTTCGATAAAAAAACTCGCCGAAGTTTTGGACGACATTGCCCTTGACGTCTTAATTATAATTGCTACTTTTAAGTGGACGTTATAAATTGGGGAATTTTTCGGTAAAAGGGCGTATAAGACTTACAATGCTGTTCAGATTGTGCAGCGTAGTTCTCTAGAAGTAAGTGACTTATCTGACAGTTTTGCTTTGAGTTTTTCCTTGAATCTGCTCGGAGTTTTTACTCTTCATTGTTAGGATGTAGGTCGACTTTTAATGAATTTTATCTGCCGCAAACGCTAAACAAATTGCAGAATCTTTGCAGCATTGCAAGTCTCATACGCCCTTTCACCGAAAAATGCCTCTCTTGTATCAACAGGAAATAGATCAAACGTGTCACGAAATCGTTTTTTGTGATAATAAATAATTTAACAAAATCTCATCCTACCAAATGAATATCGGTTGCAGCCAAGGTCGTGTTGCAAGTAAAGAAAATAAAACGAGAATCCAAATATCGGGGGGGAAAAGACTGACGATGATGCTTGCAACAATTCGATATGATAAGAATACCCCCCTCCACCATTGAAAACTATAAGAACGGAATAAAAATAGCTAATAAATAATTATGACTCATATTGAAATCGAATGAAACATTAATGTATGTGTCATTATCGAAAAATTGGGCCATTCTTTAACACAGTAATTTTACTTCTTTTTCAGTATTTTCCTTAATTGAGAGGTTGTTGCCAACCTGAATGATCCCATGGATATTTTGTGTCAATTTGAGACTTATTTAGTCATTTTTAAATTCAATATGTCAAATTTTTGCGTGTTCTTCAATGTATTGTTTTCTCGTCAGTGAAAGTTTAAAGATAATGGATCTCTTGGATCACGCATTTTATTTTTTATTTAAAAGATTTCAGCTTAACGGTCATTGAATTATTAAACTCAGGTACAAATATTTAAAATATAACAATAGTTGATTAAGCATGAAGCATGTAACAGATTGAGAGCAATTCTTGATATTCATAGTAGTTTAATTAATGGTATTTTCGCGCAAAAGTTTTCTGAAAAAGCTCCAAAAGTAGCTGTTAAGCCAAGTTCGCTACTACAAAACATAATCTATCAAGGTCTACTAATTTAATTAATTAATTTATTTATTTATTTGCCACGACGCCCAGTATCTATATAATTGAATCGTAGTGCGAAACCATTATTGTCCTTTTTTTTCAATTTTGAGGTTCTGAGTTTACAATACTTTTCAAAGTTAGATGCAACATGAAAAAGGTGTAAAGCTTCCACCAATAATGGTCCACAATTCCAAGACGGGTCTTTACAGCTTTTTCACGATTGCTCGACACTTCAAAAGTCTTACTCCCAAAAAATTCCAAACTGGTTAAATGGACGCATGGCGGATCATTTTTTAAAACTTCCATTGATTTTTTAAACTTTTTGTCCTGAGGCTGACCATCGAAACCTTCTGTTGTTTCAAGTCATCTAATACACTTGCTATCGTCCCCTTAAAAAACCTTTATAAACTCTCTAAAGGAGGTTTACAAAAATTGAAACTCAAAACTATAGGTCCTCTGGTTCCTCTCAATTGTGTTCGGAGAGTAATAGCTAACGACATTCTCCGCAACAGCGTGTTAAGAATGGCTAGCTGCAGCATATGTTGCTTTCCGCTGAAATGCAGGCGTCTTAATACTGGCTAAACGAACATGAGACGCCGCGCGCGCCTCTACTCACTTCACTATACGATCGACATGCTGCTGCTCCTTTTTCGCCTACAAACAGCAGGTTATACTTACCGCATAACATTCCCGCTGCTTGTCTCGGTCGAGAGTATCTGGCGACTTTGTAGGCGGATTGTCCTCGTTGAAAGATTGGCTTGCTCCTCCTGCTTGTCGCTCTCGCTAACAATAAGTATGAGAACATGGGCATCTTTGATCACAAAATGTCCGGTGTTGTTGTGCATGCGTCCGTGCTTGTTGTGCGATGGTATTCGGCCCCCTTTATATCTATAAGACTCTTCTTGTAAGCTTGTCCTGCAATTTGGCCGCAGTAGTCTGGCCGTGTCTAAATTATCTACAGCGCGAGTAAATATTTTAAAAACTCCATGAAGTACAGGAAATCAATAGTATAAGAATGCATGTTTGAACGTAAAAAATAATTTAATACCTCAATAATCATATATATATATATATATATATAGCCTGTACAAGTAACAAAGTCAATTTAACATTTTAACAATCAATTATTGAATAAAACATATATTCTTCGCGCCTAAAAAATCCCTCGTGGCGTATACAAAAATACTGGAATTTACAAGTATAAGAGGGACCAAAATTTTGGTATCAGGATTTTGATGGTGACATTTTTTTGCCACTTCTCACTTTAAGGAGTCTCAACCATGCTATTCTCACCAAGGATCCTTGTGTCTGATTTAATTCGACAAGGGATGACAATATGATCTGGAGCTGGCCAGTGAAAATTATCAGCAGTGAAACTAGAAAACTCCGCGGCATCGAAATGATCAAAATAAAACTTTAATCGAGATGGCAAAAAGTTCGGCTGTGAAGTATATTCGACACAGCTGAACAAAGTCTGTGCAAATCGCTCAGAATCTNATATATAGCCTGTACAAGTAACAAAGTCAATTTAACATTTTAACAATCAATTATTGAATAAAACATATATTCTTCGCGCCTAAAAAATCCCTCGTGGCGTATACAAAAATACTGGAATTTACAAGTATAAGAGGGACCAAAATTTTGGTATCAGGATTTTGATGGTGACATTTTTTTGCCACTTTTCACTTTAAGGAGTCTCAACCATGCTATTCTCACCAAGGATCCTTGTGTCTGATTTAATTCGACAAGGGATGACAATATGATCTGGAGCTGGCCAGTGAAATTTATCAGCAGTGAAACTAGAAAACTCCGCGGCATCGAAATGATCAAAATAAAACTTTAATCGAGATGGCAAAAAGTTCGGCTGTGAAGTATATTCGACACAGCTGAACAAAGTCTGTGCAAATCGCTCAGAATCTATTTTTATTAACCCAGTTCAGTTAAACAACCCCCTTTTAAATTCCTGAGCCCCCTCCCCTCAGGCTGGGGGGGAAGGGTGTCGAAACCATGAAATTCGGACTCCTCGGGATCCATTCCCTATTCAATTCCACGGTCTCTGACCGCGTGCGGTCTGAATCAACCGATAAAAAAGCCTGGTATGGTACCGATTGTCAGTCTGCGGACGACGAGGGTACTCCCCGCTAATTTGAAAATTGGCGCGTCAATTTGTATATTGGCGCGTCAAGTTGAGCAAAATTGGCGGGAACCAATGGAAGTGGATGTTTCGACTTGTTTACATTCGCGTTGTTTTGATAACGAGGTTATGAAGAGGTAAACAAACGTGGTTCTCTTTCTTCTAGGAAGTTTGGTGTATAAGTCCTTTTAATGTTTTAATTTCAATTGCTCGAGGTCTTTAATTTTTTGCACAAGTGCGAAGTGCCTATCTCAACCGCATCCCTCCAAAGAATAATCAGTTCGGTGTTCCCTCGTTTCATCTCCAAGTTTACAAGAGGACAGCTCAATGTGTGCTCTTAAAGAATCTGTAAGTTATCACTCATAGATCTATCACTCCTCCTTGAAGTTTCACTTGCACTTTACGTACTGTTCAAAATTATTGAGATTTCAAAATTCTAGGAACCCTCCAGTTTGGTTTGTTTCTCCATGAATAGCTTTATTATCACCTGTTATCCGCCTGTGTTCCGCACCTACTCCAAGTGTCTATTAATATCAGTGTTGCCAGTTTATTTATACTCTCAGTCACCTCAAGTATGGTTTTCCTTGCTGAGAGTTAACAAGCCTCTTGCCTGGAAGTAAGATCATGAAAGGTCTCACAATCAGTCAAACTCAGAGTCTATATTAAGTTGGTAGTGTATACCGTGAACCGGCCAAAGTTAGATTTTCCTATGATTTACACATACCTATACCTCTAGGAGTGATAACAGGGTAGAATAAGTTTTCCTTGAAGCTTTGTGGCCTAGGCTTGTATTGTTAGAGATAGAAAACAGAACAGTCGATCTGATAACAAACAGGCTGATAAAAATAACTGCAGCATAAAGGCTGTCATGAGCATTCGCAATAAATGTCAAAATTGATAAGCGTTAGACCTTCTTTCCGTCAAATCTATTTTTCTCCTGTGGCCCTCTGCTTTGCAGCAAAAAGTTAATCATCACTGGTAAAACCTACTAGAATGTGGATATGTAAGGAGCATCAAATCGAATCGTATCATCAAGGTGCAATGAACACAAGAATCGGTGAGGGTATTGCTGGTTGCATTTTGAGTTTTTGTTCGGTTCCCTTTTGTCACCCTAAATGAAATAAAGGAGAATCCTTGAGATAATATCGTTAGGAAAAGTTTGTGCAGCTTATTGACTTATTGACCCACAAAGTGGTACTCTCTGCGGAGCTTGATTGCTTGATTGCTTTAAATAAGGATTTTAATTCCAACCATCCGCGCTTTGTATTAAAAATCAAACCCATCTCTTTGGTCTTCAATTATACCAATTGAGGGTCCTGGGTCCAATGTATGAGCACGTTAAAATCATTTTTGGCCACATCCAGAGGAACAAAAACAAAAGAAAGACACTCTCTACTCTTTTACGAAAAGATACTCTCTTTTTTGAGTAATTGGTGGCACCGGTCATATCCTCAAGTTGCTTCATCTCTATTTTGTATTTATATCATAAGGAATACCTCATAAGTATGTCAAAAACAACCTGAACTCGATTTTCCAAAAATGTCGCTTAACAGGTTCATGCTCTGAACCCTTCCTGTAGAAGCATTTAAACCACTTTACTTTCATTTGAATACGCATAATTGGACGTATTTCTATCAAACGGAACTATGTGCGTCATGACGTGAGCCCTGTTTTGGGTTTATTCTTATGGGTCTCAGGGATCATGTCTTTATGCACATAGTTCCGTTTGATAGAAATACGTCCAATTCTCATTCTGGAAAAGGAAG
The DNA here is from genome assembly GCF_001854935.1 of Bemisia tabaci. NCBI lineage: Eukaryota > Metazoa > Arthropoda > Insecta > Hemiptera > Aleyrodidae > Bemisia > Bemisia tabaci. The sequence continues at coordinate 4,203,122 of NW_017547298.1, read as the reverse complement.
AAACGCCAACGACGAATTCTCGCATAGAATTAAAAGTGCGTATTTACATATAATACACTTATGCATGGAAATGAGCCCCGGATATTTCTTGCCCCGTGCGAGAAAGTAATTGCTCCGGCGTATTCCAGCATCATTCCTGAAATTTTTCTCCGATTAAATGGTCCTTGTTCTATTACTTGCAAACTGCGGCTTGAATGCCGTGCGAGCACACGTTTTCGTATTATGCGGTGTCACAGGCCGCTATTGCATCGCACGATTTGTCGAGTAAAATCTTTCGCATATGAACGAAAGCTGGTAGAGGAAGTGTCGTGTCGCGTCCGTTTTGCTTCTCAATGCGCTTGGTACATCGTGAAAGAGGCTAAAAATATTTCAATGTACATAAAAACATAGAAAAAAAAATACGTAATGTCTGTATAACGTTGCTGTAATTTTGTTATGATCGGAAGATTGGATGTTTTTCTCCTTTAAGAACATCGATTTTGAAACTAAACAGGAAAAAAATAGATATCTCGATTGCAAAGCTGGATGCTCTCAAAGGAGCCAAGATGACATTTTAAGCCCCTTCCACCATCCTGGATTTTTGAATTTTGAAAATTAGGCTAAAATATCGATTTTCCTGTCAAAGAATGTCACGTAGTACCACCTAGTTTTACAACAATCTATCGAACAGCAGCCACAAATCGTAGGATCTATAAAGGATTTCACTCAGTGGTAAATCATACCAGTCAATTTACGCACGCCAGTCCGCCTTCATTTTCGTCTGATACTGTGCAATACTTTTGTGGCGGAATAGTTGCCCAGAGCGCCTTTCATCAGTGTCGTTTCGACTTTGATGAAAGATCACGATTACCGCCGAAATTACACTCTGGCGCGTGTGCAGTTTACACATGTTCTCCATTTCCTCATCACCGATGGTGCGGTAAAAACATTCATACTTCAATTTGCGACGTTGCAAATTTTTCACCATCGTTTTATGTGGGTAGATCGATACATATGCCCACTTTAAAATGTGTTATGATTTTTTCGACTTGTGATGAAAAACACTTTCTTGCTGTTTCATTCACACACGTTTTTACACTTTTTGAGGAAAAGAGAGGACCCAATCGTGGACACCAAATGCTACCCTTATCATGCAACGTTCCTTCAAAACTAAGCTTGTGTCTTCATGTAGAGGTATTAAAAAGTGAAATACGACGTAGAAACTTTTCTTCAGCATTTTTTATTCTACCCATGGTGCAGAATTTCAAGATTGATAGTGATCAATAAACCATTTATGATCAATTTGTATTGTCTATTTATTGATGTTGACATATGAAACTTCTGCTAAATAGCAATTTCAATCGACATGTACAATTTTTGAATTCAAAATCTAACTTTTTAATCGCAATTTGTCGCTATGAAATCGCTATTTTTAACAACTATTTTCGACTACTTTCGTCCTTCAATTTTTGAATTGTCAATAGCCGTACTGAATTGCCATTTATTACTATCAACTTTCTATTTTTGAAAACTCTGCTATATGGGCAAGTTCGATCAAGGCCTTTAGCGAAACGCACCCTTTTAAAATAGAGGCTGCTCTCAGCGCGAGGTTGCATTCCAACCAAATCTTTGTGAAATTCTCAAGTTTCCAAAATTTTTCAATTTCGGGCGGCTGTTTTATGTATGACCATCACGTCGTTGAGTTCCCAGAAAAAGAAAAAACTCGGGGATGCGGGAAGTGGATTTCCGTAATCTGGCTCGGCAGTCGAGGAACCAAGAAAGAGTCAGCGAATCAGATCTTGCTGTGGCGGCGGCGGTTGCGCACAGTGGATCGGGTCAATTAGAGAGGTCGGACATGAAATTTTTGACTAAAACTGGAAATTCTGATGTTTATTTCGTCTCATTTTAAATTTCAGGGGGTGCTCCTAGTAGAAAAATTCACGAGGAAACTAATGAAGCCACTTTTAGAACCTCAAAGTTTTGTATAAGTGGAGTATTAAGAGTTTAAATTTTCCAAATTTTGTCCGAGCTCTCCCATCGACTCGGTCCAGTGTGCGACGGCGGCATGCACCCTCCTCACACGAGATTTTCATCTGATTCCGAGTGAAACGCGACCGCGAGATCAATGCCCATTACCATCACGCAGGCGCAGCGCGAAGAGACATAGTGGCTTCCGACGCCGGCATCAACGCGTTTTAATGCCAGTGAAAGTCGCCGTGCGATACGAATTTTTTCGACGCATCTTCCTCACTGCATGCGAATCCAGCGCCGGCTGCGCTCTGCTCTAGCTCTGGATCCGTCAGCCAACTTCTGTCGGAAGTGAGAGATTCCTCAAAGTCCAATATGATCCGGTCCAAGTAATGAGCGACAAGATGGAGTAAGAACGGAACGTCTAAAAGACATGTTTCCTCATCAAATTTGCATGCAGAATACGGCAAACACACTAAAAATACCGATAATTGGACGTATTTCTATCAAACGGAACCAAGTGCTTTAAGACATGAGCCCTTAGACCATAAGAATGTGTGCATAACAGGGCTCACGTCATAATGCACATAGTTCCGTTTGATAAAAATACGTCCAATATTGGAGCGCCTTTAGCAGAGAGGAACCAAGCCACATTGGGATGAATTAAAGCCTCTTCAAAATTTAGATTATTTTGATTACGGTCTTTACCAAGAATTTCATAATTTACCTCATCTCAGTAAGGATTTTTCCAAGTAATATCGAAAGTTACACCATAGAAGAGGTAGATTCAAAAGAAAATAAATCGAAATGGGAATTATAATTGTAAAGTTAAGGTACCTACACTAAACACGCATGATTTTTCCTTGCAGGGAATTCACACGATAACTTCAAAATTTATAATTGGCAGGTCCCACCACACCGTCTTTTGGATTTTTTCATGTATTTCACCTTTAATCCAGGGTTGCCACGGTTAGAGAATACCGGGAAAACTGGCATTTTAATAAGCATGGGAAAACCTGGAAATGTCAGGGATAAATTGTCAAGTAACGTGTATTTCCTTTCTAGGATGTGTTCGACGTTTCGAACGACAAATTTCGCCTAAAAACTATTTCAGATCATGTCATTTTAAGCATTTGGCATATCCTCAATTGTCGGGGAATTCTACCAAAATGTGACAGAGAAATCAGGGAATTTCATTTTCTAAATTCTGTGGCAACCCTGTTGAACGCGATTTTTACGAATCTTAAAAATGTCATTTAACTCTCACAGCTGAATACTCTTAAATTACCTTAAACACTTCAGCACTCTGCACGAAACAAATCTTGGGAGCTTAATCCTGCATAAATTAATGCTGCTGGGGTTGCGCGCCGGCGGTCTCTCAGCATTCTCCGTTCATCATAAAAAAATTCCTCGGTCCGAATACTTTCCCTGTATCGTCCGTTCCTCACAAAATGCATCACTTTGTTTCACTTAAGATGCTAATACCTGCAAAAATTAGCGTCATTGCGTGCAAGTGAATATTGTTTTTTCGCATCGTTAACACTGACTCAGATCATTCGCACGGTTTCTCTTGCGAGCCGCGTTTCATCTCCAATCAACGGTCGCTTAACATGCAGCTCCGACATTTCACTCATTCTGTTTCCTCATGGATTTAGAATACAATGTCGCCTCATACGAACTTGTGGTGATCGCGGTGAGCCCTCATATTCTCTCCTCCAGTTTCTAAAATGCGAAATCTGTTGTTCCCCTGCCAGGAGTAGTGCGTGAAGATATACAAATATTATCCCTAGAAAATCCCTGAATTGTTAAGGTCAAGACAGGATTAATATTACAGATTAACATATCGACGGTGAAACTACCAAACCACGTATCTCGTTTGCGGTGTTTAAAAATCTACGCTCACATTTTATTTTTTTGAAGTAGACCAAATCAATATCATTCCTTGAAATTTTCACAGAATTTTTTCCGCACGAAGAGGAAAAATCACAGAAATTTTCAAGACTGGACGTTAAGTAGTTTTTCATTTAAAAGATAAAGTATGACAGGAAGTCTGCGACGTCGCAAACCGAGATACGTGGTTTGGTAGTTTCACCGTCGATATTTGGGGACCTCTTTTAAGTATTTTTGCGTACAAATTTCCACTGTTAATATTTTTGATCAGTTTTTTTCTGTAAATTTTCAGACACGCACAATGCATATTTTGCTTTGATACATACTTTGCATCCACGATAAACAGATTTTCTTGATATGATTTCATGCAAACTTCTCTCATGGTTTCGTACGTGATTATAGTAAAAGTAATCGAAAAATTGTTTCATAATTTAAATTTTTCATCAGAGTTTTCCGCGTAATAATATGAGAGAATAGTATATTAGTCTAACAACAGTCCTAGTATGGTTGCCAGAAACTGTTACCTATTTCCTCCTACCTACCTTTTTCCTCGACTAGCTGAAAACAGACTTTTATACTTCTTTAAGCAAATGTTTTGGATTTCAATCGTGATACGGGTTTTCTTGATTCTTCCATAGTCATGTACTATTAAAGCGTGTTAATAAAAGGGTTTTAGCAAACATAAAATCCTAACCTAACATTGTAAGAGAAATATCCCTTATACCACAGTGGGCTGTTTGAAGAATTGAGATGATAAGCATCATACGTCAAGTGTATTAAAGTTCATACCAGATGCTCCTTATAGTATCTTGACAAGAGTGCGGCTTGGTTTCTCAATATTGCTGACGAACAACGATATTGGGTTACAATACTGCTCTCTCCTGTTTTATTAGGTCCTTAGAATAAGAGACTTTAATATTACGATTATTACGTTACGGATCAGATCTGAAAATGAAAGCCTGAAGTCACCTATGCGAGTTTCAAAATCTTGTTCATTCCTTCCATTCAATTTAATTGTGCCGTTATTTAAATTTCAAGCGTAGCCGCTGCACGGCAGTCTCGAACTCCTTTCATTTTTTATTATTCTCTCGGGCAACAAAAGGAGAACTGAGAATATGTTTTTTATTCAGATATCATAGGCCCAGAGCACTTAGAAAAATGACCGGGGCATAATAGGATGCGCGTGTCGTTCGCAATAAACTCCCACATCTTGAAATGAAAGTTATATCAAAGTGGTTTAAAAAGTTTCAATCTTAAGTGCATCAATTAATTGGTCATTTTTGATAGTGTAATAAACGTCAACGATGCGTCTACTATGTATAGCGGTGTTTCATTGATCACTTTTTAATACAATATTTGATTCAGCGTAACTGAAATATATGCTGAAAGGTGTTCTCAACAACACATATGTATAAATGTCTTCCCGAACATGCAGGATTGCAGGAGCCATAAGCATACAGACAAACTTTTTGGGAAGATTATCTAGGTTATATCTGAAAATTTAAAATTTAGTTTCTGATAAAAGATACTCTCAATAATGCCAAGGAAAACTTTAGGATGGCAATAGTTTATATTTTTGCTCATGTAGGACGTAGCGTACTCGTTTATCATCGCCGCGATTCGAGTTCGAATCTATGCCGCGGCAATTCCGTTCTACGTTTCCTGTCTGATTTTCACTCCCGCCAGAGCGCGAAATTCACGCTGAGCTTATTTCGCGCCGGATCCATGCACTCAGAGTAACAGGTGGTAAAAATAGCAACTGAGTAAGCGTGAATTTCGCGTCGGTATTTTCAACAGCATATAACAGGAGGTACCTCCTAATTTATTGACATTTTTCGGCGTTTTTCGTGGTAGTAGTTTCGGAGAATACTCTTCTAGGAAAGGTACCAAAGTCTCATTTTGATTAAAACTGTAAAACAGAGACTAATGAACAATGAGGTAAATCTCAATTTTACGTTTTAAATTTCAATTTTGACTATTTTATTTTACAAGTTCCGTTTCCTAATAGACTGTCATATTTAATGAATGGACATCTGGCAACTTTTCCGCTGTCCATAAGGCGTTCTTTCCAAGCACACGATACGGTGAGAAGGTGTGAGGCAAAAGTTTCGTTTCGAATTAGCCGAGAGCACGATTTTCTGGCGGAGGTAAATACCAACGCTACATGCCACTATGGTGTTGAGATATTGCATATCGATCTCATATCGGAGCAAATGGATGACCTCCGACCGCTGCGGCGGCGCGGCGCTCTGCCCCGAATGCTGGTGCATGGGTGCATGTGCATGACTCGCCCCGGGAATCGCAGATGCATAACAGCCCGAGTGTCGAAAAAGTATCCACTGTTTATTATCCTTTCGATAGGGAGGAAATATCTCAAGGGCCTAATGAGTCCCCATTGTCAAATCAGGGGCTCCCTCAAGCCGCTTTGTAGAGAGAAATAACCGGGATCTTAATTCACAAATTTGATAACAGCTCGCTCATGCGGGGAATTATTCGTCCGCCAATGGAAATAAATTTCATCGCTCCTCTAACGTATGGGCACATCTCTGTCTCCACATGAGCCCTGGGAAGCATAGAATTATATGGAGAACAGGTCTCTTTTGGAAATCGAGATACGCCCGTACTTCAGAGGAGCGACGATTTAACAGAAAGGAACGAGCTTGATTGCAGTATTTCCACAATCGTGTAACTTCTCTTTTGCTTGAAAAAATACAAATTACACATTGTGTGCACTGTATGCACAGTAATATAATTTCACAATCGTTCCCCTTTAAAATGAACAATTTTCTGGTAGGAAAACTAAAACTATTCCTTTTTTTAGGCATTTTAGTAAACGGAGATGAAGAAACACAATTTTTACAACATACTGTAATTGAGATGGCTCCCATCCGTTGCATGCAATCCAATTGCTTTAACACGATAGGGTCAGCGTTTAGACTGAAAAGTCATAGAATAACGACTAACATTTTACACTTTAGGGGACGATCAGCAAGGTATCTCTGAGTCCTTCCCCCACAATAATGTCCCCTAATGCACTAAACCTCTAAAATTTTTGAAAAGTCTAAGGCCTGAAGATCCAGTCGGGCTGAACCAATTTTATTGATATTCCGAATAACCCCTCATTGGAAACTGGGACAGCTAGAATCATGACTTTCCCGATCCGAAACGAAGATTGCAGTGGTAATGCAACCACAAAAATGATAGGATTTGAATATTCACAGATTTGAGCGCTGTGTTGGGTCTCGAGGTCGGAGAGAAAGGTGGATCAAAATAATTACTGGGTATCCAGCCCGCCTTGTTCGTCTCCCGTTTGATTTGTTGTGTCCAACCTCAAAGAATTAGATGCCTGTGCAATAAATCTTAGCGTGCTGCCATTACTGTCAATTTTTAGTCAATATCTCCCTTAGTGACTTTGAAAATTCGTGTTCTTAATTGGATTGTATTTTGCAAAAAGGAACCAGAATAATTGCGATGATACTAAGAATGTGCATTTTCATCCTTTTCAATAAAATTACTGAAACCATGAAAAAGGTAAAATTTACATTGTAATTTTGTCTTAAATTTACAGTTTTTAGCGAGTAAAATAGAAACTTCTAGTTTATAACCAGGTTTTTCTTCCAAGACAAAAGAAGTTGCACAATCTTGGCAACATTGCAGTGCTCCCTGATTCCTTTTTGCAAAATAAAATCCAATTATTCCTTTTAATTTGTAACCTTCTACCGAGAAAAAGGCCGATGTATCAAAAAACTCACAAGGATACATCCGATATGGTGGTGTTATTTAGGAAAGTAATTTGCAGGCATATTAGCACAAAAAACGCCCAAAAATTTCAAACGGAACCATTGGCGGACCCAGCAAATTGGTAACATTGTTTCCTCCATTTAAACGTATAGAAATGTATCGATTCTTGGAAGGGCCCGGTGCTCCCACAAGAATCGATTAAATAACATGGGTTTAAATGGAGGACACCCGATGCTGCCAAATTGCTGGATCCTCTGAACGGAACCGGAATCATAACAATGGAGAATTTGCGCGAACAAATTGTATTGCTTCATCAGAAAGTGCTTCATAAGCTGAGTCTGCAGTATTTATTGTAATTTTCTGACATGGGAAATTTTAGAAAAATAGATTTAAAAGTGAGAAAATGTACCGCCTTATGACGTCATCTAGCGGCACCTCCCATTTAAACACATGTACACATATTTTAGCAGATTCTGTTATTTTGTCATACCTCTTCCAATTATTGTTCAATTTAGAAACCAAGAATATTCTCTTACTCAGTTATACCTCAGTATATTTTCATCCTAAACATTAAATTCACCACATTTCAGGCACCTGCAATTTCTCCATAGAAAGTTTGTGATTCAACAAAATCCATAACCATTCGGAGAAAAGGGCATCTAAAGTTTAACCTATCATGTGCAAAGCTCAAAGTATTAGTCATGAAATGCAACTCTGCGATCTTCACAATTACCAAAAAGTAACTGGATGAGTCTTCCGTCGAAAAAAGTCCAATTTTCTCAACCCAACTTTAGAAAAATAGCTCTTCTGAAAACTTTGTCAGCGAGGCCAAATGTCCCTTTTACCATAAACTTTCATAATTGAGGGGGCGTTTTTAAGGTGGGTTATATGATGAAAATTCGCGGCAGTTTCACTGGATTGCATATTTACCCAAGTCATATAACCTTCAGACTTCTGACTTTTGGAGGTTGTTCACGTGTTTGATTTACGGTGGAAAATCCAATCGACTTTGCTTTGTTTTTACCTTGTCAACAGGTTCATACATAGAATCATGAATGGGCAAACAGACGAGGTAAACATGAACATAAATCCATAGTCGCACCTTTCCTCTTCAATCCGGTAAAAAATGATGCATACAAAAGCAAGTTCCGAATTCGACCTCCGTCTTGGAACACTTGATACTGATAAATTAAAGGATGGGTAGTGTCATCCATACATTTGCCTACTTCCTAATAGTTTAAGATTTCGCATCTTTTTCGACCTATTTTAATTTCCGGAATGTTTGACCTCATTTTCTTGGCAAATCCTTCAATTCACACGGAGAGTAAAATCCTTCCATTCTTCCGGACTCCCAAATTTTTCGGTCTATGTACCTGACCGAAATTTTCGATCATAAGGCCCAAAGTTCAAACCAAAGTTTAGTTAAAGGTATCAAGGTCCTTGTTCTCAACCAAATATGCTATTGTATTTAACTGAATATTGGTCCCTCTAACCAAAAACCTTGATTTCATAGGCCGGAATCTTTAGTACCCCACATGAACCCATGTTTGGCCCTCGTCACCAAAGTTTTTTTTTTCTCTGTGAGCTATCTTAAACAGTGCTCCATTTCTCGGAGCCGGCTCCGAAGTTCGGAACTTTTGAGATTTTCCTGAATTTTCCCCGGGACTTTTGAAATCCCCGAAATGTTCCGGATTTGTTGCATTTTCCGGAAAGTTCCCGGGAATTTTGCAAAATTCAAAAAAGAATCCCGGAACTTTTGACGGGTCAGGTAGTGGGACAAAGTGTAACAAAAAAGTTCCGATTCCCGGAACTTTTGACGGACAAGCAATGGTAGAGTACCATGTATAGCGAGAGTATAGACAGATGTAAAACTCCGAAAATCCATCAGGCCTTCACCGATGCCTCCACGAATAAAGTTAGGGCCCAGAAATGCAGCCAACCTATGATTTTCAATTATCCAGAGCGATTTATTAAAACAATTGTTACGAACCATCGTTTATAAAGCACGCATTTGACTTAGTTTTTGCATAAATTTACTCATTTTTGTGGAAGAACGCTCATTTATGTACATTCTTAGCCATCTTCGTTAGAATTGGAATATACAGACTGACAGTGAAATTTTGTGCGTTAGAAGTTGGTTAGAAGGGTGGCTGCACTTTTGGGTCCTAAGCCCTCCATGAAGCGATCTGTCCATACTCTCGCTATACAGGTACTCTATGCAATGGGAGCACTGCTCCTAAATGTTTCAAAGTATGTCCTCACGATAGGGATAAGGAAACCTCTCGGTCCATTCTAAGCTGAATCGGACGCGGAAACTTAAACGTATGTCGTAACACTCATTACTGCAATAATTAAGGGAAGGAGGGAGGGCGGAGCTTGGAAGCTCGTTCCCGAAGACGCGACGCGACGATCCTGTGTGTGATAACACCTGCTTACCGTAATTTTCATGCACTAAACGGGTTCACTCAATAGCAGTTTGGAATCCATTGCTGCCAACTATACGAACTCCGTTGTCGGTTACAACTCATTGCCTTGCCCGGAAAGGCAACCCTGTTGAAATTATTATATTTTGCTCCCTTCCTTCGAAGAGTAATCGCGCAATTAATAGGTATACCCGTTGCCACGGTTGTCGATAAAAATATATTCGGATCTCCGGGAATTTCCTAGGCGCCACTTGCATTGGATGGTCGGTCGGTAGAAATAGGTAATTTAACAAATCGCTAACGCTCAATTGGTTCGAAGGAGCATCGAGGGGCTGGTATACTGCCGTGCTAAGGAAAAACGCCGTATGAACCTCCAGGCGTTACCGAATTTCTCTTGATAAAACGTAAATTTCTTGGTAAATTTATGAATATTTTTCTCCCATTTTTTCTCCCATTTTTTCAGAAAATTTAGTTCGCAATTTTACCTAAAGACTCTGAAAAGATAAAGGAAACATATTCATAACTTTCCTAAAAAATAAACATTTTATCGAAGGAAATTTGGCAACTCTCGAATGCTCATACGACGTTATAGTACGGCAGTATAGTTGATATTTCTACTGGTGTTTCAGATGTTTTCAATCAAGTTACGTCGGTTCGTAAAGCAGCAGAGAGGGTGCTCGGCCGTGACTAAGATCAACGACCGACTTACGATGTTAGAGAATATCTGCTAATAAACGCGTTTAAAAACGAGTTTCGACGAAAGTCAAATCTGTCAGTTAAAAATGAACCTAAATGATCTAAAAATATAATTTTAGAGCGTGGTTTCACAAAAATGTCGTGTGCCATTCGACTTTGCGTTCGTAAACTTGTCAAGAAATACTGGAAAGAAGAGAGAGAAAAATGTCTCATCGCAAAGTACACTGATGTTAATGGAGATGTTGCATCTGTGAGAAATTTGCGATTTGACAATTGATTCTTGTGTAAAAGTTCGCGAGAAACACGATGGTGCTACTGGTTTTCCCTGAAATCAAATCCCAAGCTCAAAAAAAGTTCCCAAACTGAGGCCAAAATGGAGGGTACATCCCACGCTATCCCACCTCTACATCAAGACGAACTCTCCATGCAAAGATAGGGAGCAAATACATTGACAGGGCTGCCACTTTATTTGGAGACTCTAAAACTGAAAACACGGCATCACTGCTAAGGTATTTGCTCTCTATATTTGCATGGAGAGTTTGCCTTGATGTAGAGATGGACTCTCAGGATAGCGTGGGATATCCCCTCCATTTTGGCCTCAACTTGAGAGCTTTTTCTGAGCTTGGGAGTTGATTTCAGAGAAAACCAGTGGCACCATCGTGTTTCTCGCAAACTTTTACATAAGAATCAACAGTCAAATCGCAAATTCCTCACACATGAGACATCTCCATTTCGAGATTGTTTGACTTGAGTAGAAATGCGTTTTTCCTCAGCACGGCTGCATCGAAGGTCTGTGCTTGAATGAGCCCGGACGCAGCCCATGTAAATGAACAGTCTGAGCGCGGCATCGCCGCGCTGGAAGGAGGGATAGTGAAAGTGAGTTTGCTCCAGAATGAAATGTGGAAGTTCGGTGAATAAGGCATGAGGAGTAGCAACAGCCTAGGAGTAATGATATTCCGCGGGGGAGCGCGGTCGTCCGGGGGGGGGGGGAGGGGGAAAACATGATGCAATGTCCGTCAGATGGACCACCAAGTCACTGACCATCAATCCGGCATTCATCAATCGCTGCAACTGGTGCAGGTTCTCCGCTGTTCGCCCGCTGCACTTGCATTCTTTAGTGTGAGAAAATCCTTCCTGCTTTACCGCACCGCATTACGCTGATAACTTCGCGAGGATTCGCTTCATTTTCGCTCGACCACCGGCGTGATGCATGCACTGCACTCGCGGTCAGTCAGGAATATGCAGTTGATTTGATCTCCAGGACTCAGCTTGAGATGGATTCTTTGCGAGACGTCATAGCGCTAACAGCGATTATATTTGTATGAATCATACTAAGTTCATAAACATGTCATCTTGTTTGCTTGACAAATGGCTTTTTTAACCGATCTCATTAAGGTCTATCTTTCTTAGTTTTTTTATGTCCATAAAATCAGTCGTTTAGAGTCTAGATCCCTTCTCTGCAAGAAGACGGAGATTAGCGTGATTTGATTTGATAGAAGATTAGCCTTTGATTTAGCCTTCGCTAATAAGAAGAATTTTCGGGAATAGAAAAAGTATAGAGTGAGAGGAATATTGACATTATACCATTTATTGGCAAACGGTAAATGCGCTTGAGCCCAAATTGGAACACGTATTTCATACGATCGGAAGGCAAGCTAGCACGTGGTTTTTGTACAAGTTTCCGAGAAATTCCGGGATGATTTGAAATAAAATCACAAAAAATTTCGACGCGATATTTATTTCCGTTCGTTCTGTTTTCTTTTAATTAAACTAAAATTAATTTTACGCGAATCAACTTTCAGAATCGCAACATCATTGAACATCGTACGAGTTTCTGAATCGTTGCAATTAAGATACTTAGTTAATAGTTACCCTTTAATTATGGCAAAAACCGGGTAGGGAATGTCAAAAAAAATGACGCGTGGTCCTAGTTTTGCGGCGATTTTAGCGTCGCGCAAGCCAGGGAAGAAAACACAATCGAGTGTAGAGTCATCTTCACAATGTGATGCGCCTTCAATCCAGTTAGCGGCAATGTGCCTATACCCGTGGTCGAGTAGGTATCACAAATAACTCTCGCATTGCGTTTGGTGCAACGCGAGAAGTATTCACGCAGTCTTGTAGGCGCTAATCAGGGGTTACGCCGACCGCACTATTTGGCGCAATGCGTAAAGTATTCTTACAGTTTCGCAGGCGCTTATATAAGTTTAACGCCGGCGTCACAGTGTTTGGCGCGATTATTCGAACTTGCGTTAAGATAATCGTGGCATCAAAAAATGGGGCTTAAAAGGCTCATGTTGTGTTTCGACGCCGTATGAGCCGTCCAACGTTGCCTTGTTTCTCTCAATAAAACATTTCTTTCTGAGAAAAGTTACAAAGGTTTTCTATGTTCGCTTTTTCAGATTGAAAGGACCATTAAACAAATTAAAAATTTAAGCACTTTGGTACACGAGTCTTCAACAGAATTTCATGCAAAACACGATTCGCGCAACGAAAACTACTGAAATCAACTTTTAGCTGAGCTATTAACGTTTTTATTGTCCATTGGTTACGGGAACTGAATTCAAAGTGTGTACAGCTTGAGCTTCACGTCAAGATTAATTTTGCCATATTTTCATAACACTGAGACTGTCATAGTGACGTTTGGCGTGCAATTTACCCCTAGTAAATTATTCTTTCTCCCATGAGCGGAAAGGTTGACTTTATTCATAAAAGACGTTATTTCCGCGGTTCGGAGTTAATGTAGGGTTAGGATTTCCTCGTTGCCTACTGGTGTTCACACCGCGAACCTGCAATTTTAGTATCGAAGGATCGCGAAAATGTTTCAGCTTTTTACATACTCATTTTTATTCAATTTTTTTAAATGAGAAGGAAGCTAACTTTATTGCTTGAAATATGTATAGAATATTCTGCCGAAGGAGAAGAAATTCATGATAATTTTATATATTTCGTTGAGTGTGGCAGGGAGTCTGCTTCTGCAACGTCGCAAAAGGAGATCCGTATCGCATTGTTTATATCTCGTTCACATTGATCTCTAAACTTCCTATTGTGCGAATGGAATTATATATTGTGATAAGGAACTAATATATTTGCTTCACCCATAAAGCACTCATCGGCGTAAGAAAACCAATACCACATTCGTTATTTCTAAGATGAGCCAAAAATAATAGTTCCTCATAGCAGTATGTAGTCCCCCTGCCATCCTCCTATCAGTAAAGAGAAATGAATCCCAAAAGTCAATACATTTTGGCGTGAAGGAAACCCGCCAACCCGATCAAGAGAAAAAGTCCACAGTTACTTCCTGCTAGCAGTCCCGACCAAAATACTTGAGAAGATAATTTTCATAGACATCTATGCCGTAGACTTTGTCCAAGTAGCGTCTCGTCTCATTGAGGTTGATGATTTAGAGGCTCGCGCAAGGAAGCTTTATAATTATACCTTGCGTAACCCTCGAATTAACTCGGTGTCGTTCATTTCGACAGTGACACAGAGATTTGTGCTAGATGACTACGCAGTGTAACGCTCATCTTCGACGATTAATTATGTCACTCGCCGCTAGGGTCGCTGGAATCAAGATCGAAATATGTCAAAATGTTGAAACAAGGAAACACCAGGTATAGAGCTAAACCGCGAAATCGAGGGAGCTACGACAATCTAACCATCAGCTGAGCAATTAAAATCACAAATTTAACTATTTTAACTTTCCAGCTTATTTTTTATGTCACGTTCACGAACCGAAAAATAGAGTCATGGTGCGTTTTTGAGTGCTTCCTTGATATTTATTGGAGTCATTTACCTAAATTTCTCATTTATTTCGGTTTTCGTGTTAAATTTTTTTAGGTTAATTTTTTCATTTTTTCACCATCTAATCCTGATGTGTTTTCTTTGTTTGTTTCAGGTAAGACAATTGTGAGCATGTAATTCGAGAATGGTAAGATAGGCAAAGGTGGATCCAGAAATTTTGGTAACACCGGATTCCTTTCTATTTAATTTAAACCTTTGTTAAATAATCGATTCTTGTCGGAGCACCTGGCCCCTCTAAGAATCGATACATATCTGTAGGTTTAAATGGAGAAAAACAACGTTGCATATTTGCTGGATCTGCCAATGAAGATAGATAAAACCGTGCGTTCAGTAATTAGCTGTACTAGGTAACGGTCGTATCTTGAAAACACGGAGGACAGTCATGTTCCTTGAATATTATTATTGCATACTTTTTAGACACAACAATGGAGATGGCCGATTTTGTAACAAGGCGCTTCATGTCAATACCCCAGAGCCAAAAGGTTACTAACTCAATTTTTTTAGAAAAATCGAGTAAGTGGCGGTTATTTCGAAATATTTATTAATGGCTCTATGTGTGTGAAAAAGGTAGCCCTATCTTACGCCGGATATGAGATACGATATTTCAAAAATTACGATTTTCATGGGAATCAATCGGGCCGACGCGCGGGCGCAGGTTTCCCCTGATATTCTCACCCTCCGGCGAAATGATCACAAGCGCCATGCAATGTTTCAAAGTTTCCGCCTCCATTTTATATTTTTCCGTAGGAATTTTTCAACAAAGCTGTCCGAAATTTTTCATGGAATTTTCTTTTTACTGCCGATAACATTTCAGTAAAATTTTCGAACAGATCCAACCAACAATTTCTCTAAAAAAAAGTAAAATGGCGGCGGAAATTTTGAAACGTCACATGGCGCGTGGTGATACTTTGGTCGGAAGGTGATGATATCTCGAAAATACTAAAATAGAGTCAGGTGCCTTTGGCTCTGGGGTACTGACATTTACTCGGGAAAAATTTAACGGTTCCGAGGACTGCACGTGAATTTGCTCCGTCGGTGGCAACATGTCGGGATGGAAGACGAAGCAGAGAAGATGAGCAATGGCAGTAGCGGACGTTTTTCAGTGCACCCACTTTCTCGTCTTTATCAGTGCCGCCATCAACCTGCCGTCCACCGCCGCGCCTGCCGCCTGCTCCCGCGCCCCTCCACCGCCCGCCTTCGCGGTTCCTCAGAGCTTTAACGGCTTTTAATCCGCCACAAATCGCCACCGAAACGGAAAAGACCCCCGCGGCCTCGAATAATCCCACTAATCTCAACCAGGAATATCACAAGCTAATCCACGGCGAGAGCATGCTGTGGGCTGACTGTTGAAATTGATAGACAAAGCTATAGACAAAGAAGACAAAAGAGGTATGGAGAGATCCTTGGTGGAAGCGGGTGGTTGCAATGGACAAAGAAGGATAGACTAACCTAACGGCAACCCACGAGAGACCCCATAGTTAGTCCATCATTTTACCCCTTAGTCAAAAGAGATATGGAGAGATTCTTGGTGGAAGCGGGTGGTTCCGATGGACAAAGTAGGTAGATAGTAGACTAACTAACGGCAATCCACGAGAGACCCTATAGTTAGTCTCCCTATTCTTTAGTGTACAGGAACCACCCATTTCAACCAATAGGATCGCTCCATACTCCCTATGTCTTCTTTATCTATAGCTTTTTTCTATCAGTTTCAAAAATCGCCCCGCCAAAGTATTTAAGGTAATTTAAGAGTATTACGGATGTGGAAGTTGAATGACATTTTTAAGACAAAGCTACAGACAAATAAGACTATTTGACGCTGATTCGCCCCACCGAGATTTTCTTGTCGCGGTTTCATTCCGCGTCCTCTTTAGATCCCTTGCTTTAGGGTCTCTCTGATACCTTCTTCCCCAAAATTCCTATCTGCACCCATGATTGTCAACTGCTGCGCTTTTCGCCCGTTCGTAATAAATAATTGTTAATTCGCTCATGGTAGACAGGTGAACATTTTAGAAGTCAAATACTGAAAACATGTCAATAATGATTTGCGTCCAATCAAAGTATGAGGTGGCTGAGCCAATGAAGAATAAATGTTTCGGCGCCATTGCTCACCCAATAGAGTTACCCAGATCCTGCAAAATTGGGAGGAGGAGGGGAATTTTGCCTGTCTTTTCATCCAGCCTCGCATCACGTTCATATGGACCGCATCTCGTGTTGGAGGCGGCATCCAGCTCCAGACCGCAGAACAACTTTCGATCTCACACTCGGATGTACTTTTTCCGCACAGCGCACTGCGCGGCGCGGCACGACGTGGCTAATTTCCGCGAGGGAACTCGAAATTTCGCGAGTGCCTCGGATTTCTCACGACGTTACCCGACTCGTCCGGAATTTTCGCCGGAACTTTTCGGTCCAAACGGGAGATCACAACGAAATCCATAGTCGCTGGCGCTTGTATGGTGAGGCCTCGGCCGCACACTGAATTGAGTAAATCAGCGAAGTCAGACATGAAATTTTCTACCATAACTGCAAATTTTTATGTTTACTTCGTCACACTTCATGATTTAAGGGGTGCTAACAATGAAAATTTCACGAGGAAACCAATGGAACTACTTTTAAAACTTCAAAATTTTAAATGAACAGAGTTGTGAGCTTATAAAGTTTCCAAATTTTTCCCGACCTCCCACACTGACTGGAAACATAATGCGCCGCGCCGCCGTTTGACGCTTTTATGCGATAGTGGCCGTGGTTTTGTAGAATTTAATCCGCTCGTCAGTAAACAAGGGGTCTCTTGCAAACTTTTTCAAGAGTGAAAAATATTTTCCCAAGGAAAGTAGCTTTTAAATCATTGTTAACCGCATTTCAAAAGTTACAAATTCACTCATAACCTTACTATCTATGTAAAACTATATTTGAGCCTTCCATTTAAAAATGTATTCAACGGTATTGTCATAAAATAACACAGATGAGTCAGGCCCGGTTTCACTAGAGTACATTTATAGACAGACTCTAACGAGTTTGTTTTAGTAGTTTTTTGTTAACAGAAAAAGTGAACTTTTCAGTTCCAACTGCTCTTTTGGGGCCGCACTCAAAGTTTTACCGTAGCAGAATACTCCTTTTTTGAGAAAGAACCTTGAGGGATATTCGTAAATAACATCAGACACTTACAGGGAGAGGGAAACTCTGGAGTTAAATAAGATGTACCTGTGGATGGTAGAAATAGGCAAGGGCAAGAAGAGGGTCTGGAGTCATGAGTCATGCCGAACCTGACGCCATACGCCAGGCTAAAATTGGCGCAAAGTGAGAGATTAAAATGACGTGGGGTTAACCCAACCCCATGGTAAAAAATTTTGCGGTAATTTCCACACCTCGAGAATTGTGGCAGCTTGAGCTGAGATTTGCGATTCCGACTGACGAAATTCGGCAGAACTGCCGAATCTCCGGTAAAATATGCCAAACATTTGGTTCATTCTGCCGAATTTCTGCGGCTGGAATCGCAATCTCGGCTCCAGATGCCAAAAATCTCGGGATGCAGATATACTGCCGCAAATTTTTTTATCGTGCAATGTAATTTTCAAACGAGGAGAAGCAGGGTCAAAACTGCCCAACATGTATCTGACATGGGAGGGAGAGGGCCAATATTCGAAAAAAAGCCAAAAGTCATTATCATGGAATCACCTTAAAGGTCATTTGACTTGATCAGATAGAAATTATGTAGTTGCATCTTTCGAAAAAATCCGTCATGCCGATTCTGATGACAGTCTGTGCAATGTGCATGATCGCGTTTTCACTGGATGTCGACCCCTACTTCGTGATTCATTCTGAGAATTGAGTTGATTAGAAACGCGAGGTCCTATAAACATCACAGGTTTCCGAGACAAAAATTAATATAGTGTTGCCGGAGCAGATTCACTTTTTATAGTGATGCGATCAGAGAGCTAAAAACTATCAAACGCGGTCTAAAAAAAATCGAAAAGCCAGTGATCAATGCGCGATGATTACGCACGGCGGGTTTTTTCTTGAGTAGAAATATTGGCGTGCATAGCTCGCCCTCCCAGGATTAGAAAAAGCTGCTTGACAGTCGATTCAAGATAAGCCCCATTCCGGGAACAATAAGCCCTTGAGCTTCTAGAGTCCTCAATGAAGATCGAAGATTTCATTTTGATCAGTATGCTTGAAGTGAAAACTGGAACGTTACCCACTGTCAGTTGCTACAAGCCTTTCAAAATGAAATCCCGCCATCAGTGGCACCGCTATAAGCTTCTTTCATACAACTGGAAGGTAAGTTTTACCTTGAACGGAGACTTTGGCTGATAAATCCAATTTATAGGAAACGGAGAGTATCCAACAAGATCGCCCCTCTGTTAAATGGAAAAATTCGCGACTAAATTTCGCATCCATCATTTTTTATTAATCTATCTCTCATAAGAACTAGTCTCGTCGAGGAGGTTTCGTGACTGTAATTTGACCTTTGACTTCAAATAAAATGAGATTACGTCATAGAAGCCGTCGCCAATAACCATTTGTACATGTACAGTCATCCAACCGAGGTGCAAAGAGGCTTCCACACTTGGAGAAACATGATATTTTAAAACTTTCATATGTTGGATTTTAAATGTTTCATCGATGAAAAAGTTCACCGGTAGTAAATGATCCTCGAATACATGTAATTGCGGACTTATCACTTGTCGTCTGTGAATATTCTTTTCTGCGTGCCTGATGGAAAGCACTGCGTTTCGAAGCGTACAGCCTCGTCAAACTTTCAGCGGTAAGTGTGAAGGACCCTCAACGGATCACGGTGACAAACGAGGCAACGGAGGAGTGACAACCTGATTTTGTCGATGAAAAAATGCCTCTGTTAATAGAGCGGGAATATCGTTCTCTCCAATGCTTTTAAGCATTAATGAAATGGTATAAAAACTATCACGCACAAAAATCATAGTCCGTAATTTCTTACAAAAATGGTAAAACTACGAAAGGGGACCCCAGTTTGTGACTTTCAGTCGTACACTCAGTCGTGAGCATGATATACCCTAGAAGATGTGGACTTCAATTTCCACTTGGGATTATATTTCTGGTAAGGTATTGTGTACTATTATTTAGTTAGTCACTATTCGAGTTTTAATTTTGAACATTTTTATAAAAACAATTCACCTTAATCAACTTTCTGTCGTAATTGAGGAGGAAAAGAGAATAAGCTTGGTTAAAACCAAGCTTTTAGTTTTTGATTTATGTCTTCAAACTTCAAACAATATCGCAAATTTTATGTATAATTTTATTGGTTCAAAATCTTCGCTTATTATCGATTTTTTATGCAGTTTCAAACTTAGGTATCGACAGATTTCCGAGAGGAACGTTAAAATAAAAAAGCAACCTTTTTTTCCTGTATGAAACAAAAATGTCATGTCACATTGGAACAAGCGAGTGGGTGATTTTTAGTAAACTGGTATCCTTAAAATCTAACATTTAAACATGAATTAATAGGGTCAGGACGTCAGAGAAACAGCAAAACGAAAATTGTATCGACAGCGAAATTTCTAAACTACTATCTCGTTTGTGGTGTTCCAAAATCTCCACTTACATTTAAAGTTTTCTAAATGAGAACGACTGATCATGGTTGCTTGCAACTTTTTCAGAATATGCGTCATACGGATGAGCAAAATCACTGAGGGTTTCAAAAGTTGACGTTAGTTAGTTTAACATTTAAAAATTAAGTATTCCAGGAATTCTGCATTGTTAAACCGACACGCAAGGTTTGTAGATATTAATTTTGTCAGGCATTCTAAAAGTAGACCCTTTAGTTGTATATATTTGTACCGTAGACCAAAAAAATTTAGACATTTCTTGAGTAGACCTCTCTTTCGTAGACCTAATGTCCGTGAACGCACGCCACGCCACCGTCTACGAGACGGAGGTCAGAGGGTAGTTCGTTTCTGCTCCATTCTGATGCGTCGTCTAATTTTCAGGCATCCGCCTGTTTGGCGAACACCCAACCAATAGAAAAACTCGGAGACCATCCAACGTCCAACAATGCTGAATCGAGCCCGGTCAAAACTGATCCCGCACAATCAGTTCCGAAACACGATGAAAACCCAATTTCCGACCATGCTGAATCAAGAGCTGTTAATATCAATACCGACGCTCTGAAATCGGCCGCGGAACATCCGGACGAAACTCTGACCGGAGGCGAGCGTCTTCAAAAGAGGGGCTTATTTAACGAAATTCTCGGAGGGTTGGAGACAGGGTTGGATCGTCTCCACTCCGACATAGCCGCGGGCAACTTCCAGATGATCAACAACCAGGGAGTCTCCCATGGCGACGGGAACGGCGGGTTCTATTGGAGCGGCGGGATCGCCATAACCCCTTACTCTGGTGATTCCATGGATTTTACGGTCAGGGGAGTCCGAGTGCGGATGGTCAGTCCGGAGAAGAGGACACAAAAAGTCCTCTTCGAGGGCAGGATGGTCAAGGTCAACGATGTGGTCGTCCTCTACGATTTTGGCGCTGCGAGTCGGACAATGAGCTACCAGAAGACGGCGACAGCGCTCTGGCACACGAACCTGCCGCTTTGGCCTGTCGGAGGCGTTGATATGACGGCGGAGGATATTCAGAATTTCGAGAAGGAGTTTTCGAATGCGAGGGAGAGGACGTCGGAAGTCGCGGGGGCTGTGGTGGGTGCCGCGAGAAAAGTGGTGAGGAGGGCCAATGATGCGTTGAAGGATTTTCGTTTGGCCCGCTGTCATCGCCGCCACGGGTGACGGCGGGCCGAAGACGTTCGGTGACGATGACGTCCGTCACGATGAGTCGTCGGAGGCACAAAGGAGGACGCGGCGGTTTTTTCTTTGGTCTCATGCATCTTTGGCATATCGAGGGTTGGTACTAGTTTAATGGGAAATTAGGAAGTTAGGAAGTTAGGCACGGTAATTTAAATGTACACCTGTTTTTTAAAGCCATTAAAAATAGAGCATATCATATTCTTGTGAATTGTGCAATCATTCCTCTAGATACTCCTCCGACCCAAAGTGCAATAACTTTTTTCTTTCTTTTTTTCTCTTTTGGTGATGTCAGGTAGCCAGTGCTATGGTACTGCAATAATAGCACTGGCTACCCGACAAACCAAAAATTACATTAAGTGCTACTACCATAATGTTGTATATTAACACTTTCAATAAACTTTTTTCTCCTCGTTGAAAAAAAAAAAAAAAAAGGGGCAATGACTGCCGATGGGGATTGGTCTTGATCTTAAGGGCTAGTACGTCCACTGACAGTTAGAAGTCCACCCACAACGGCAATATAAATGCATGACAGTTTTTAAAGTCATTCAACATATCTTAGTATGAGATTATTTTGAGAATGACGTAATTACTCTCCTATTCATCCACTCCCTCCCCTCCCCTCCCCTTTCCCATGTCAATCACCATTTGCTCTACTTTTTTTTTTATTTTTTTTGTGAAATTTGGAGTGCATTTTCTTCTAGAGCCTGCTTTGCCCCCAACAAACTCGGGTGAATTATTGGATGAGGAATGAAACTTGCTCCGTAAGGAGCGGCGTTAATTCCACAAGATGAGTTGATACATATAAGCCGCGTTCATAGCGCTTCTTGGCACTCTGCAACACCCAACCGCCAAGGTCCCCTATTCACCCTAAGCCTCTCAAGGAGAGTTGATAACCGTCAATAAGGAAATTCTGCATCTTGAAAGCAAAATTTTCCACCTGTCGCGCCAAGATGTTAGTGGAAGGTCTTTTTATGTCTTTGATACCACTTTTCACGCATAGAGGGGGGAAAAAATAAATTAAAATGCTCACAGGACTTTTTCGAAAAAGCTAGCTTTTGCCTAGACGGCGATGGATGGAGATGGAGTAACCGCGATGTCGCATCGTCCGATTTGGCGCGGTAGAAAGTGAAGCTGCCGGCGCGATGCGGCACGGTGGCGTCCGTCGCACCGTTTGCGTCTGATGCGATCCGCGTAATTTTCTCAGTCGCCTTCAGTCCTCTTCACTCTCTCCGTGCGTTAAGTCGCTGTGCGTGTGTGTGTATGTGAGTCGTTTAAGTGAAAAACCTCGTAAGTGCTTCTACCCGGGGACCGGCTCCGATTTTACATCCCTTCTCCTGTTCCCGATCGAAATTTACCTCCGGCCAAATTCGTTTTGGAACTTCGGGTCGGTTTTGCAGCCGACGTTTTAAAGCCGGAAATCCTAACCTCAAAATCCTCACGCTTCAATGGACGTGCCTATTCTAAACTTATTGTGTTAGATATCGAGGTGCTCTTGCGTTGGAAGTGTAAAATGTTTCATTGAAAACTAGGAATTCTCTTGAATATCCGTAGCCTGAAATCTCCTTTCATTGGTGATACTTAATTCATTGCAACTGAACATTGACAAGCACCGAAAACAATAATAAGCAGACCATTATTGGATCAGCTACACATGGCTCAACTTAGTAGTTTAGGGTATAAATCAGTGGTGTCAACTGAGATAATTAGTTAGTTAGTTAAGTCAATGAGACGGCCAGCAACTATGGCTATTTACGTCAGAATCCAAGAGAATACAAGAGAATTATGAGTTTCAATTGCTTAAAAAGTTTTACAATTTCAATGGTGAATTTTGGGTCTGTGGTTTATGCAAGGCTCTTGAAATATACATTTATTTCCAAAAGCTGACGTCTTAAGTGACAAAGTTGCTGCATACTTAATTAAATTATCGTTGCCTGTGTGTTTTTAACGAGGATGCCAATAAGGTTGCTCTTGAAATGATTTTATAGGGCGATTTCTTAGATGTATAAGATAGAGCTACCGAACAGAGCTGCAGGAATAGGGTACCTACACGTTTTTCTGCTACAAGAATGTCCTTATGAGGAAAACGTAGTAAATTGTCGTAGACATTCGCCTTTCTCGCTTGTTATTGCAGAATAAAAGATCTAAGTGATTATCTAAAGTGATAATCGTCTGATAAACTCCTCACTTTTTAAAGAGAACTCAGGTTTCGGTTTTATTCAATGAAACTAAAATTGTAGGAATTCCTATCAATATTATACTCTATGTAGCTTTACGCTAACGTTAACTTTAAAAATAAGATAAAATTGATTTAAAATAAATATTTTCAGCAGAAAGAACGTTGACTGTCATTTTTGCTACATTAAGTATTTACATATTTGACGTAACCGAAGTCATGATCAAAGTGAGACTGTTTTATTCCCAATGATACAATGCCAATCTTCTTCCCTTATCAAGTCTTCATTCTCTCTCTCCTGAAACTATTCAACAAAAATGCATAAAAGCGTTGTCAAGAGTAAAAATCTCACGCGAGAAAAATTGAAAGTTCAGAGCTCGCTCCAGTCGTGGTCGCATATTATTATTCGAGATCTTCTCATCACGAGAGGTTAATGTTCTCTCACTCTCACTCTTAAATGGACGTATTTCTATCAAACGGACCTATGTGCATTAAGACATGAGCCTTGAGACCCATAAGAATACATGCATACCAGGGCTCACGTCATAATGCACATAGGTCCGTTTGACAGAAATGCGTCCAAATATCCATTCCTGGTTTCCTGTCTTCGTGGGAATTTTATGAATAACGATTTGTCTCGTTCTTACATCGTTAGCGATTCGCCATCCTCATGATGGCATTTATCTCACTATCCTCTGACTTCATACTTTGTAATGTTCAACTTTTCCGAACTACTTTAATAGATGCCAAGGAAGCTTAAGAAAATGTTTTTCTACACACATTAAAAACATAATCGACTCCCGCACTTAGCGTTTCTCACGATGTAAAATTTACCTTCGATGAGTAGTATAAACTAATAATTTTCGCTTGACAATGATTGATGGTACGAATATATGTAAGGCAAATTTGACGTAAAACGATTTTAACCGGACCAAGTTCAGTGAGACGGAGCGACTTTTTCAGCCTGTTTCAAAAATGAAGTGTCTTCATTTTTTAGACAAGGGAACTTAGCTTTATTTAAAGCTGCAACATCGACTCAAACATTTAAATTTTTCACAAGTATATGACTGCAATTTCAGTCCAAAATTTCGCTGCTTCTTGCATAGCTATTATGAGGAGAAAATTCGGTATAATTGAACGCGCCCTACAATTTTTTTTAGGAAGGATACATTTTATGAGCGGGAATTTCGCAACGTTGAAATGCAGCTCCGTTTTTAGTCTGAAAAAGGACGATATTATGCTATTGACTCCCATGTACAAAAAGGTGTTTTTATCGGCGTGACAATATACTTGGTCATTTCCTGCTGAACTCGGGCTATCGACATTTGAATATCCAGTTCAAAAGTATTAATGAAAAATTATCTAAAAACCTTATTAAGATGTCATGCATTTGCCATCAATCGGTAAAAACGAAAGTTTCCATTACGTCAACTACAAAGGCACAGATAATAGGAGGCTCCTCACCGGTAAAAATATTCCTTTTCGACTCCTAAGGAAGAGTAGCGAACAAAAATAAGAAGAGAGGAGTTCGCAACGGTAAAGAAGGATCGACATGAAATCAGCCTGCGTGTTTTCAATCGTAATGTTGAAAGATTATTATTTTTTTTTTTTTTTTTTTTTTTTTTTTTTTTAATTTGCGTTATGGATGTATACCAGTAGATCGATAAGTTAGAAATTACGGCTGAGGGCTCTCATAGAAAACTCGCGGAGCGTAATTCCTAGACAAGACCTTACACGCAACTGACTCTTAGATTAGACTCAAAAATTGTTTACTCTTTTAGTTCAATTGGCTTTTACGTTTCCGTCTTTACCTAAAATTAGAGTTATCTGAAGATCATGAACGTAGATTGAAATCATAGTATCAGTAATTCAGGAGTCTTATGCACGAATTGACGAAAATATGATCCACCGAGGAGCAGATAGCTGGTAATAATCTCATCTTTTGGATCGGATTGGATCGGGCATACCCACCTATTATTTCCCACTTGATAGACGGATGATTCTTGCTGACCCAGGCAAAAAAATCAAATTCATTCATGCGAGTTGATAAAAATACTTATGATAAATCGATTTTGTCTACAGGAAAACGTTCAAAAATGTTGTTGAATGTTTTTGCTCTCTATTCTCTCAAAGTGCCTGAGGTTTTGACGCTTGGGCCCTTTTTTATGAAGAAAGATTCAAAGGATGAATTAGTTTTTGCGTGAAGTTCTTACGTCCATTACGGTGATCCGCAGCATTCGCGTGTGGCGATTTAACTGTAACTTACGAACTGCAGTTGGTACATGAGCCCTGGTACTCATAAGAATGTATGCATAACAGGGCTCAAGTCATAATGCATATAGTCCCGTTTGGCAGGAACACGTCCAATTGGATTGCATATTGCAAAAAAGAACCACTGGTATTCCAACGTCGCACGGTGGATCGAGTCATAGGGCAGGCCGGACATGGCACATCACGCGATTTGGTTTGCTCATTTACGTAGTGTTTGCGCTCATAAAACAAATCAGGATATATGTTTCTTATGTATTTTTCGTCGCAGATTTCATTTTTGATGACTATTTTCCTGATTATTGGGTTTAGATATGTATTTTGGCACAATTTCAGATAAATAAAGAGATATTGTTTAACAACAGATAAGTTTAAACTTTCTACACTCATTTCAATCGAAGTTTTAAGTGTTCAATGAACTTTTCTCTCCGGTAAAATGTTTAAATATCGTACATAAAACGTATATTACTCATCTCTTTTACCATTTCCCCTCCTCTCCCCCAAAAAATGAATTGATAGAAATCCGAAAATGTTGAGAGGAAAACAGAGGATCTCCTTTCCCCTTCATTCCTGGGGCACCTTTTTAGCTTTCTAACAAAAGAAAATGACAAGGGGGAAAAATATGAGAGAAAAATACTAATCAAATACACATCAATCAACACAAAAAATCATGTATTATCCGAGCCTTCCTAATTAAGGGCCCCGCGAGTCACCATTGTACACTGTCTTTATTTATACTTAGGTATCTAATGGAGCTTCTTCGGCTTAATGATTGCTGCTGAAGCTCGAATTACCTCAATTTTCTCTATTAACTTCTAATTTTCCGAAGAAATTAAACATAAAAAAAAAGAAGAAAAAAATCCGATGTCAAAAAACACGAGTTTTTGGGAAATAGTTAGAAGATAGAAAAGAATTTAGGCCATTGTTGACTTTAGAATCAAATAGTAGATGAAAAATGCTCCATTAGACCCCAACTTGATATAATTTTCCCGTCTTTTCAGACGCAAAACAAACGGATCAGTATCATATGCGTCGATTAGGACATTTGAGAGGAAAACCCCGTTATCTGAAACAACGAAGACATTTTTTGAACCACGCAAGGCATGTTTTCTCATGTATTTTTGTCTCCTGGATTCGAAAATGACCTTGGTTTCTCTTTACCATGCACCAGTTTTCCGGAAAATCACATTTCCCGAAAAGTCCATTTTAAGTGGAAAATCTCAATTTTCCGGAAAATCGGTGGGTGTTGGAGAAAAACCAAGGTCATTTTCGGACTCAGCACTAAAAATTACATACAAATCACCTATCAAATGCCCGGTGTTTATTCGCCACAGACCTGTGAAATTCGAATTCTCTCGAGCCACCATATTATGAACTTCACTTTTTCAAAATCATTTAAGCTTTATTCCCAAAAGGGCACTTTGGGGCAGCCAATTTTTCTTGATAATGAATCTTCAGGGATCAGTTAACACTGCTATACAAAGGTTTCCCTGAAATACGCTGAAATAGCTAGTTAAAAGTCTAGCTATATTATTATTATTACGGTATTGAGGAGGGTACTTTTAAGCAAGAATACCGCTTATAAAAATAGCGATATCTTAACTTGTTATTAGTGAAATATATTCTACTTAAAGAGGAGAACAAGCTACTTTAGTCAGAAATTGTCATAAATCTATCGGAGGGAAATACCAACAGGCGCACGGTTTGTCCCGAGTGAGGCAACATGTTTCGAGTGCCGCCTGAGCCACTTTAGGAGGCTGTGTGCGTTAAACTGGGGTTAAAAAATTGAAAACCAATACCTGTATCATAAAATATAACTCTTTGGGAAGACATTTACATCAATGAAATGACTATTTGTGAGAATCGCCCATGTCCGACTTTTTGCAGGTTTCGATCCACCGTGCGTCGCTAAGATAGTGCAACTTTTTTTACCTTGTAACTTTAAATTAATCATCATAATCACGTTTTATCCTCACTCTCAATAAACTAAAATTTCAAGATGAAAACTACCTTTGTAAATTTAATTTTTTCCGTAATTTCAGTAATTTCGTTGCGGAGAATGTAAGTAGCACTATCCAAACAACATCGGATTGCTCTTGGTTCTTTTCAATGGCGTGGCGTGAATTGCGATGCATCGATTGTTATGCCATTTATACCAATGGTGAAGAATCGATTATCAAGGTGTTCGCTGCGAACACCCTGTTTATCGATCCTTTTCCATAGGTTCAAACGGCATAACAATCGATATATCGCAAAACACGCCATGCACGCTACTGGTTCTGTTTTGCAAAATGCAATCCAATTGACCCATTGTGACAGGCAAAAGAGCCGCCGCCGCCAACCGACGGTGGTCCGGATCTCTGAAAATAATTATCACACGAACCCCCCCCCCCCCCCCCCCCCCCCCCCNCACCTCCCTGCCCCGCCGGCCACGGAGGAAAATGCATCGTCGGTAACAGTTATCATTCTTTCTCTGTGCTCCTCCCCGGCTCGCAGTCGGAGTCGAGAAATAGGTCAATAGTGGTGGCGCGGCGCTTCTGGCGCGATCTTCATTCCCGGTTACGCGGACTCGAAGCTCGACCGGAGAAAAAGTTGTCGGCGGATCCGATCGGCCGGCGACCGGTGCGCCTGCGCAGTCCTCGGGATTTTATTGTTCCGTACGGAACGGTACTCGAATCGAGTCGTTACGTCGCCATCGGTAGCGCTCCGCTTTCCACCGATCACCGATCACTCACCATGTGCCGGCCGAGCGGGTCGCTGCCCCGCCGTTTCTGACCCTCTTCCATCCGAGTTCCCGGACTTTCGGGGTCTCCGGAACTTTTTCGCGAGTTTTCCGGATCTTGACGCAAGTTTTTCGGATCTTTTCGGGAGTTTCCCGGCTCTTTTGGACCTGTGTTGTGCGGGATGGCGTTCGTGAGCCGCTTCGAGATCTACATCGCGCCGGACTCGGCCAAGATCCGCAAGAGCTTCGGGCCTTTCAAGATCAAGAGCAGCTTCCGGAGTTGTAACAGTGCGCCGCCGTCACATCTTACGCATCAGGAAAAATGTAAGTTCGCAACTGTTGACTAGCCGAGTTAGCCACAGACACACTGGAAGAAACACTCCGGCTGTGGAAGCACTGGGAAAAAAACACATTGGATCTA
Source organism: Bemisia tabaci (assembly GCF_001854935.1). NCBI lineage: Eukaryota > Metazoa > Arthropoda > Insecta > Hemiptera > Aleyrodidae > Bemisia > Bemisia tabaci. The sequence continues at coordinate 4,174,270 of NW_017547298.1, read as the reverse complement.
GAGTCCAGACTCTTAAAAACATCGCCAAGAAAAAGTACTATTGATTCAATCAGAATCCAGCTTAAATCAAGAACCAAGCCTCTTAATTTAAGCGGATTTCGTTTGGATTCAAGCAAAAATCCGATTGAATCAAGAGTATTTCTTCTTGTCAATGTTTTCGAGAGTCTGGACTCTAGATCCAATGTGTTTTTTTTCCAGTGAGCCGCATTTACGGGTTATATTGACACACCGTCTGCGTTCTGGGCGTATAGCACCCGGAGCAACGAAGCTACGGCTCCAGCAACCGGAACTTTCGGCCTCTGAGCCCAGAACGGACGGAATGTCTATTTAGCCCGTAACTTTTTTCAGTGCAAGACAACGATCGTACGTTTTTAATGATATTCACGATGAAAAAAGAATCGTTGCGTTACAATTCTCAGCGTGGATTTCAGGTCTCTAATCGAGGTTACGATGTTTCTTTTGTGATTGCAGACTCCTCAATCCCGATGAAATTACCAATACAGCATTGTATTCGGGACCAAATTATTTGATATCGCAAACTTGCATCATAACCACGACTAGGAAAGTATGGAGGACCTGAAATCTACTATGAGCATTGTAATATCAACGATCCTTTTATCTAAGTATTACGTACACTGGAAAAATGTTCCTGCTAATAATATGCCGTGTCAAGAATTCTCGTTGAATCAATCTGAAATCTCTTCAAAGCGACCAGATGTCACTTTAAAATAATGATACTGTTTGAAACAAGACGTTCTCCGTTGTCTACTAGAAATTCCTGTAGCGGCACGTGAGCAGGAATTCCTATTGACTCAACAAGAAAGTTTTTGCAGAGTAGACTCAGGAGACACTACCTACTCCTGGCACGGCTGGTGCTGGTATCTACCCAACATCAACATCTAAATGAAGATTTGTATGTTCTCCCTCGCCAAACGTGAACATTGAACAGCTATTTTCTCATAGTTTAAAAAAAGAAATCGACGATAAACCGTCTATGAGTATTTATAAAACTACTGTCTGACAGGCATGTTCAGTTGGTAGAGTTACGTCCTTTTGATGGGTGCCGATTAATGTATGCTTTGAATTGGATTGCATTTTGCAAAAAGGAACCAGGAGCATTGCAATGTTGCTAAGATTGTGCGACCTCTTCTGTCTTGAAAGAAAAATCGGATTATCTATTAACAGTTTCTTTTTTACTCGCTAAAAACTGTAAATTTAAGACAAAATTGCCGTGTAAATTTCATACTTTTTCAGGATTTCAATATTTTTATCGCAAAGGATGAAGTTGCACAATCTTAGCAACATTGCAATGCTTCTGGTTCTTTTGTGAAAAATGCAATCCAATTTATCGTTGGTGTGATGCACGTGAAAAGGTAAAGTCAGTTAAAGTAAACTATTGTTTGGTGAGTAGGTAAATAGGTAAAACCCTAAAACAACGGTACGATCGACTAAATCCTTCGTTGGATTCTTCTTCTCACAGTATAACGAAACTCGGAGGCGGAAATTGATGCAATTTTACTTTTGCGTACATGATACGCGAAGAAAACGGATAATTTGAAGCACGTGCCCTCCATTATTTTAGCGACGGCTTTGAAACTCGACTCTCCTTCTTGATTGGGAACGATTTGCATAGAAAGTGATATTTTTAGATTTTTACTAAGTGTAATTTTTACACAATGACGACTCCTGGCAACGCAGCGAGGAATCATCGCATTAAAAGTCTTTCCAGCTTTCGATTTTACATACAGCGACAATCGGTCTTTTTTTACTGTTTACATCATTCCTTGTCGGTGTTCTATTCAGAGGCGCTAGGAAATATATTATTCCTCCGAAGACGTGAAATATGCCTATGCATTCGAATTTGACTCATGCATATTAAATGGTACTTGAGGAGACCATTATGACTCCATGCCGCGTCATGGTGTTGTTCGTGGTTTTGCGGTACGCATCAAATCGTAAAAGCTCATTGTGTTTTATTGTGTGTCACATACTGCATGTAGCGCTGGGAGATTACTGTATTGTTTGCATCCCCAGTATAATATAGCTTGAGAGTAGATACAACTTCCTGCAACTTTCAACAACTTTTGTTTGAATGATCCTATGAAAATGTATGAAACTGAAATAGTTCTGGCATCTCATTTCAAAAGTACACATACTGAAAATGAGGGCTGAATGGGAGGCACCGATACTCTCTTCGCTCATTATGCACTGAAAAAAAATCTCGGTGTATTTACTGAGAAACGGGTAAAATTACCAAGAATTCAGGGTTCTATTTGATCCCAGTTTTTTCTTGGTATAATTACCATTTATGGAATTGGTAATTTTACCGAGAAATCTCGGTAAAATTATTGAACTTTCTCGGTAATTTTACTGGACCTTGGTAAAAACGCCAAAAATGTTTTATCGACTGTGGTAGAATTACCGAGATAAAATGGCAAAGTTACCGGGAATTGATTACCAATAAACGTGGTATTCTTACCTGAAAAAAAACAGTAAAAATACCGGTTTTTAGGTAAGCTTACCAGTCCGTCTTGGTAAAATTACCAATAATTGGTAAAAAAGTGAGATAGTAAAGGTACCAACGGACCTTAGTAAAAACGCCAAGAATTTTTTTTCAGTGTGGGATAGCCGTGCACGTTTAGGGTCGTTGATGACTTTATTCGCAGTTCCCTTTCACTAAAAAAGGGACTCGGTATTTGTTGGTTTACCTTGATTATCTGAAATTTATCCAACTTTTTTGGTCAGTCTCTAACCGTTCTCTTAGGCGTGGACAATGGATATAGCTCTTAAAGAGCCAGAGTAAGCGTGGCCCCAAATGTTCAACATTTCATTGGAGAGACCACCTAAAACCCATCTTTTGCGCTTAGATGACTCACATCCCCTCTGGAAAAGTGCGGGCAAATTCACTCGAAAGAAATTCCCCTAGCCACGCTTCCGGTCAAAGTATCACAAGCGCCATGCGACGTTCAGAAATTTCCGCAGCCATTTTATTCTCTTACAGAGAAATTTTCGGTTAAATCTATTTGTTTCACTGAAAAATATCGGCAGCACGAAGAAAATTCAGTGAAATTTTCGGACAGCTTCGTTGAAAAATTTCTCTGTGAAAAAATGAAATGGCGGCGGAAATTTCGAAACATCGCATGACGCTTGTGATACTTTGGCCGGAAGGTGACAATTCCATGAGAACTGTGGATCTACCTTTCACGGAGAGAAAAAAAACTTCGTTCCTGGAACCTGACTTCAGGCCGTACGGACGGATCTCCGAAGTTTTCGGATCATGCATCTAGAAACTTGAGGTTCAGCTGCCGAGGTTCGAGTCACACATATGAAGTAATTCGGTCCTTTAGCTGACTCTGTAGAGGTTTCAACCGAAGTATCAAAGTAGTTCAGATGCGTGACCCCAACTCCGGAAGCTGGGCCTCAAGTTTTTGAATGGAAAATTCAAAACCTTCAGTGATCTATAGAGTCTATCATAGACCCCTTCGATTCCTTCGTCCACGGAGAAAAAAACTCGTGCGTGAGACCCGAAGTTTAGGTCATATGGATCTCTGAAGTTTTCAGATTGAGCATCTGAACACTTAAGGTCTAGCTGTCGAGGTTCGGATCTCACATCTGAAGTACTTCAGATGTAAGAACTGAAGTTTCAGATGTGTGATCCAAACCTCAGCAGCTGGACCTAAGGTGTTCGGATGCTCAATCCAAAAACCTCAGAGATCCATATGACCTAAAATTTGGGTCTCACGCACGAAGTTTTTTTTCTCCGTGTCGGATTCCAGAAAGAGCTAAGTTGCAGGATATTGGTAACTCCCTCACAGCAAATATTAAACCCGCGATCAGCCATATTTGGAGACGAAACCTGCGTCCGATAGAGGCATAAAATTCGCCTGAAGTTGTTCAATTACGTTCACGAGTCATTGTCCGAGCCATGAGCTGCATGTGTTGAAGCTGTCCATTGTCTGGGAAACAAATGACGGTCAATTATTTCAGCCGACGCGACGACGTAAAGAGCAGATGATGCCAAAAATCGAGATCACGGGTGTAATGACTCGCTCAATCAACATCAACATCGGGTTCGTCGGATTACACAATCGATGGCAGGATAGTGTGAGTAGGAGGCGGTGTTGCCAAACTATTGCTTGACTATGTTTACCGAGAATTTCGCCTTGGAGAATAGCAAAAATAATGATATTTTCAACCGCATTTGCAGCCGTGTGACAGGAAGCGGCGGCGCTCGGACGGTCATCATAATAAATATTCTTTTGACACCCGAAAAAGTCACAATTAGGAGTGTTACGCTAAAGTTACGACTCTTACCTCGCGGAGGTGCTTTACCATAAATATGTATTTGAATGGGTGCCTTTAGGTTTCGGTACGTTTGGTCGTTGATTACCAGATGCATCGGATGGTGCTAATTACATATTATTTAATCATACCTTAAGCAGCGGTACATAATTTTGGAACGACCCGGGATTAATCTTTTTGGCCGTTCAAAATCATACGGCCAGGGCCGGATTTACCTACTTGCCGCCCATGCGCCGCCTGTATTTTACCGCCCCATTCTCAATCGTTTTGAAACATTAATACAAACCATCAAGTTTACTCACTGTCGCGTTTACTCGTGTTGGGCACATTTTTTGTGAAAGCCGTGTCAACACTAGCAAAAATTCACGGAACTTTGCGAGAGAGTCAAGTTCCATAAACCTATCTTTATGTGGACAAGGCCTTTCATTTATAAGAGATGAACGAAAAAATTATGAAAGAATAAACATGAATGTGGTTTAATAAGTTTAACTTCCGCCGCCGCGCCAACCGCAATGTGTTTGGCGCAATGCGTGAAGTATTCCTACAGTCTGGTAGGTGCTATGCTTTTCATGCCGCGCCGACCGCTGACCGCTCTGTGTTTGACGCAATGCGTGAAATATTCGTGGAGTCTTGCAGGCGCTAATATGTGTTTCATGCTGACCGGCGCGCCAAGGTTTTCTCCTTTTCATCTCAAGTCTGAGTCACCATTGCTCTCTGTGCCGCGCCGCTCCAGGCCAACTTGCGTGTTCGGTTTTTCTCTTACCTTGAGTAATGAAAGGTGCTGTCTCTTGTATCACCGACAGACGAAAACAAGCAGGAAGCTCCAACGCATTGGCGTCGGAGAGCGGCTCTGGGGGCAGTAGTTGTAGTCAAGAATGAGGGCCTAGACACATTTTGTCATTGATGTACAATCCGACAACTGTCGATTCATGTTTTGTAACTTAGCAGATTTACGTAGCCGGTGTATAAATGTGTATTGGGCTTTGATATGGCGAATACATGGCATTATCACTTGTTGTATACTTTTAATTTTGAAAGCTCTTTGGAGGTCCGCTTCCTAAAAAATCTCTGGTTGATAAGTCGTTTAGCGAGGCTGCAAAAAATTTGCATTTTTATATCTGAAAGTGTAGGTATTGGTTTTTTGTATAATTGTTTTTTTGGATTGCTGGAAAAGTAACGCATACTTCTATAATTTAGGACTGAGTCAGGGAAATATAAGGTTCGTTAAATAGTAAATATTCCTAGTACCGTGTGACACTATTGTTAACGAAAAGTTTTTGCAACTTGTCAAAGAGGTTGTTGAATGATCTTCGAATAACTTTTGATGAGCTAGAGGTAATGGTTCTATCTGCAGCTCGTGGACTTCTGTACGATATTGTCCAGAATCATCTAAATTTTCAAAAAGTGTCCGCTTGTTCGATACCCAATTTGCTCATTCATGCATACAAGGAGAAGCGCATGAAAGCTTTAGCAGACATTTTGGAGATGAATCAAGAATTAGATGAAGAATTTATGACTTAAATCACGGCACCTTAATCACGGGATGACCTTAATTACGGCAACTATTTATTGTCCATGAGATGCAGATGGTTCCATTTCCCTAGCTCATCAAAAGGTATTCGAAGATCAATTTCATCAGCCACCCGTACGAACCACGTTTCTAGTGACCCGTACTTGCTTCGCACGTATGAAACATACAATCAGAGAAAACAGAATTCATCTTACAATAATCAATAATCAGTAGGACATGAATCGTTGCGATGTATAATACGACATTATAATGCGGCATTACTATTGTAATTCATTTTAATGGATTAGGGGCATTATAAATCATTATTGCCACGTCGGAATGAAATGTTGTAGACTGAATTGAAAAGCATGTTGGCAAAATTTATTATAAAAATAGTATAACATGTAGGTACATAACATAAAGGTAATACAAATTAAATGATTAGAGCGTGTATATTTCATTACATTATAGGTATATTACAATCATTTTTGTCATTGTTGGAAATTTTGATAGTTTGAAATTTGATAGTTGATAGTTGATAGTTTGAGAGTTGAAAATTTGGTTATTTTATTTAGTTAAGGTGATTCGATAGACGCCATATTTTGTGTCAGAATGGCATGCGACATATCCCATCAATTGGTTCCATTTTTTCATTTACTCATCATTTTTCTCCAATTTTAAGTTTCGCAATTCTGTTTTCAGGAGACTAAAGCACTCACTTATCAATTTGTATATTTATATTGAGTTAAGGGTAGAGACCGCGTATTCCTCAATTGAGGAATGGAGGTGTTACAGTAAGCGACGATCAACGCTACGATACTGGAAGCCAGTCTTCCGATATTAAATCCCTAGCGGGGAAGAAAAAAAATGCCTAGATTTTGCTAAAAATCCCTAAATCCCCAGATTTGCTCAAATATACTTAAAAAATCCCTAGATTTTGCAAAAAGCGCCATTTTTAACGAAGAATCATGATGTCATTCGATGTAGCGATTTGCAATATTTAAATCTGATTGGCTCGTTTGAATTTTGGCGCTCTCTGAAAGCAGTGCTAATCCAGACCAATAAAATGAAAGAATATTAGTTGATTTCTTATTATTAACAGGTTGAATGCAGTTGAATGTCAAGTACATCGAAGGACGCAATCGTTTTAATTTCCGGCTTATTTGCGGGGAAAATAGTGTTGCCAAAAAGGCCTACAAAATATAGATGAAAAAATGTTTTCGATTGTCGAAGCTAAATTTTTGAAATTCTATAAATACATTGAGGCTTTAAAAATAAAAAAGAAGAGCAAGACACTAGTGAGGAACTCTTGAACTATAGGTTAATGAGCTATAGATTGTGCATAGAAATTGCCAGTCTAAAGTTTCAAGAATGAGAAAATAATCAGCCCATGAGTGGGTCCAGAATGAGGGAGAAGGAAAAGTTGAAATAATTTTACTGGAAGGAGGGATAAATAAGGTACTCACCGAATTTATTCGTACAGAACATTCAAAAATCCCGTGAAAAAACAGCTCACAAATAAAAGCAAATTGCCATAGAAACTTCTTCACGAAATCACACACACAACGAAGAACGAGGCGCTACAGACGAGTCCGTCCAGGACAAGTTAAAAAATTCCCATGAGCCGAGTGCCGTAGGTTAAGGGCCCGTTCGCCAAAACTAATCGGAACTGTATGAATGAATTGCTCCTTTTAAAAATCAAAACAATATCGAATTGCGATATATTACACAGTTAAGATAGGGCTATGTCCTGTCGTAAGCGGCGACATACAGTCGATATCATTTCAATAATCGCCCCAATGGCCACGATAGTTGTTAGACGTTTACGGTTTCCCTGGTAACCTTTGTTTGCTATCAGCTGATATCAAGTAATATGACTAGGAAGCTCCAACCCAGTGGTTAAAGCTTCCTTAACCGCGAAAACTTTAAAATTCAAATTTTCAAATTTTGAACGTAAAGTGCAAGCACCAGAGCCGCTAAAATTAAAATTACTATACTTCAACTCTCAGAAAATGAGAGATTTTGTCGCCTTTTCTCGTTTGCAATGTTTTTCCTAAATCGGATTTATTTTTGACACCTACATTTGAAAAAATTGCAAAATTTGCCGCCACGGGCCCCGGCCCTGCATACGGCGTTATTCCTTAGCGCAGCAGTGTGGCTTATATCACTATTAATTATTCATTTTGTTTGTTTTTTCAGGTGAGTTAACATTCATTTATGGACTAAGAACTTACGTCAGGTCTGGGTGCAAGGTAATAATAAGCATGTTTTCATTATCATGTAATAGAATATACAATAATGTATTAAAGCACAGTACAATATTACCTCCTACATGTGAGGGAAAACTTTTCCCATCGTGGATTTCGATGAAAATAGGATGTTTTCAAACGAAAAATATTTATTTTCGTTGCCTATCCGCAAAAAAGAACCAACATTTCGACGGTGAAACTACCAAACCACGTATCTCGTTAGCGGTTTTTACAAATCTCCGCTCCCATTTTATTTTTTTGAAGGAGAACAAATTAATATATTTGATCCATTTAAACAGTTAGTGCTCAGCACTATATCGCTTTTTCCGCGTGTATGTTGTTTCTAAAATGATCCAGCAATTGTGATTCCTTATTGCAAAATGTGGTCCAAGTGATCTCTATCAGCTCCGATCTGGCGCACCTGCTTTTGTGGGTTCGTGACTCTAAAATTCGCCTGCGTCTCCAACGAACGACCCTGCGCAATGCGCATGCTGTCACCACGCCATCCTGATAGATAACACATGTTACCGAAAGCAACATTAATTCAAACCTACTTATATGTCCCGTAAAATTTCCATTGAATGAGGACGTCTCTCTCACTAAATACTTTCCAATCATCATTCCCGGTATCATTCCATTGGCAACTGTTTTGCCAACGAGGCGTAACATAGTTACATACGAGTAATATTTTCGTTGTGAGGAAAGGACTTTGGTCTTAAGCAGGAAGTGTTCTAGCTAATAATAAATACATTTTAGTGATTGTAAAAAAAAGAGATCGGAAACCTCCAGCGCGTTCTACTATCATTCAGCACCAAATATTTTTCTTGTGTGAATGACATCATTCACCGTGGTTTTTAGATGCATGACGATACGTCTCCACTGAAATGGACGCCAAAACTTGGTGTTTGAACAGATCTCACTGCTTAGCCGACGGAACTCAATTTTGAAAACACGAATCTATGATTAGTGTAACCAACCAATCACGAATGTCTAACACCGGATTAATAATATTTTATTACAGTGTTTTCTCAGCATATCGTGAGAGTAACATGATAGTCTACGACCCCATACGAAATAAAACTATTTCTCATAATCCAGACCCCTCTCTCCGCACACCAAGCGTGATACAATATATCTTCGAGTCAAAGACTAGATCCTGTACAAGCGATATATGCCTAGTTTTATCGCTCTTTACACCGGAATAAGATCTGATGGCCAACTTTCTGAATAGTGAAATACACCCGCTCAGCTAGCAGAGTTTCGTCTGTCTACCTAGCCATGCGAGACAGGAACTTACAATTTCGGCGAGATCCAGAGGATTCATGCTCCTTGACTTTACAGCATTGCCGAGCTATTGATCATAATTTTTAAATTTTAAGCATTTACTTGATTCAACCACGTTTGCTTGCGGATCTTAGTTTTACCATACAAAATGTTTTTCATCAGAAAAAAGGTGGAGGGATATTAAACAGAAAAAAGCAAGTCGCACATGTAGAAAAATATTAGTTAGGAGTAGTTTGAACTTTACCAGCCACATATTCTTTCCTGTAAAAGTTTCCGAGTGGAGAAAAAAATATCTATAATATGGAAAGAGGCGTTGAACTTTGCCTATAAAATTGCACTTTATTGAAGGTTAAAACTTCATTGTCTTTTTTTGGCTCCCTCTTGATGTAACTGGGGTTAAATTCGGTCCAAATGCAGTTGCGAGGTGAGAAGAAGCAGAGTGCCTCCCATGAAATGGACCTCTTATGTCTTTTTTCATGGAACCTGGGATTTGAATTGTCAGAGAGCTTAAATAAAACCTTATGATAGTAAAAAAAAATGTTTCAATTAGGAGTTTTAAAAAAAAATTTTCAAATTAATAATTTAAAAAAAGTAGTAAAAGTTTTAACTTTAAGTTCGATAACGCTTTCAATGATACAGCATTCCAAATTTAAAGTAGCGTTAAAATATGCTTGTATATGAGGTAAAAATGTAAATTTAGTATTGCTGTGTCGGCAAAACAAGCTTTGAACCTAAGTTAAACATTACAATGAAGGCTTTTCTCATGAAGAGGTTTTGTTTTAACAACATATAAACGAATATTTCGAGCTCCCAAAAACAGGTACCTTCTTAAAGGCTGCTATATCGACGGTGAAAGTCGGCAATCACATAACTCGGTTTGCGAAGTCGCAGACTTCCTGTCATACTTTATTTTTTAAATGGAAAACTACTCAACGGCAATTCTTTAAAACTGTCATGATTTTTCTTCTCAATGCGAAGAAAATTCTGCAAAAACTTCAAGAAATAATATCAATTTGTTCTCCTTTAGAAAAATGACATAGAGGCGGAGATTTTCAGACACCGCAAACGAGTTATGTGATTGCCGACTTTCACCGTCGATATGTATTATAATGCTGGAAAGGGAAAATTAGAAGAGATATATTCATTCAGTGTTGGTTATAATATAATTTGATGTAAAAGGTGAAAAAAGGTGAACAATATCAAAAAGAAAAATATACATAACATCGATGTAATTGTATGTTCATAGTGCGTCAGCAAAAATTATCATGCAAATTCCACTTCCTAAATGTTTAACTGTACGATATTCTAAAAGTTAGAAAAATATGCAAATATTCTTAATATTTGACAGGTCAACGTCCTCTCTCGTCTGTCGTCAATATTCTCTTGGGATTTTAGAGTTCGTTGGTCGGTTTTGGTGGGAGTCCCTAAAAATTGTATTCTAAATTGTATATAATTCAATTGCAAAAACCAATTTTCTTCTCGTCATAATCAAACTCATGAGTTACTTTCCACGAGAGAGGACTGATCGTTTCGAGAAACAAGAGATCTTTTCAGTGATGTCGCACGGGCGAAATCGCGATTTAAAGCGCTTCTATGAAAAACGTTAATACTAAAAATGTTTTACCTGAGAATGAATGTGAAATTTCATTGACTCTTCACATTCACGGAGCAGATCCGATGCTTCTTTTAGGGACCGTCCATAAAGTACGTCACCAAAGGTGGGGGGAGGGGGGCTCTAGCTGTGGATGACGGTGGGTGAGGGGGAGTGGGGGGTCAAGCCCAGGATGATGTAATCTCTCTTGAAGGCGAAAAGGCTGAAAATGCTTGATTGCAATTTAATACGTTGATGTTCTTAACGCTGCAAACTAGATAAACTGAATTTTATCGATTTTCTGCGTTTTCTCCCATAAAGAATAGAAAAACGCAACATATCCTTAATACTCGATAAATTAATCATGTTTTTTACGCTGCCGACTTTATCTGCTGATTTTGTACAGCTATTCTGCGTTTTCTCCCAAAAATTGGGGGGAGGGGGTACGCTGAGGATGTCGTAATTTTTACCCGGGGGTCTAGCAGTGGATGACGATTGGATACACTGAGGAAGGGAGGGACGAAAAATTGGAAAAAATGGGTTACGTAATTTATGGATGGCCCCTCTCCCTAACAGTTGCCTGCCCAGGGTTCTTGTGATATCCAAAAGAGAAGAAAACGTTAATAATCCGTGTTAAACGTGACAAAAACAGACGATCGCGGTAATAATTTTGCGCTTTTAGTTTTTAGGTGTATTTTGGGCTTAACCACAGCATTTGCTCCGTCTCGTTATTCCTGCCTCTTATATTGGGAGCTTTATGATGATGCCGGTTATTTTCTTAAAGTGTTCCGATGCGGCTCTCAAAGGTTGAAAATGAGACTCGGCCGGTTCATCTTTCGGCGGCTGAGGCTGCGAATCGGTCGCGATCTCCTTCTTCTGGTTCGTATCCTCCTTTTGAGTGTTATACTCTGTCTGGTTAGCACCCTCCGTCTGGCTAGTTTCCTTCGCTTGGCCAGCATCCTTCGTTTGACTAGCATCCTGCGTTTGACTAGCAGCATCCTTCGTTTGGCTCGCGTCAGTTATCAGCATGATAGGGTGATTCCCGTGATCCATGTAGAGATTATGCTGAAATACATTTTGAGAATATTTTTAGAAACCTCACGACCAAAATCAGGGTAACCATTCAAACGCGGCTGGACAAATCGTCACCTTCCGGCTCGAACATCACCAGCCATTCGACGTTCCAAAATTTTCCATTTTATCTTTTTACACATAAATTGTTCAACAAAGCTGTTCGAAAATTTCATTGAGTTTTCTTCGCGCTGCCAATAAAATTCAGTAAAATTTTCGAACATTTTCAACCAACCGTTTCTCTGTACAAAAATAAAATGACTGCGGAAATTTTGAAACGTCGTAAAACAATCTCTTGTTTCACTAGTAATTGATATGTTCGTCGAAAACCATAAGTTGATCGTCTCATTGTGCAAAATTAAATTACAATATTCATACTTCTTCGTGTCTAAAATCACAATATTCTGACATTTTCAAATCTTACTAAGTTTATTATTCTCCACTTTTCAAGGTAGCAAAACTTTTGCTGTTTCTAACATTTGCGAGGGATCAACGCGAAAAAACGTCTCACTGTCAGTGCGGGTCTTATTCCACCCAGTGCATGGCGTGCTTTGCGATAAATCGATTGATCTATCATTTAAAACTATGGTAAGGGATCGATTATTAAGGTGTTCGCAACGAACACACGAATAATCGATTCTTTTTCATAGCTTTAAATGGGGAAATATCGATAATCGATCATTCACGCCTCGCCACTAGTTCCGCCCTCTCTGAGAGATTCCATTAAAAATTAGAGAAAAAACTTACCGCCTGCCTTCGAATATAAGTTTTGACCAAAATTGATAGTTGTATGTGCAATCTGATGACGGTTAATATAGGCGGTGCCCCTACGTTCTTCAACACCACGCGGCCGACTACATTCCTAAGCTCTCGCAAAGAAGGAACCTGGATGATAAAATTAATAATTGATTGAAGCAAAAATGAATAAATCGATAGAAATAAAACGATCTGGTACATACAATTCAAATCAACAAAACAGTAAATGAATACATGAAAATAACTTCTAAAGTAGCTATATACCAAACATATTTTAAATATTTTCCCCATGTACCCTTGGAATTTTCTTAGAAATAACGAGACAATTAATGTCATTCTTTTGATATCAAAATAAACGTCAAAAATGCGGTTCATTCAATAGCTACAATTAAACGCACAGTTGAAGTGAGCTTCACAAAGTCTGGAATGCTTTTTTGAACATCCTGCAGAATAAGTTAATTTGCCACTTTTAAATGAAGATGTGTAGTTGGTTAGTTACTTAATTTACGACGATCACCGACCAGGCTATTTACGTCGGGGACCAGGAAACCTTAAATTTTTAAATTTAATTGCTTAAAAAGTTTTAAAATGTCGGTGACTAATATTGGATCATCTGAGCTGAAAGGATGAATGTTATGAGGGAGGGAATTTTGAATTCTGATGCGTGTAGCATACGTTTTTGGGAAAGGAAGTAAAATATAGTCGATTGTATTATAAGGGGGAAATGTTGACACATAGAGAGCATAATGGAATTGGAGATTTTGAAATTAAAGGAAAATGAGAGAAAAAAGTATAGCCGATTCGTAGTCTTGCAATTTGGACTTCGCAGGTGCGGTATAATCAAACATATATAGAGTGGGGATCTATAAGTGGAGTAATTTGACCAAATATACTTCTTCAAAATATGACACAGGAAAATGAAACCCTGCTGGCTGTTAACATGAATGACAAAGTAGAATATAACTTACCCTGATTCCTGGATTCTTAGGAGGTCTCTGAAAAATAGAAAAATAAAAAAATTACTTTATAACGTTTGCAAAACACTGCTCTTGCGGATAATCGAGGAATATTACTTTTATTTTTTTCTTTAAGTTGGTGACAAATTTTGTGAGAGATGTTTCAATGAACTCTGAATGTTAAGCTGCCTTAATTTTTACAAAAAAAAAAAAAACTAATCAGGCAGGAAATATGGCGACATCCGAAGGTTCGTATCACGCAACCGCCCAGTTTCTGTTCATCAACCCCTTTCACAGTTTCTAACTACACTGGGGAAAAAACACATTGGATCTAGAGTCCAGACTCTTGAAAACATTGAAAAGAAAAAGGACTCTTGATTCAATCAGATCTAAGCCTAAATCAAAAAAAAATCCGCTTAAATTAAGAGACTTGATTCTTGATTTAAGCTTAAATCTGATTGAATCAAGAGTATTTTTTCTTGTCGATGTTTTTAAGAGTCTGGACTCTGGATCCAATGTGGTTTTTTTTTTTTTCAGTGTAGACCCCTGCGCTACTTGCTTCCTAAGTGCACACAAAAAAATATATAGTAAGTGCGGAATCATACCAATTTGTATTTGGCAACCAGCGAGAATCCGTTGGGGATGGGATCCACGACGGACTGGACATAGGTTGACAGCTCAGCGGCGATGTTGAACTTGGCAAGATCCGTCACCTTGGGGGCGCTCACGGTGATGAGCTCGACGGCGCGGTGGAAGAAGGGAGTAACTGCGTTGCTCAAACTGACGTAGACCTTGAAGAGGAACTCGGCGTTCTGCTGATCCCCAGGGGCGAGCGCCATCAGCTCGTCTTTCAGATTGGGCAGTTCCTTGAAGAGCGGAGCCAGGTCAGGGTTCTCGAAGACGCGCTCCAAGGGATGCGGGCTGCACGTCGGCGGCGCGAACAGGTCCGAAACCGGTGTCAGGGCGTTCGTGATGGTCGCCATCGACCAATACGGCCCGGGGGCGTATTTTTCGGCCAATGCAGCCGCCTGCGGCCCTGATTTTTCGGCCACCTCGCCGGAACCAGGCCCAGATTGGTTGGGGTCTGCGGGCGGTGGAGGTATCTGATTATCGACCACCTCAACCGAGTTTTCGCAGCTGGCGGTTGTCAGTAAAGCCACGGCCACGAGAACCTAAAGGAATTTCATGGTTTCTTTAATATCATAATATACAGACTTTTGGGGGGTCAAGTTGTAGTATCAGGGTAATCAAAGTTGTAGTGGCATTTACCGAGTCTACTCTTAATATCGTTCTTTTTCAGAGGTTATAGGACATTTCGTCAACGATTTTTTTGTCCGAGCACTTGTTTTTTCCACGCGTTTTTTCGAAAGAGGAAATTTTGGTCCACTTACCAATTACTGGGACTCAACATTAATTGGTCAACATGTAAATACAAACGACATTTGCTCACGACGTTTTTGAATGAAATGTATGATGTCAACATGTATGAATGTATGATGTATGATGCACGACGTCATGTCCAGGCAGCTATGCTGGTATGGACATGTGCAAAGAATGTCGGAGGAGAGGTTGCCCAAACAAGTTTTGGATTGGGTACCACCTGGGAAGAGGCGACGGGGACGTCCCGTAAAGGGTTGGCGGCAGGGCGTTGACGAAGAGATGTTGCGGTGTCAGTTGCCCGATAACCTCTGGGAAGACAGGCATATGTGGCGTTTGGGTGTCGTAGAACGCCAGAGTGCGTTATAAAGCGACTTTTATATATATGTATGATGTCTTGGAAGAATGAGGGTTTGCTCGTTTTTTGTTTGTTTGGTTGGCCAAACGGAAACAAATATATAATTGAGAATTTTGGCGTCAATTTCATGAAGGAAAATTCACTCAAACTCTGCACTCCTCTTTTGTGCAACAGGACTTACTTATCTTTCAAGAAAATCCCATCTTCTTACACCTGAGCCGGATGAACCTTTTGATTTTCTTCAGCTAAAGGCTCTTAGATTTTTCCTGTGTACGATAACTTCGCGACGGCGCGGCGCGGCGTCAGCGTGCCGCGGCGCTTCAAACTACTATTTCGCCATGAAGATGTTGCACAGTATCATACAAGATTGAAGGCACCCCAACGTATCATGATTGATGGCATCTTTCAAAAGCACGAAGTTCCCTCGAAAATTAAATCGAGTGACGACGAAAAAAAGAGAGCTGTAGTCGAAAAACTTGCTAAGTCCTAGTATCTGGAACCAGTAAGGTTTAGCATTATTTTTGAACTTATTTAAAGGAAAAAGTGACTTGATTCAAGCATAAATATGCTCAAATTTACCGCCTAGAAGATTTCCTTATAAATTAATAAAGAAAATAATGCCTGTTTAGAGAAAAAAGGATGCTTAAATAGAAAGAAAAGTCACTTAGATCAAGCAAAAACCCGCTTTTAATCAGCTATTTTATTCTTGATTCCAAATAAAATCTTCTTGACGGCATACCCAAGAATGTTTCTGCCTAAATCGAGTCACGTTTTTCTCTAATGAAATTTAAAAATTATGCTAAACGTTATTAAATACGGATTCTAGGACTAAGTAAGTTTTTTAGAGTACCGCTCTCTTTTTGTAACGTAGTATCTTGATTTATTTTGCAAGGAAAGCTCTGTAACCTTAAAGGAAGCTTGTCATTCTTGATAAGTTGGAGCGCCTTCAATATCGTATGATACTGTGCAACACCTATGAGGCGAAATAGTTGCTTGAAACGCCGTGGCACTCCGCGGCGCGGCGGGCGACCAGCGTGACATAAGCATATGCGCCTACAAATCTAACAGGGATACTTCACGCATTGCGCAACGCGTGAAGTATCCCGTTAGGTTTGTAGGCGCCAGTGCGCATTTCGCTCTGTGTTAGGTTCTAATATTTAAACTCGCGGAGTTAGCGTTTTTCAACTCATGATTTTAAAATGTTTGCACGCTCTGCACAGATTATTCTCATTTAAATTGATGAAAACAAAAATTGTATTAAAGGCAAATATAACGTGTGTTTTGAAAATATTAAGGTGATTCCGTGTCTAATTTTATGATTTCCAAAGCTCTTTAAATTTTCTTTTATACTTTGTGCTTTTACTGTGCTGCAGCGTGGTGTATTCGCAACCAAATGCTCAAAATCGATGTAAAAGTAGGTCAAAACCAAAGATTGCGTCCTCCTTGGTTTTTTCTCTCTCTTTTTCATTCTTGTATAGTTCCTTTAACACAAGTACGGCTCTTTGAGATTAATATCGATGCCTTCGTTTGGAAAAGGTTTTACAAATATTTGCCACGTTTTAAAAATATAATGTTTTTAAAATGAAGTAATCTTATCATTTAAAAAAAAGGTATATATATATACGGTATATTTTAAATCGACAATTTTATAGATAGAAATAAAACTAAATATTCACCAATGAAAATTTGAAAGATGAATCAAAAGAAGAAAGTAACAATTCATTGAAAAAATGAGTTACTATAACAAAACCTTCTCTCTCAATTTTCTAATTCGATATTGTCAATATAATTTTACATACGGACTGAAATATAACCTTTGGACCAAGTCACTGTTTCTTATTTTACGCGTGGACCTAAATTACTGGACTAAACAGGTGCCCGGACAAAAAATCTTAAGTGGAATGTCCTGAAAGTGAATGAAGTGGAGAAGTATTACATTTTTGCAAACTATAAGTTAAGAACGAATGGATAGTTTAATAATTTTATATTGTCGTTGCCACTGAAAAGTTAATGGCTACGTCGAGCAGAAAAGTGAGTACTGTAGATAAGTTTTATTTTCTCTCGTAGTTCACTTACGGAAAAGTCAATTTCGTGGAATCTCTTGTACCTTATTTTTTTTTTAAAAAAAAATGACATGTATCATCATAACCTGACACTTAAATAACCCTCGCCGGTTGACTTAAACTTGTGCAAAAATTAAATTTTTAAAAAGTCCGTCCCTGTTACCATTACCATGAAAGTTCACGTTAAGGTATGCCACGTAAGTTTCCTACGCGGTGTAGCATATGCCGACAATCAGTTGAATCAGTAACAACTGCTTTTGCACCGGCAACTATAAGTCACGCAATAGAATTGAGTTGTGTAATAACGACAAGATAACATACGAGCGCTGTATCAGTATCAGGCATCGTAAGGCGTTGCGTTTTCTCCTTTAATTGTAAGACACAGCTCGACAAAAAACTGAAAAGCTGCAGAAAGAATCCTGATGACTTATAAACATCGTTCCATCATTGGAAGAATATTTTGCGGAAACAGTTCTCTGCTCACTGTCTTCCCTCGCTATCTCGATGTTCCGCATTCGTTATTGGTCGGTGGTAAACGATATTATCCATTTTTCCTGAATCTTTATCCCTACGGCAGTTATTGCACATATAATTTAAATTGGCATTCTTACAAATGGACTGCATTTTGCAATTTGGAACTATAAATTTTGGCCCGGTTTAAAAACAACGTATGTGCTATTAGTTTCCGTATGCACGTAAGTATTTTTTCGTATGAGCCAGAATTGATAGTTCCAAATTGCAAAATGCAGTCCAAATGATTTAATTGATTGTACTCTGCATTTGGGGATGTCTTGAAGTCTGTTTTTAATCAACCTTTCTACACAATTTTTCGTTTCAGTGGATTATTCATTGGTTTTTCTCTTTTTGATGGAGTTTGTAACTACAGTCTCAATAGATC
>NW_017547298.1:4072144-4155848 GCF_001854935.1 Bemisia tabaci | reverse complement strand
GAGGCTGCTAAGGTGGAAAGGTTTCTCTCGATAGAAGTAATTACGGGGTATATGGAGAAAGTATAATTTTGTAACCCTGTATGTTTGTTTGTTTTATAACTTCGCTATTTAAAAATAAGGTCGATTCAAGTTGAGCTAGGAAAAAATTCCTCCACATCATCTGCGTGTGATGTGAATTGCGATCTAAAAATCGTGACCTAATGACCTTGAGAATATTAGTTGGAAAATTTTGAGCGATAATAACGTATTTAAACTTGCTTTTTATTTATACGTAAGTTTTTCTTTATTTATAAGAGAATAAAAGTAGTCTTAAAAATAATTTAGCTTACCGTGGGAGAAAGGATAAATCGAAGCTTTAACACGAGCATTTTAAACAAAGTTAATTGTAGTCAGCCCTACCACGACTGTAGTGTGAATATGAGCTTGAGCATCGGCGAATATTTTTTATTTGCCCAGGTGACGATACGTTACCCGCGTCATTTTATGAGAGAGTCATGCGATGACACGTCCGCAGCCTCGGATTTTTCGCTCGGTTTCAGGCATTCCGCTATACTTTAAATAAACCTGTTTATTTTGGCTTGTTTACCTCGAATTTTGGGCATTTCTGATTTTCAGTTCGTGGTGCTTTTTCGATGCGATTCGATAGTTTTGGAGCACGCGTTTATGTACACGTGTTATACAGTGTCAAATAAGTGCGTAACGAAATGTGTGTCAACTGTGTGTGGTTTGGTGATGGGAGGATTGATGTTGCACCTGTGAAAATGAGGATTAAGGTTAGGTTTTATCACCGAACTAATATTTTGTAAGTTTATTTTTCGTGACCCTCCTTTTTAAAAAATACATCTCGACGTAAGAAATAAACGGCTATCATTTTTGATAGTCACCGGATTGGCAATAATGAGAGTGCAAGGTAATTTAATTGAAAAACGTTTTCTAAAACTTAAAACTGTATCGGCTAGTTTAGTCATAAAAAGAGCTCTTACCGTTTACATTCTCTCTTTTTATTGATATTAAATCCAATTCTGGAGTTATCGCACAGTGCCTGTCATTGCTCGTCTAATCAGGCATTCGCGCTAATGGATTCACAAATAAGATGCTTAAAATTGCATCAAGTCACTCAGTTTTCGTTGTTCTATCGAGGGAATGGCCTGAAAAAAGAAAGCAAAGATTGTCTGTCAAACTTTTTTTCGGCAACTAACGGACTTTCTCAGGGTACAGGCCTGCATGCTTAGGATAGAACGCCATATGTATTGCTACTTAGTTCTTTAATTTAAGATTCATACATAGAGGAAAAAAAGGAGGTGTTTGCATCTTGAGTATCGTTCACCCTGTGACATAGGTCGGCACAACCTGGCCAGCGCAATCCGGAATTCAAAGTATGGAAAACGGACCATAACGTCCGATTTTTTTGCTTAAATCAACGCATGATATAATTTCAAGCACTTTTAGTGTATTTTCCGAAGGAAAAATATTTACAGAATAAGTTTTTTTCCATAAATTACACTATTTCCAAGAAAATCGACGATAAAAGTCGCCCGCACCGACCTACGTCATCAAAAAATTCCAAGATGCCCGAAATGCAAACACCTCCTTTTCTTTCTCTACGAGATTCATACGGCCCATTTTTGGGACTACATCATACTCAAAAAGTTTTATAAAATCAGATGCGAGTAGAGTCGATGCTTGACCTGGATTTCTAGTTTATCCAGAATCTCCGATACGGCGCTCAGTAGATCGAGTCAATTAAAGAGGTCGGACATGAAATTTTTGACTAAAATCGCAAATTTTTATGTTTATATCGTCTTATTTTAAATGTCAATGGGTGCTTTTAGTAGACAATTTCACGAGGAAACCAACGGAACCACTTTTTGAACCTCCAAGTTCTGTATAAACGGAGTTATACGCGTTTAAAGTCTCCAAATTTTGTCCGACCTCTCCCATGGACTCGATCTACGCTGCCTTGCTAAGGAAAAACGCCGTATGAACCATTAGACGTAGCAAAATTTCGTTTGATAAAACGCGAATTTCCTAGTAAATTAATGGATATTTTCCTCCCAATTTTTCAAATGATTTAGTTCGCAATTTTACCTAAAGTTTCTGAAAATTTAAAGGTAAAACATTCATAACTTTCCTAAAGAATACGCATTTTATCGAGGGAAATTTAGCAACTCTCGAATGTTCATACGCCGTTCTTCCTTAGCACGGCAGCACTGTATGGCGCCGCGAGTGGATTTTCTATAAACCGGGGATTTTCTTGTAAAACTTGGCATTCTCGTTGATGTGCAGTGTACCACATTGCCGCGGTTAAAATCATTCTCCCATGCGAGGCTCGCTCATTACTCATTACCATGTTCTGTCACGAATTTATTTCACTTTTCCCCCTCCGCCTCCTTCTCTCTTTCCTTTCGATGCATCGAGCTTCCTCCTGTTTCCAACGTTTCTCCCACGTATTCCGATTGTGAAAGGGCCCCTATTAAACGCTCATTAGGTGTTATAATTAGCCGGAGGAAAGTAAAAGGGCAAGCTCAAAAAAGCTGTTTCACTTTTTTGTGTCTTGGACTCGCGGTGCTTCCGTAAGCACATCAAAACATGCTCCGTAACGCCCGCTGTCGCATCCGTAAGGCTGTTTTACTATGTTGGACAGTCCCGTTAACGCAGTGCGGCGGTCTTGGATGACAAATCGACGAATTAAACGTAACTTAGCCGAAATGATCAAACGGACCACGTTCAGTAAGAGAAAGAAAATATGGTCCATCGAAAATAAATACTTCTGCGCTGGAAAAAAAACACATTGGATCTAGAGTCCAGACTCTTGAAAACATTGACAAAACATTGACAAGAAAAAATACTCTTGATTCAATCGGATTTTTGCTTGAATCAAAACTAAATCCGCTCATATTAAGAGGCTTGGTTCTTGATTTAAGCAAAAATCCGATCGAATCAAGAGTATTTTTTCTTGTCGATGTTTTTAAGAGTTTGGACTCTAGATCCAATGTGTTTTTTTTTTTTTTTTCCCAGTGTGTGGTTTGGCAACTGATAATCATGAATTGTATTTTTGATGTTTTTCTTTTAGAAAATATCAAACTGTACACTATGTAAAATTTCATGACTTTAGTTTTTCTTTGGAAAACGAGTCAACGTAATTTCTTGAAAACTTCCTTGGTTCTTCTGTTTTAGCAGAATATTCCGTAAAAATTTCAAGCTATCAAATTGACCTCTTTCTTTTCGAAAAAATAAAACAGGATGGACATTAATATAAAACATTTTGATACACCGCGATGAATTAAGTGGTTTCGCACTTAGGCCAGCAAAATATACTATTCGTTTCGAAATCTAAATATTGAATCTTTTTAATCGAATGATCTCTTTAAATTCATTCCGTTGGTGTTTCAGTTGACATTAAGGGACTTACTCACTGCGAAGCTATGATAATTTTTTCAATACCATGTGATCGAGATCAGAGCTCATCATGAAAACTGTTTCAAGTGATTGGAAGGGTAATAATTGATCTCACCGCAACCGATAATCTATCATATTCCTCCTATCGCAATTTTGCTCATCAAAGTCGTCCCAAAAACCCATCATTTATGAGCTCGAATGCCTTAGTTCCCACCCTCCTTGTTTCTTTCGATCGAGCCAATTCAATTAGAGGAGGGAAATGAATATTCGTTCCCGTAAATCCGAGCGTCATGTCAGTGAAGAAGTTGATCAGAAATATAAATGCGTTGACGCACAGTGTATAAAATTTGCTGGAAGGTAACTGGTGACTAAAAATTAGAATGTTGACCGAATCCCTTTCATAGAAAATAAAAGACGGAGACGCGTTTCATTCTTGATAAAGTAGATGTCTAGAACTCAAAGACGGCGTTGCATGGAGATTTGAGAAAATTTTCATCGTCAAGATTTCAGTTTTTCAAACGTCTTAATTACGTTTGAAAAACGTTCCATGTCTGCTGTTTCTCTACGGAAAGAAGCTGCGTAAACATTCTAAGAATGTCTTTCTTCCTTTTTCTCCATACTAAGAAACTATTTTATTTAAGGCTGAAATGAATATTTTTCTGAAAATTGCAGAATCGTCAGACTAAATTGGGAATAAAAGTCTAGCTGCGAAAAAACATTAAACAAAGGAAGTAGGCATATTTTATGGAGCAAATTCGAATTTTATGATTATAAACATCTCAATATTCTTACTGCGGTTTTCTGAGAAACGGGAGCACTAATTTTCATCAGTGGCATGGCGTGCTTTGCGATGTATCGATTGATCTGCCAGTTAAATCCATGGTATAGGATCGATTATCAAGGTGTTCGCAACGGACACCTTGATAATCGATTCTTTACTACAGCTTCAAATGGAGAAATATCGATAATCGATCCTTCACGCCACGCACTGTATTGCATTAGTGTGCGCTTATGATATGTGATTTTCTAATCTACACTGACGCCCCAAGCAGAGGATTTTTAAGCCACTATTCAAAGTTTATGTTTTTCCTTTCAGTAGCATTAATGGTTTTAAAGAGAGAGCAAACTCTTATTTAAAAATAATAATTTCATGATAAGTTCTCAAACCTATAGGATTAACCAATGACTGCAAGCCGCAAGAAAAAATACGCATGTGTGAAACAAAGTTTTGTTCGAGAGTTTACGCGACTCTCTTGCGAAGAACAGAGCAGCATTACAACGGCAATGCTACGCGACGGCATTGAGTGACTGAGTCTGTGAGATCGCCGTGAAATACGAGGGTATGCATCCCGCACGGCAGTAAAGAGGATTGGAAAGACCGCCAGGCGCCACTAGGAGATTTAAGCACCAGCGATGAATGCTCTTGTAGCTGAGCGGCTGACTAATGGTTTTATTTGTAGTTTCATCGTGACTCACCCATAATTATACAAGTGCTGACCTGTACACTGTACAGTGAGGTGGAACGAAACTCCGCCAACATATTGTATCGATTCGTCCTCTGCAATTTTTTTAAAAACAGATTAAAGGGTTTTAAATTTTTCTTCATAATACGTTTTTCGTTATCGAAGGGCTTGTAGAAAAAAACCAACGATACATACAGTAGTTGTAACTTATTTTGGCGCCATCTAAGGGGAATGGTTAGCTTGCCCAATTCCCGCGCAAGTTAACCTAAAATATTGTTGGGTTTACCAGTAATGCGGTCAATTCAACCGTAATAATTGGTTAATCCAGTTTAGGTTTTTTCCCCGGATCATTTTTTAAAAATCATTAATATTAGGGGGTTATGCCTCATCTGACTGCTCCGAGGTCCACCCCGCAGCCCTTTGCGCCTCAAGCGTTCTCTTACGATGTTCATAGAATAAAATAGTGTACTTCGTTCATAAATTATCTAATTTACTTTATGGTTTTCGTTTTTAAATCCGGGTCGTTAATCTGCTGCAGAAAATTATCTTACTGACTGAGTAGCGGCATAGGGCATGATAGCTACTAATGTGAGTTCACACAAGATGACAATAAAATTGTGATTGTATTCCTATCTAAAATTAAATCTGTAAGAACATTTGTTGCACTCTGGAAACTCATTATTCCGTTCCCTAATACCAAGAATACTTTCGTGTGAATTTTCGAGCCCTAATATTATATGTTAAATATTGTGCATATATTATGGTTCTGCATGATGTGCATCGTTTTGTAAAGAAAAGAAGAAAAAGAAAGGTGCTGGTGCTTGATAGAAAAATGAGGCACGCACATGAATATTTTCGCTCGGTACACACAAATTCGCACAAAAGAATTTCCGTGAATGACAGGAAACAATAAGTTGCCAGGGTGCATTACATACTTGCCACGACCAACTTTTAGATAATGACTCAATCCACATCCCGATTTCGCTGCCAAGTTATCTTGAAAAATTCTCAGCACCTCTATCCAACTGTCTTGGTTTTTCAACGATCCGGCTTTGACGGAGCGAAACGAGATGGTTAGCCGCAAATTGCACGGTGACATTAAGGAATTTCTTGGGCAGGACAAACGGAAGTGGTGACAGTATGTAAGTGCAGAGGGGGCGGAATACTTATTGCAGTGTTGCCGAGTGATTCGTAAAACTAGCCTTAATCCCTACATTTCATGTGGATAAATGAGATCGACGTCGCACCACTGACCAAACGGTGTGGTCAATTGAGATTGTGGTTGCAATGGTTCTGATTTGTCTCATGAGTGGGAGTACGATCCGCGAGTTCACGTACACTGTGGTGCGAAAGTGTAAAAGTTCTCATCGTATTTACATTGTTTCGGGGATAAAAATATGCATATTGTTTCGCAGCTGGCAACATCGCGCGTATTGTCTTTGCAGGCGCGTTGCCTGTTCTGCCGCGCTATATGAAACGCCGTATGTACATTTGAATCTTGCCAAATTTTCACCGATAAAATGTTTATTTTTTGGGGAGGTTATGATTATTTTCCCTTGAAAGTGTCGGATGTCGTACGTCAAATCGGTAATACTATTCCCACGCAAATTCGAAGGAGTGTATGCATAAGTTTTCCAGGAAATTTGTATTTTTCAGAGTGAATAAGACAACGTCGCAATGATCAAACAGCGTTTTTCCCTTATTACGGCGGTATCGGAGCTTTTATTTCAACGCTCTTTCGACAATCGATTTGGCATGGATAAACTTTTATACGGAAATGGGTGACACCTACGAAACAATGACTGGTCGGCAAAAATTGGGAGTGATTGGCGGAAGCTTTCGCCTGTCATGCACTGTATTTTCATCCTCCTCCGCGTGACCGTCCTTTTAGAGAGTAAAGTTTGCGATAAAAGCTAGCGAGTCACACGAAGTAAGTCAAAGTTATCTATGGCCTTTGGCATTTCCTCCACGTGCAATGATACAAATAATCTGAGTGAAAGTAAAATACGTTGAAAAAGTTTCTGTTTTGAGAAGACAGAAAACAAATTGTAGACATGTTGTTTAATTCAATGAAGAAATACTAAGAAAACGACTCTCCGCAGAATCGTCGCATTTTGCCGTGCAGTGTATTCAGCAAAACTTGACCATACGATCACCATATTTTGACGATCCAATTGTCGGTTTTTTACGATTTAATCGCCAATCTTTCACGATTCAATCGCCAATGTTTTTCGCACAATTTTCGTGCCAAATAAGACCACTTCGACTCCGACCATTACCACTTTCTTAGAAGAAATTGAGATACCTTTGATTTTTTTCCAGCCTGAACGACCACGATCCATCATTAATTACCGAAATCTACAAATTAAAAGAAAATTTCCTTGAGGTATTATTCTGATTTAAAGTGTCGTTTCTAAACGAGAAAAGGTTTTTTTTAGTTGAAAAAGCGTCGTTTTGCCATAGCTCAACTCAAATTTAAAAAAACTATACCAAAACAACGGTTCTTTAACTATATAATACTGCTCGAAAGCACCCTTAAAAAAAACCCAAATTTTGTCGATATGGAACGACGCTTTAAGTTAAAATAATACCTCAAGAAAAACTGTTTCCAGTGCAACGCAGAGTAACAGCTGCTACGGACTGGAATTCTTGCTGAAAAAGAACTACCTCGCGGTTACTTTGGAAGCTTTGCAACTTCTGATCCTCACCCAACAGCCTCCAGTGGCGAGGCGTGACTGTTCGACTATCGATATTCCCCCATTTGACGCTACGGCGAAGACTCGATTATTAAGGTGTTCGTTGCTAACACCCTGTTCATCGATCCGTTTTTTTGGGTTTAATGGCAGATCAATCGATACATCGCAAAACACGCCCCGCCACTGACAGCCTCTTAAATACTTGTGGCTAAACGCGGAAAAAAGGAGGAACAAGGTACCTAATCAGAAGCTGATACTCGAGGAAGGACTAAGACCTGAACGTATCTTTCAATCGTTTTCGAGTGATTTTGTCATGAATTAGATTTGGCCCAGATTCTAGTGGCACTAAACTTGGGTTGATGAGCGCTCGTTGGTAAATTTTCTCCTCCTCGGAGTGGACTCTCAATTTTTTCGAGAAGTTTCCGCTTTCCCTCGCCACAAGCCGCCGAACATTCAACTTCAACGCAACTCACTTGGATAATTAACCTGGTTCTGAATTTCGTCTTCCTCGTTAGTCGTTAAACGTTGCGCCGAGAATCTACACGAGTACAGAGTACATGCACCCAGCAGCATGGAAAAACTATTTCTACGCGGAATTACCTGACAAGTGGTTCCTCTTGCATTGCATTTTCTTTAAAATACGTATGTACTAGTTCATATTATTAACAGGCTAAGTAGATGTCTGTAGAGTACCTTTATAGACAGACTATGGCCATTTCTGTTCCGGTTTTTCATTGGTCGCGTGAAAATCATCGCATCATGAAGCCTAAAAACTCGCTGACCAATCAAAAAGCGGAACAGTTTTCCTGTAGTAAAAAGATACAAATGGCCATACTCTGTCTATAAAGGTACTCTAGATGTCTGACGTGAATCTCCCAAAATTTTTTAATGATATGCGCTGGCTAAAAAAAAAACACATTTTAATATAGAAAACAATTGCGTACTCTGTTTTCTATGGAACACTTTATTAAGTTAAAAGGAATCAGTTTGCAACTTTACAGTCCCTAACTGACTTAGATAACTGGCTAAGCACCGCGGAGACTGTTGTACCACGAAAAACAGCAGTATAGATGCACCTTAGCATGAGCCGCAATCAAAATGTGACCTTATGAGCCTCAAAGCTCACATTTAAGTAAATGTGATGTTGCTCATAGCACTTAAAAATCCTTCGCAGCCCTACCATACTACGAAAAACAGCAGTAAGCACTCTCCAGTATCAGATGCGATTAGTCTATATTCTCACGGGCACCGACAGGCTCACGCAACAGTACAGTGGCTTACGCTGAAAGTATACGCTAGAAGCACGCTGCCGGAAAAACATCTTATAAAACATTCCAATGTTGTTTTATTTTCCTATATTAAATATTTTCTTTTGATGAAAGCTATGAATATTTTTCCTCGGACGTTTTCATTTACTTCAGATTAGAAAGCGAATAGAATTTTCTGAAAATTGCAAAGGTCCTCAAATTTTCCTGAGAATTTGTATTTTATCAAAGGAAATTTGGCAACGTTTAAAAGCTCATACGACGTTCTACCTCAGCATGGCAGACAATATACTGCCGCGCGAAGGAAAAACTCCATACGAACATTCTGGAGTTGCCAAATTTCCCCGGATAAATCCTGTATTTTTTAGCAAAGTTTTTCATATTTTTCCTTGAAGTATTCAGATATTTTAGATCAGTTTGCGAACTAAATTGTCTGGAAACTTTGAAGGAAAATATTCATAATTTTTCCAGTAAATTCGGTTTGTATTTAAGGAAATCTGGCAACGTGTAAAGGTTCATACGGCGTTATTTCATAGCACGACAATATGCCAGAGGTCTGGATGCGGGCGGGCGCGTGATGAGTGATTCATCGTTGATTGGGGAGTATCGTTTTCACCTGTCCGCGGGCCTTACGTCGGGGAGTCATCCGCGTCATGCCTTGCGATGAATCGATTGATCTCCCATTTAAACATATGGAAAAAGATCGATAAGAGGGTGTTCGCAACGAGTACCTTCACAATCGATTCTTTACCGTAGCTTCAAATGGGGAAATATCGATACTCGATCTTACGCCAGGCCGCTCATCCGCGTATAAACCTAAACGAGCCCGAATTGAATCGAGCCACGCTTTTATTGATTACGACAGACGACGACGCTTTTATGATTGATTTCGAGCTTCGTTGTTCTCCCGACTTTCCTTTTCGTTCTTTCATCGCTCGTGACTCTATGACCCCGGCCTGCCGGAAGAAGAGGATAGAGGCTTCGGCAACTTTGTGAACAACGCCGGTGGTTGGACTTGCCCAACGAAAGCTATACCATAGTCTATGGCGCGTCTAGTACACGAGCAAAAACTTAATTTTACATAGAGCGCCTACTTTTTGATCCAGATAATTGAAGTATTCTATCTCTCTGCAACCGAACTTCACGCTGGAAAAGAACACATTGGATCTAGAGTCCAGACTCTTGAAAACATTGACAAGAAAAAATACTCTTGATTCAATCAGATTTTTGCCTAAACCAAAAGGAAATCCGCTCAAATTAAGAGGCTTGGTTCTTGATTTAAGCAAAAATCCGATTAAATCGAGAGTATTTTTTCTTGTCGATGTTTTTAAGAGCTCTGGACTCTAGATCCAATGTGTTTTTTTTTTTTCCAGCGCAGTTCTCATGTACGAAGTTTTCGCTAGACATTACGAGTTTGGAGTAACAGAATTTAATGTAAACATGTCATTTAAGTAACTATCTAGTATTTTTACCAAACAGGTGGTAACAACTGAAAATAAAGAAAATAATAAAGCGCGGTTCTTTTTCGAATATGAAATCCAAGAGTAACAAGAACTGTTGCATATCCTCGTAATTGAAGGAGTTTTTCATCGATGTGATGCGCGTCAGCAGCCAAATCGAAGATCTAAATGTGAACGAATTATTACCGCATATGTTACTGAGTAAACCAGTGGTACGTACCATCGTGCTTCTCACGACATTTTACGCCAGAAGCTATACTTAAATTAGTCTGTGTCAAGCAGAGGAACCGAGCCGCATCAGCCATTGCCACACTAAATTGGACAATTTACCATACTAAATGAAAACAGTCATGCGGATTTTTGTGTAAATTTTAGTACACTTTCCACATAATAAGAAGCAAATTCCTTAAAATTTTTAAAGAAATCCGCAAACACGTGCTGCTGTAAAAAGTTAAATTGCCCAGTTATTAGGCAATAGCTGACGCGGCTTGGTTCCTTACCACTTAACGCGGTCCAATGGAGATGTTGCATGTGTGAGGAATTTGCGATTTGACTGTTGATTCTCACGTAAAAGTTCGCGAGAAACACGATGGTGCCACTGGTTTTCTCTTAAATCATCTCCCAAGCTCAAAAAAAGCTCTCAAGTTGAGGCCGAAATGGAGGGGACATCCCACGCTATCCTGAGAGTCCACCTCTACATCAAGACAAACTCAATATCGACGGTGAAACTACCAAACCACGTATCTCGTTTGCGGTGTTTAAAAATCTACGCTCACATTTTATTTTTTTGAAGTAGACCAAATCAATATCATCCCTTGAAATTTACACAGAATTTTCTCCGCACGAAGAGGAAAAATCACAGAAATTTTCAAGAGTGGACGTTAAGTAGTTTTTCATTTAAAAAATAAAGTATGACAGGAAGTCTGCGACGTCGCAAATCAAGATACGTGGTTTGGTAGTTTCACCGTCGATATGCAAAGATAGGGAGCAAATACGTTGACAGGGCTGCCACTTTATTTGGAGACTCCAAAACTGAAAATACGGCAACCCTGCTAATGTATTTGCTCCCTATATTTGCATGTAGAGTTCGTCTTGATGTAGAGGTGGACTATCAGGATAGCTTGGGATATTCCCTCCATTTTGGCATCAACTTGAGAGCTTTTCTTGAGCTTGGGAGTTAATTTCAGAGAAAACCGGTGGCACTATCGTGTTTCTCGCGAACTTTTACCTAAGAATCAACAGTCAAATCGCAAATTCCTCACACATGCAACATCTCCATTGAAAATCCGCCACAAATGCAAGAACTCCCAAAACTGGATCAAAAATTCCGGTATCCCAAGTTTTATTGAGCGTGTGGATGTGGATCTTGAATCGGACGGCAAATCCGCGGATCTGGCGGACGTCCATTCCCGGGCGCACAGGTGGATTTCGCGATGCAAATCACCCGCACAGCGCGTCGGCGTCATTGTCGGCGTCTACGTCGACGTCGGCGCTCGTCCGCTCGTCCGCTTGTCGGCTCGTCATTCGGCGAGGAACGGAACCCGGCATTGAATCCTCGGCTTGAGCCGGAGACGGGGCATTTGTTCGCAACATATCTTCCTCTCGGTTTCTTTCTTTTTATCGCTCCGGCTCGGGCTCCCGCTTCGTTGCATTATTTGTTCTTGGTTTACAGTTTCACACGCAAGGGGCTCCCACCGCCCGCTCATACCACGCTCATTACATTCTCACGATTTCACCTACTTCATGCTCCTCTTTATGATGCTAAAGGTCGCATCGCCGACCGAAGACGCGTCGCTCTGCCGCCGCCCCGGCCGCTGCAGGGTCCGCGCTAGGTTCATTCCCCTTTTTGAAAATGAAATCGTTTTCTGCACAAGTGCAGCACGATGGAATAGGAGTTTTCCGGGAAATTTAGAATCTGCATGTGCAAAGAATGTCGGAGGAGACCCTCCACTGGCCTCTTGGCGACAGGTGGAAGCTTTTACTTTCAGGGATTCCACAGTTCCTTACAGACAATTATAAAGGAGCAACAGTCATCACCCTAATTTTGACTGTTGACCTACCTACATGGTGGATGATAAGCTTCGGATGACGTCATGAGCCAAACAGGTTTCCCAAACTTCGGCCATTTTTGGCTTGTTTGCAAAACAAAACAGCCAACACGTTGTTAAACATCAACCATGTAGGTAAGTCAACAGTAGAATGCTGAAGTCCCGAAAGTAAAAGCTTCCACCATGGCTAAGATACTATTGGAAGGTCTCTTGTCTCTGGTCGGAGGGGTGGCTGCCGAAACTAGTTTTGTATTGGATACCCCCTGCAGGCTGATTACTGAAATTGATAGACAAAGCTATAGACAAAGATGATATAGGGAATATGGAACGATCCTCGTGGTTGAGACAGTGATTGCGACGGACGAAGGAGGTTGCAATAGACTAACCACCGGTATCCCACGAAGGACCTTATAGTTGGTTAGTTGGTCCATCATTTCCCCTTTTGTCTATAACAACCAACCGTCTCCACTAATAGATTCCCTCTATATGCATTTCGTCCTCTTTGTATATAGCTTTGTCTATCAATCTCAATAATCAGCGCGCTGGAAGACTAGGTCGACGGGGACGTCCAATGAAGAAATGGTATCAGGGCGAGGGGACGTTACGTTGTCAGTGAGTTGTCGTATAGCCATCGGGAAAATGGGTGCATGTGATGTTCAGGTGTCGCAAAGCGTCAGATTGCGCTGTAGGGGTGACGTTTATGAATGTGAAAATCAACCAGAACCTGTGCGACTAGAAGTAGAGTGCTTATGTTAGGAGAGTATACGGACTTGTTGAATTGTGGAGCTCTTAGAGCCCATAAAGACAGCAAATCGTCCAACACGAAAAATACTAAGAAAATGCCGCTGTAATCTTCCGATTCCAATATCAAACTAACCTGAACAAGAATGTTCTTTTATGAGCGTCTTTTCGCAAAAACGAGACTTCCTTGTAGCGTCAGTTTTCCCCTTGATTATGGTCACGACTTGATGAGCTTTTTTTGAGCTTGGAAGTTCATTTTAGAAAAACCAGTGGCACCATCGTGAATCTCTTTAAATTTTACACCGACTAAAATGGTAGAATCGGAAATTCTTTTAGCATACAAGAGCTCCATCAAATCAGACACCAAATGGAAGTCTTAAGTTAACAGCCAACTCATTGAATTCAAGGTTACAGCTCCCCGAGACAGAGGGAAATCATCTTCCAACGCGGCAGTCTCCCGACGGGCATTTTCCACGCGGTGTTTTCGGGGGAAGCATTTAGACACAGAGCATCGTCATGTCATACCAATTCGCCACCCATGTCAAGGCGGCAAATCTCGGGTGCATCAAAAGAGATGCTAATTAAGCCATGACCGACGCCATTAGCGGCTCACCCGGACCGGTCACTTCATGCGAGAGGTGCCCAGTAAGTGAGCACTTACCGGCTGATTGACCGTGAGCGTAAATCGTCGTTCCCTAAACGAAAGAGCGTAACTGCATTCCAAGGTTGCAAAATTTCCACTTGATCATTGGGGTTTTTCTTTGGGGATTTTTGGGCGCCTCCAATAAAAATTTCATGAATTTTTCCTCTCGCTGCATGCTAACATCAGCAAAATTTTGGAAACAAATTGCATGGTCGTATTCTCGTAAAAATTGAATTTTCGGAGGGATCAATTTTGCAACCTTGCAATCGAACGTGCGTTCCTTTGTTAGGGAATGGACGAAGTTTGTCTGTTCTCCGTGAAAGGTGCGCTAAATTCATATTGGATCCGAATCACTGCGAAGCGATTTGTTTTCTGGTGCAGTATGAGTTCTTAGATATTTTGGTTGTGGGCTGGTCGATCTGCCTCTAATATCTGCTATTTTACGTCGTAAAAAAGATCATTTGCACTTGATGAAAAATTGAATTTTGATGGCACGAGGTCATGGATGACGATGTAATCAAAGTCAGCCGAGGCACATTTCATGATTTCATAGATAATTTATTTCTTTATCTATGATCTTAATGATTAGAATTAAACCAAACCAACATATCGTTTCAATGCTGTATCATGAATTCGCTCTGGATTGTATACACACGCACTTTCATTACATGATATTGCCAATTTCTTGTATTAATAATATTAATACAACAATATTAATAATACAATAATTTCCTTTGTTGGAAAAATAATAATAAAAAACTGTTGCGTGGTAAATTATGTACAGGTAACGTGTAAAAGGTCAGGCTAAATCTGGTTAAATTCATCTAGATTATACAAGAGAAAACGCATGAATGCATTTTGGATGAATTTGAGTAACCGAGCATAATCAGTAATACATACAATTAATCTTGAATTTACAACACTTTTTACTGATGATCTTCCGCGATTTTCAATTAAAATCTTTGCTAATATCAATAAAGCAGGACAAACTGAAATTTCAACTTCAGGCGTCTTAACTGAGATACACAACGGAAATAAAAAACTCGATGTAATCAATTTCAAAGCGAAACAATGAGTGTGACGTCATTCCTAAGAGTCGATCGTGAATTTATTGCACGAACTTATGAATTAACGACGCGACAAGAGAATTCTCAGGTGAATGCTTTTTTTTTTTTTTTTTTTTTTTTTTTTTTTTACATACAAGTTGAACAGCGGTAAGATAAGACCAAGCGAGCTAACTGTCCTTCGCTATTCCAAAAAGATCCGCGATCGATAATTCAACGGAAAATATGCAATAAATTCCCCGTGAGTTATTGATCAATCCCGATGTGAGGCAAACCGCGTTTTGAACTCCGTCGGGTTGAGTAAGATTGTCAGCTTCGCTTATGAACGGCGTCATAAACGAAGCCGTTGAAGTTGGCGATGAAAATGATGCCGGGCAATTTTATTGCCCCTGATGAGCATATTGAGTCATAAATCATGCATCGCCGAGCGACGGTGTTCGCGGATCGCTCCGATTTGGGCGGAGGTTAGGTCGCGCCGAAGCACCTTGATTGGAGTGGAGTTAGCGGTCGTAGAAGAGGAACCGCTAAGAAGGGGGGGAGGGGGTTATAACTGGAACTAGAATGCTGAGCCTCGGAACCAATCGGGTAGTCAGATGAGAACACTGTGGCGGCTAATTCTGGACCCAATAATTCGCATTAGCAGCACTTAGTGTCGTGATAGTTTATGCAGCTCATCTATCTCAATCATTAGTTTATGAATAGTGACATTATGGGTCACTGCATTGCCCACTAATGGCTCTTAATTCATGTTCAGTTAAAAATAATAAAATTTTATAAGCACTAATTTACTTAGTCGCAAATTGAGAAAGACAACGCTTTTTAAGAATATAGTAATTATTTATCGTTTTCTTGCATGTCGCACAATTGCCATACAGTCTCTTTTGAGAGACAAAGAGATTCTTCACTATGTAACTTTTCTCGCAAATCGTTGGAGAGGTTTCGTTGTTGTTTGGAGCCTTTTTGTCACAATCAACTCATGTCTTAGCGACTGGACCTCTAAAACAATTATATGTAGTTAACTGGATTCAACAAACCATATCAGATGTTCCCTGATTTCCTGGGTTTTTTTTTCTTTTTCTAAAACTTCAAATTTTGTGAAAACATGTTTCTTAATTTAGGGTAGAGTCACAGAGAGTTTGAATGAGAATTCTCTGTTAAAAAAGTGAAACATTAGAGATATTATGTAACAAGGAACGCAGTCAGGCTGATTCCAGTTCGATCTGTCCAATTAAGAGACATTTTCACGGAGACTTAAACGCCAGGTTAAGAA
The DNA here is from genome assembly GCF_001854935.1 of Bemisia tabaci. NCBI lineage: Eukaryota > Metazoa > Arthropoda > Insecta > Hemiptera > Aleyrodidae > Bemisia > Bemisia tabaci. Next base: position 4,139,799 of record NW_017547298.1, on the reverse strand, counting down.
AAATAACTTATACCATTTCAGGAGAAATGTAGCAGCGGCGTGGCTTCCACATTTAATTTTGATGAAGGCGAGGTATGTTAAGAGTAGTTCTGGCAGACGAAGGCATATTTCAGTCGAATTTTGATAAATAATCAGTATTGGTGCAAAAAATGCATTCGTCCCCTAAAACCTCAAAATCACTTTGGTTTCAGTACAAAGTGACTTGTGCAGAATGATTAAAAATCCCAGGCATTGTGTAATATCTAATAAAATATCTATGAATTTGTCAGGTGAATAAATATTTAACAGAGACTTGAACGCCAGCTTAAGGAAAGTAACCTATCACATCTGAGGAAAAATGAAGAAGTGGCACGGCGCGGTCGTTCTATTTTGATGAAGGTGAATTATGTTATGAGCAGACTAGCAGTTCTAAAAGACGAGATTTCAATTGAATTTTGATAATTTATCACAAATGGTACGAAAAATGCATTCTTGGCCGGTAGTTTCAAAATCATTTCGTTTTCAGCATCAAGTGGTTCGTGGCAAGTAGTCTAACATCCCAAATATTTTTGAAAATACACGCTTAGCAGTGATTTTCGGAAAACTGACTGGTGTTCTTCTATTTGCCTACGCACTTCACAAAATGCCCACGACACAAATGAATTTTCTCAGGAGCAGCATCCTTATCAAAAAAAGCAACCCATTAACCTTCGTAATTTGTTCCACTCGTATCATGACATTTTAGTTTAACCACTGGCTTAGGAGAAGGATGCTAGGTGGTAGCAGAGGTGACTTCTCGCTAAAGCTGAGCATTGGGCTTGAGAAGACGATAAGGATCATAGTGCATCTCAACGCTGCCAAGGTCACCGTAAATATTCGGAAATTTTTCATTTGTGTCTGTAGGTCAATCCGTAGGAATATTTGAAAATCGCGACACCGCCACGTTCCGTCCATTAGTACCATTATACCCGCGTCATAAAGCGCGGATGAACGGATAATAACAAGATCCACCATAAATGTGGCCGATCCGTTATACTTATTCTGTACCAGTTTTTCTCACATTTGGACGGGGGGATTCTGTGCCTGCGCAATGAGTTTTTCATTGCATCCATCTAGCTTAAAAAAAACAGACGCGGCTAAGCGAAGAGATATTCCAAGGACAAAATACGGGTATAGAAAAACAAAAAATTTTGCGAATGATTCCAACACTGAGATCAATTATTTCTAGTAGAGTTGGAGAACTAAAGCTAACTCACCAGCAAAAAGAGGAGTAATATTGGAATCCAATCAACAGCAAGAGATGAAAAGACAGGGCACTAAACACTAAAGTTCTGCATCCAATTTTGAGTTGGAGATCGCCCTCGGAAGGACGGAAGATTCTGCGATTTCGAAGTTTAATCTACTCTGGGAAAAAAGAGTTAGGGAATTTAGAAAAGAAAAATCCTAATTTGAACATTTTTAATTAATCGTGGTAGTGCCCCAATATATATTAGGTTACTAACTCAAATGTTGCGGTACTACCGAAATCAATTGGAAATGTCCATATCATCTAATAAATACATTGGAATGCCACTTTTCTTCGTTTTGTGACGTAAGGGCGTACCTATATTTCATTTTGAGCCCTGTTTTACCTATGAATAAATCAATTCTGGGGCTCACGCGGAAATCAAGGTACGCCCTTACGCCAGAGAAGCGACGTTTTGACTGGCTAAGATATCGCACATGAGAAAACAGTCGTATACAGCATTTGTTTTTTTTTTTATTTATTTTAGCCCGATGCAGCATTATTTTTTCATATTCATCCAACGAATTGGGGTGGTAACAAAATGTTAGAGGATAACCCCTGCCACTTTTTACGTGTGACTTTTCTGAAAAGCTCCAGAAAAAAATCTTCATTATTTCTTTAAAAAATAAAATTTTACCGGACAAAATTTGTCTTTATACAAATGCTCATACGCCGTTCTGCTTCATCAGAGCAGGGTGGGAAGAAGACAAGTACGATGACTTGAAACAAAGCGTCCGTCAAATGAACTCAGTCAATGTCAAGCCCATGCCGGGCTGTGGTCGCCGTCGCCCGACCGGCCGGCAGTGAAGACAACGGCGCGCGCCAAGTGTACACAATTGCACAACAAAATTTGTACAAACAATGAGAGCGAGTGAACTGACATGCTCCATACTAAGCAAGACACCAGTAAGTAAATCTCTTTGTGAGTCACAAAGTACATAATGAAACGAACTGGCCATGGCTCAAGCTCAATCCGAGATTCACTCACCGTTGGGTCCCGGAGCACGACGGTGAAGCCCTGCCTGGCACCCGCACTCCAAGTTTCCAATCAAGGCTCAGCCCTGGCTCGTCCCACCGCCGAATTAGTTTGTTCAACAGCAGACCTACTTTCATTCAAATCATCCGGGGCCGTCTCGCCCCGAAGTACACAAGAGGCCCCCAAAGGTAAATATTCGGACGTCCAACGGAGCCTTGAGGTAAAAATATTTAGGGTACGTAATGTTCACTGAAAATAAAGTGAAGTTGATTTAACATTCTGGATGTAAAAAAAGTGTGCGAGAACTTACAAAATGCTGAATTAACTGCTAGAGCAGTTACTTCGGCAATGTCAAGATGTTAAAGTAACTACTGTGACGGGTAATTTAGCATTTTGTGAGTTCTCGCACACTTTTTTTAAATCCAGAATGTTCATTCAACTTCACTTTTTTTTTTGTGTTTGAAAAGAATTTTTCCGCGCAAGGAGATGGCATGGATCTTATTCGACAGTGGTGCGATGTATCAGTTGGTTCAAAACAATAGAACATACCTCAATCAAATCCCAACCTAGGATCCAAGTTAGAAAAGCTGGAAATGAGAGAAACCCTAACAATTTCACTTTTCATTGCCATTTGGTACTCGAGAGAATAAAAATTCGATCACATAAGACCCGTTACCTCAGATTTCTAAATTAACTTTTGAGGCTGTGGCTACATATTGAACCAATCGATATCAATATAATCTCACCTGTGTGATCTGTCGAATACGATCTATAAAAACCATCAAGTGAACGTGCCGGTGGGGGAGGGGTGTATGAGACGCGTTTACTCGTGTTGGGCACATTTTTTGTGAAAGCCCTGTCAGCACTAACAAAAGTTCAGTTCCGTAAACCCATCCTTGTTTGGACAAGGCCTTCCATTTATAAAAAACGAACGAAAACATTATGGAAGAACAAACATAAGTGTGATCGATAATTTTAACTTCCACCGCTGCGCCGACCGCACTGTGTTGGCGCAATGCGTGAAGTATTCATGCAGTCTTGTAGGCGCAATGCGTTTCACGCCGACCACTGCTGACCACACTGTTAAGCGCAATAACCGCCGTCAAGCCGACTGCTGCTGACCGCAGTGTGTTTGACGCAATGCGTGAAGTATTCATGCAGTCTTGTAGGCGCTATGCGTTTCAAGCCAACTGCTGCTGACCGCAGTGTGTTTGACGCAATGCGTGAAGTATTCATGCAGTCTTGTAGGCGCTATGCGCTTCATACCGACCGCCGCGCCGCCGGTCGGCGCTCCGTTCCAGGTCATATTGCGTTTTTGGTTTCTCTCTTAACTCGACTAATTAAAGGTGTTGTGTATTGTATCACCGAAAGACGACAAAATTAGAAATTACTATACTTTTACTCTTAGGAAATGAGAGATTTTGCCGACTTTTCTCGTTTGTAATTTATTTTCTGAATCCGATTTTTTTCCCTCTTTTTTGATACCTACAGTCAAAAAGATTGCAAAATTTGCCGCCCCCTTCATTTTGCCGCCATGGGCCGTGGCGCATGTGGCCACCCCCATTAATCCGGCCCTGAAGGTATAGATTAATAAATTTAATTTTGATAGGTGAAACCGCTCAAAGAACACGACGCTCACGTCAAAAAAATTTAAAATCCACACTTTAACGCAGAATTAACGTGATTTTTATCACGTATTTTCAAAAATCTTGTGTCTGCAGGCGATTTTTTCTTTGCTCTTTTTTTTTAGCGTTGACAGTCACGATTTCAAAGAGAATAATTTGAAAAGTCTGTCTATTTATTTGCATTTCTTGTGCGCTACAGACTCATTGAAGAAATTACATGAAGGCCCATTTTCCTCGTCTAGAAAGATCTGCTGCACGGAGATATTCATTGCCATTTGGACTTCTTTATTTACGTTATGTTAAGTTTCAAAAAACAGTTAAGGTGATTTTGCCCCGTTGCTTCGTCAGCGTAGGTGGGCAAAATCACCTGAACTGTTTTTCTAGACCGAACTGAGCATCAAGAGTTAAGTCCAAATTGCAATGAACACCTCCGCACAGCGATTTTAGTGAGCGGAGAAGAACGGGCTTTTGATATGCAACGCCAAAAACCGGTCTTGATGAGATGAACGCTGAGTCGCTGACCCTCATTATAGTTCGTCATATTTCAAAAGTAAACAGTTAAAGTCATCCAATGTTGTCGTGCCCTAAATTGCATAATTTTGCCACAATCTATCCTCAAACGTTCATCAGAAAGCCCTTTAGAAGTAGTTTGTTGTCTTTGTTATTTACGATGTAGAAAGACATCTCCACCAAACCTAAGGTTTAAAACTTCATATCTTAATAGAATTCGGATTATGGTGCGTTATGGCTCCTGATATATGCACTTTGTGATGTTTGTAATTTTTTTGCGAAAATTCTCCGTCTCAACTCTCAACACTGAAAGTTGTGTCCTGGTGCAGACCTCTAACTTTTCACTTACAGTAATAGCATTGCATCACAGCTTCTTCCAAAATTTTCACTATTATTTTCACTCAAAATTTTATCAGCTTTTCTTTTTTTGCAGACAAGTTATACTCTTCGTACCCTTTTTTCTTCACACAAAGCACCCTCTTCAGAAACCTTTTTTTAAATTACTCAGGATCAGCTTGCCGCCTCTCGTAATTTCTCGCAAATTTATAAATCTAAAGGGAGATTTTTAATATGTAAAGGCTATTGAATTTACGTTATAAAAATCGATGCTTATCGACTTATTCTCATTAAAAGCATTCAAAGTAAGTGTGTCATTGTTCTTAGATCTACTTCAGTGTAATGGAGTATCCATGTAGTGGCGTAATATCTGCAATTGCCTCTACTGGCGGAGTGGATAGTGCAAATGCACGGAGGTCCATTCCACAAACGTCTCGTCACCTCATCAGGAGGCGATTCCGAAATTCGGTGACGCCATTTTGCGAGAGGTTTACAGTCTGTAAATTCGGTGCCCCGAAATTCGAATTCGGCTCTTGATTACAGGAGCGGTCCACACGAAATCGTGCTGCAGTTACGAGGAACAAAGAAAGTGATCTAGATGACTATAACCGATGCCGTAAACGGGTTACGTCTACGTAGGGTCTAACTATACAATTGTTCGGTGAAATCCTATGGCCAAAATTCTTGGTTTAGAATGACCAGTACTAAAGTACTCAATAAATAGGAATGAATCTATTAGACTCAGAATATGTTGCCAGGTAGTCCTACGTTATTCATGTCCACTGTGTCAATTTATTTTTTGTTCGCATAGTGAAAAATCTAACATAAATGTCGACTAATTGAAAGTAAACTGATGGTTAGCAATTTTTTGTAGATTTATTTGAACACTTGTAATTAATTAAATCATTATTTTGTTTTGTTGCAGGTGAGTTCGATTACAATCAAATTACCACGCCTTCAATTTCAGGTAATACAATTTGCACATTAATCAGAATGCCAATCTGATCCTTAGGTCGCAAAAGTATATCAACATCAATTGTAATCTTATGTGACAATTGGTTGGTGTTTGATCATGTGGGTACAATCAACTGGGCAATTCTTGTAACTGTATGTGGTCTTCTTGACAGAGACAGATTCTACCAGTTGTGGGCCATGATAACATACAAATACAATACACTTTGCGATAAAATATTTGAATTACGTGGGAAAAAATACCAACAAAAACACAGACATATTATATAATTAGAACATTTCGACTGAATTAAGATCTACATATGTAAATAAATATACAAACCCCTCCACTCCTCTCTCAAAAATATTTTAAAAAAACAATTTAAAAAACCCCGTATGACGCACGGGAGAGGAATACAAATTTTCAGAACGACCTTCGCCAAAGTATAATAGATTCCGCAACTACATAAGGAGGAGAAGCAACAATTTATCCAATTTAATGGCTCAAAGTTGAAAATTCGTTGTGTTCAGAGTGGAATGTTACATCAGGAAGTTACTGACAAAAGCGAATTTCAATTTGTTGTGGTCGATTGGTGTGACATATTTGCATGACACAATAGAGTCTATAAAAGAACTAAAAAGAAAGATCAATGTTGTTTGTACTGATTCACACTTTGCTGACGCAACGAAGCGCCAAAGCGCAACTTAAAGCATGTCTTTAAGCACGCGGTTTATGAAAACGACCTTAGGAACAGATTAGCAGGGCGTGCGGACGATTATGTGAAAATTAGCGCATTGCCTTGCTGGGAGCAAATTTGTGGAAAAGGATAAAAATCACCAAATATCTCCGTACTCTTAAGTAGGTGTGCGAGATAGAAGGGTAAAGTGAGCAGAAAGCAGGAAACAGTAATTTTTTATTGCTCACTTCCTTAATTCTCGGTGAATATATTTACCGTTGACTTCATGATAGGCAGTTTATGTTTACTGCTTGTTTCTCGAATGAGGCCAGGCTTTCCTCGACTTTGTGACAGAATGTGAGGACGTGACATTGTTAGCACAAAACTGATGTTGCACGTCTACAAATGTAAATTGGATTACATTTTGCAATAAGGGACCGCTATCCCTGGCTCTTTCATTAAAGCACATATCTGCATAGGGAAACCAATGACATGTATGTTGTTACTAAAATGAGCCAGAGATATTGGTTCCTTATTGCTAAATGTAATCCAATTCAGACTACTGCTTCAAGAGAGGTCAAAAAGTCTGAAAGTTACTACCGATCCGCCATTACTGTCAAGTAAAGCATTTGGTTTAAAAACGTTGTTTGGTGTACTTTTAAGTAAATGTACATATTTATAGCGGAAATGAGAAAATATCGAGGTATCGAACAAATTCTCTCAAATATTGGTTTCACTTCGAATAATTGGCAGAAAATGAATCCATTGCGCTTAGATAAAAAGCATTACAGTGCTCGGCTGTTTGTTTCCCAAAAAACACGTTTGTACAACCTAAAATCTGGATGTGTGTGAACGCGAAACTTAATCGTCCAGATTGACAAATGAATGCAGATCTTCTATTAATATATTTTCAGCTTTATTTTATGGGTTTCAAAATAGATTATTTGAGAAGAAACAGATGAAGTGTGCTCCTAGGCGTTTAATGGATCGTTTCATGCTCAACATCTAAAGTAAAATCAGTACCTAATTCAGCCAAAGTTTGAAATCTCGGTGTTACTTCCGATGTCTATTCGCCGTCAACTGGGTTACATTTTGCAATAAGGAACCAATATCTTTAGCTCTCTCATAAAAGCACATATCTGAGTAGGGAAACTAATGGCATGTATGTTGTTTCTAAAATGGGCCAGAAATAGTGGTTCCTTATTGCAAAATGTAATCCAACTACTCTTGGGGCAGTTCTAAAAGTGACATTTTTAAGCGTCAGTGGCATCATCTTGCGGTTCGTTTTTCGGAACTGACGATCACACCGAATTTCGAAGGGGTTGACAAGTGAGACCACACGCCTGAATCCCACATCCGTCGCGGAGGACCAAAACTCAAGTGGCCTCGCTGCAATAAAGAGGAAAACAGATCGAGGGCATGAGTAATTAAATTGGGTCATTTTGCGTTGTAAATGCATAGCTCTAATAAGAGCGCACCGAGTCACGACTCAGGAGTGTATAACGAGGTTCGTTATTGTTCCGGCCGCAGAGCGGGTTTGGTGACACTTGTCACACAATTAGCCGGATTACGAGCGGATCGCCCCAATTCTCGTGATCAAGACGTATTCACGGGCTCTCAAAAATTGCCCGAGTCGGGAGACGGGAGCTTGAGTGTGATCAATCTCAAAATGAGATGAAGTCAGGCGAAATAGAACTTACGGTGGACAAAAATGAGACAACTACACCGCCATGCTAAGGAAAAACGCCGTCTGAACCTTTAGGGGTTGCCAAATTTACTCGGGTAAATCACGAATTTTCTGGAAAAGAGCCATGCACAAAAAGGGCCAAAAACGGTCCATTTTTGGGCCCTCGAAATTGGGGTTGGAGTGAGGTTTTTTTTCATCCTTAGGGTGACCCTTTACACATACTAAAATTTCAGATTGAGTATACGCACCGTTTCCGAGTTATAGGGGGGCAAAGTCCCCGATTTTCACCCATTTTTGCAGGTGTTTTTACGTCAAACTCCGGCTGTTACGAGATACCAGATCTTGATATTGAAGCGCCGTTTGCGGTGATTTGATCAGCTATTCCTGTAGTATTTTTCCACATTTTTCCCAAAGCCCCAAATGGTTTTTCGGGGAGGGGGGGGGGGGTATTCATACTATCACGACTGTTAGCGCACCTTACTGACTTTACTTTGATCTCTTCTCTCCACGCCGCAGTTATGATGGTATTTTCTGTTGGGGATTTTTCTTCTTCTTTACATTTTACCAATTTTAATGTCCTCCCCCCCTTTCCCCCTTTTTTACCCCCTCCCCCGCAATCCAAACACTTCATCTCAAGTGCCTCTTCATGTAAGGCAGATATGACGGGGTCATATGTGGGGGATTATTTTTCTTTCTTTACGATTGATAAACTTTGACCCAACTTACTTCTCCCTTACAGGGGTAAGGGCCCCCCTTACCTCTGTACTGTCCCCCCTGGCCCGCTCCCCTTTACTCGAAGCATTTTGTTCCCTCCGCAGCAGAAATGACGATGTTTTCTGTGAATAATTTTTTCTTATTCATATTTTTCACGTTTCTCTTTCCACTTCTATGTTTGATTTATTCTGTCCTAGGTACATTCTCTTCCGCTTTCTTCCAATTTTGAAGCACTAAAACTTACTTTTTCAACAGCAATTGACGCCTCACCAAAAATATTTTAGGTAGATGAAAAATAAATAGTAAATAGATTAGATTTATTTACAGCATTCATAATACCTATCGCAAATGAATGGTGTGTGAGCCTCAGTAGAAGTATTTCAGGACCTAAACATAAGTAAAAAATTATTTGCCAGAAACATCGTCATTTCTGCTGCGGAGGGAACAAAATGCTTCGAGTAAAGTGGAGCAGGCCAGGGGGGACAATACAGAGGTAAGAGGGGCCCTTACCCCTGTAAGGGAGAAGTAAGTTGGGTCAAAGTTTATCAATCGTAAAGAAAGAAAAATAATCCCCCACATATGACCCCGTCATATCTGCCTTACATGAAGAAGCACTTGAGATGAAGTGTTTGGATTGCGGGGGAGGGGAAAAAAAGGGGGAAAGGGGGGGGAGGACATTAAAATTGGTAAAATGTAAAGAAGAAGAAAAATCCCCAACAGAAAATACCATCATAACTGCGGCGTGGAGAGAAGAGATCAAAGTAAAGTCAGTAAGGTGCGCAAACAGTCGTGATAGTATGAATAACCCCCCCCCCTCCCCGAAAAACCATTTGGGGCTTTGTGAAAAATGTGGAAAAATACTACAGGAATAGCTGATCAAATTACCGCAAACGGCGCTTCAATATCTAGATCTGGTACCTCGTAACAGCCGAAGTTCGACGTAAAAACACCTGCAAAAATGAGTGAAAATCGGGGACTTTGCCCCCCTATAACTCGGAAACGGTGCGTATACTCAATCTGAAATTTTAGTATGTGTAAAGGGTCACCCTAAGGATGAAAAAAAAAACTCACTCCAACCCCAATTTCGAGGGCCCAAAAATGGGCCACTTTGTGCATGGCTCTTTGTAAATATTTTTCCTCCAATTTTTCAGATAATTGTGTTCGATATATCACCTGAAGCCCCTGAAATTTTCAAGTAAAAATATTCATATATTTTCTAAAAAATAAACATTTTATGAAGGAAATTTGGCAACTCTCGAATGTTCATACGGCGTTCTTCCTTAGCACGGTAGTACAACTGGATCGCATTTAGAAAAAAGGAACCAGCGCGATTACAGTGTTTTCAAAATGGTGCAACTTCTCTATTTTTAAAAAGAAAAAATGCTTAATATACATACAGTGCTAACATTTTACAGCTATTTTCCATTAAAATTAACAATTTTTCGGTGGAAATCCAAAACTATTCGCTATTCTAAGAGACTTTATAGATAATTATAAAGGAGCAATAGTTTTATACAACTCTGTAATAGCGCTGGTTTCTTTTTGCTAAATGCGATCTTACCCAGGGCCGGATTTACATACTTGCCGCCCATGGGCCGCCTGTATTTTGCCGCCCCTTTCTCGATCGTTTTGAAACATCGACAAAAACCATCAAGTGAACGATCCGGAGGGGGAGGGGTGCATAAGACGCGTTTACATGTGTTGGAAACATTATTTTGCGAAAGCCCTGTCAACACTACTAGCAAAAGTTCACGGAACTTTGCACGAAAGTTAAGTTCCGTAAACCTATCTCTGTGTGGACAAGGCCTTCCATTTATAAGAAATGAACCACAAAATTATGAAAGAACAAACATAAATATGTGGTTTAATAAGTTTAACTTCTGCCGCCGCGCCACGCCACGCTGACCGTTCTGAGTCTGATGCAATGCGTGAAGTATTCGTGCAGTCTTGTAGGCGCTAATATGTCTTACATGCCGACCGCTACGCCGAGGGCCTCTCATTTTCATCTCAAGCCCTCGTCATCATTGCTCTCTACGCCGCGCCGCGGCCGCGCCGTTCCAGGCCACATTGCGTGTTTGGTTTCTCTCTTAACTCGACTAATTAAAGGTGCTATGTGATATCTCTTGTATCACTGAAAAATGACAAGAACTTACTATACTCTCTGGAAATGAGAGATTTTGTCGCCTTTTCTCGTTTGTAATTTTTATCCTGAATCCAATTTTTTTCTCACCTAAAAAAAATTGCCAAATTTGCCACCCCCTAAATCCGGCCCTGATCTTACCATAGCTCAGAGAAAGTAATGCCGCATGCATCATTTCAGAAAATTAAACGGAGTAAATCACATTTTGAGGGGCAAAAAGTTAAGAGAAGTTTTTAGAATAACTAGCCGCACATTTTCTTCCGTTGAAATGTTTAACTCCATAGGAAAATATTCTGAATTTGATAATGGACGTTGAACTGATTCCTTGACATTGAGTCTTACCGAGGAATAAAACTTCAATAAACCTCTTATTCGCAAGTCTATAATCTTGATGAGACTTGGTTCCTTTTTGCTAAATTCGGAGCATTCCAAAAATTCAATCTTTAAGTGCATTCTAAAATTTTAAGAACCTCAAATTGTGAAAGTGACAAGAAGGTTACAAATATGGTGTGAGACAATTTTTACTGGCGTATAAGTCTACTTTGGCACCGAAACAAGAAACCTCTGATCATAAAATATGATCTGATCGAATGCAATTGACATTAACAATAAAACACATTCAATGTTGACTCAATTCAAATTATAAATGCTTTCGATACTGCCATTCTGAAGATTAAAAACCTTGAGGTAAAGCCCCACTTTATTTGACTCCATTACAATTATCCTTTTTCTAATTTTCCTCAAACGTGTCATGAGTGAAGGTGAAGGTGCGATCAAAGGCTGCATAACGTTTGCGCACACTTTTCTTACCGATAACGTTTGCGCACGCTTTTCACGAATATCATTTGCGCACACTTTTTACCGATAACGTTTGCGCACACTGCACTATTTGGCAACGCTTCAATGATGCGTCAATAGTATCGCTTCGTGATAAGACAATTCAACGAACGGATAATTTATAAACGGACTAGGGGAAATTTTCATTTAAATAAATTCCAATAAGCAATCAATAAGTAAATGAATAAATAAGTTAATAAGAAGAAAATAGAGTAGTAGTAAAATAATTTTATTTTAAAGCGGTGCTTTAGCATCTAAGGCCATTTACACCTCTAAAGAGGGCAGTAACAATAATAAATTTACATGGAAATATCAGTAAAAATACAAAAGGGTTGAGGGGAAAGGTTAAATTTTGAGATTAGTGGAGCGCATAAATTCAAAAAGTTTCACAGGATGAGTATTCAGAAGTAAATTTTTAAGAGAGGGTAAGGGGTAGGGAAAAAAACGTTTTCGGATATTAGAAAATGAATAAGAAAGGTAAGAAAATAAGGTATATGGTCACTCACAGATTTTTCGCTGTTACTTCAGCTGAAAATGCTGTCACTGTCTTCACCGGAATCATCTTCAGTGCAAGGACGGGTTTTAGGGCTGTTTTTAGGGCAGGTTGCATTTGAAGAGCAAGTTTCATCAGCACCATTTTCAGAAATGGATTCATCAGGCTCGTCTTTTTTTGTTGATCATTCCGTTTAGTGAACACCTCATCATTTCGCACAGATTTAATTTTCAAAGACACTATATTCTGAGCGTTAAAAACTTTAAAACACGTCATTATAAGTTAAAACATAATACAAAATTCAGGCTAAAATACTTTAAAATGCGATGTTCTGACCACGGCGAACGACCGATGACTGGGTCACTAATTGCCAGACAATGCATTGCAAGAAAATGTCTTATCATGAAGCGATACTATGACCGCCCGGATCAAAACAAACTCCGGTTTTCGGGTGACACGCGTAGCATCATTGCAGCGTTGCCAAATAGTGTAGTGTGCGCAAACGTTATCGGTAAAAAGTGTGCGCAAATGATATTCGTGAAAAGTGTGCGCAAACGTTATCGGTAAAAAAAGTGTGCGCAAACGTCATGCACCGCGATCAAAACTGGATAAGAGTTGCAGCTTTACAAGGCATGTTTTCAAATCTTCACGCAAAACAAGATAAACTCATCGATTTTTCTTAAAATAACTCATCGCCGGCATTGTTGACAAACTACATTTGAGAAAATAATTTTAAATTTACACCACGCGGAGAAACCAAAATTAAAGTAAGTTAAAGCGAGTATTGGGAACAATTTCACAAGTTCGGAAAATTATTAGGGTCAGGTTTTTCATACGTTTCCCTCTCCCCGGCATTTTTAAACGTGTTGGAAAATACGGCGAACTATGGAAACCTTTCCACTGAGAAGCACGGTGAAGCTAATCTAGTACTCAATATAAATCGAGTGTTTGGTGTATTTGGAGGCAGAATACTTGAATGGACTAAGAAATATTTATCTCTCAATCATGAGTTAGATTTTAAAATATTTTGTAAGTTTAATGTGCTCTAAAAAAAATGAAAAGAACACTTGAAGCTTGCACTGTGATATTTAATGCTTAACCGTTCTTTGACTAACTTTTGGCTTTAAGCACTGAAAAGGATATAGCCCATATTAAGCACTACAAAACTTTAGGCGGAAGATGATCCAAATAATACGAAATTCTAAAACAAATTCCAACAGAAAATATGATTGTTCATAATTAAAATTAGTCCCATAAAAAAAGTACAAATAACGTCATTTGAGGGGTTTGGAGGACAGGGCATATAAATAAAGCTTTTGTTATTTCGAGAAAAACGAGTTTAAAGTTCCCAAATTATATGAAGCCCTTGGGCGGAAAGAAAGCTCAAACTCACATTTTGATGCTTAAGAATTGGATTTTACCACAGAATGTTTTTACAGGATTTATTTCAAACCTATAGATTGAGTTGAAATCACACAGATCTCAATTTTTTCGAAAACTCTATTTCTGCATGCGCCTTGTCCTCCAAGCCTCTCATTTGTATGCTTTTCGTCCAATCTTATCAACGTTATCTACTTGTACAATTGTACATATTAATATCTTGCTGAAGAGTTGATTTCCGAACATTCCGTTACGTGCTTAAAACGCGTTTTACATAAAATTTTGGAAAGGAAACATGCAACGTATGGATCGTACCCTTTCTAGAGGCCAAATCGATTTTAATTAAATTTAATCAAAGTTCAGGCTTTATCGTCCCATTCAAACCAAGGATGGTCCCTTCTTTTCCTATCTCGTTTCATACTGAATATCGATGGTGAAACTCCCAAACGACCTATCTCGGTTTGCAACGTTGTAAACTTCCTGTCACACTTCATTTTTTAAAAAGAAAACCACGCAATGTTAATTCTTAAGAATTTTCGTGATTATCTTCCTGCTCTGTGCGTAGCAAAATCTGAGAAAATGAGCTTGTTCAGCAATTCGTAATTCTTGCATTTTTGGAAACTAGAGAGTGCACAGAGTTCACAGGAATTTTCCCCGATTTTTTTGAGCAATATTAACCCACGAAATACGAGTCCAAAAGTCCGCATTTTGGGCTCCCATTTAAACGCGCGCCGCTTGGCCCATCTCAAAATGGCGCCCATTTTCTCCGTCCGGCGGTGGCCACACTTTTGACCCGGCGTGCCGGCGGGTACCTCTGCATGCCTCTGCCGTGTGTGGGTCGTATAAACAAACGAAGATTGATAACACAAATGATCCGAGCAACTCGAACTCTCTTAATATTAAATAATTTAAATCCATTTTCGACTTCAACCAAGCACTTGGCAATAATATTCATCTTATTTTACAACCAGGAGCCACGGCCTATCGGCTCATTTTAAGGTGCATTCTGAAAATCAGTGTTTACAAGTCCAGTGTCCAAACCCAGACTTTCTTCCTTTACTTTTTTTTGACCATTCTCTTTTCATTTTCGCCTCAAATCAAATGTTTAGCAGTTTCTTTGTCTTGAGTATGTGGTCCTGAATTCATTCAAGAGTTAGAAGTTCACCATTTATTTAGTATTATAGCCTTTTGACCTCTCAAGCTTTACCGATATGATCTCATGTAGTTCGAGGTTTCTTTGGCCCAAACCAAGTGATTACACATCTGATGTGTGTCTTATGGCTCTTCAAATTCGCAGTTTAGAACTAAATCAGAAACTACAGTTACTTAATCCAGTTCTGCTCTCTTGTTCAATGTTTGTCATAAGTGTTTGTTCGTGTCTGTTCTTTATAAGTGACCACTGTAGTGCATATACACAGTTATGCTATCGGTACAGGTATTATTTCTTGTTTTCTACAGTCAGGACTTTCTCTTAAGCGCAATAATTTACCAAAGAAATTCACCTAGTTGCGTAAATAATTTGGTGTATAGATATTCTGTTAATGTCTCCTTGCGGTGATGCAAAGTTTCTGAGATCTGTCATAAGTGGATTTTGCATTTAGACGGTCACTCTTGTCTGATAAAATTACTGCTCTACTTAGCAGCTTTAAATTTATACTTTGATCTCTGATTCATCACTAAATGACACTCGTGCGGTGTCATTTATCTTTAATCAGTTCAAAGCTATTTCGACAATGAATCATCAAAGGTCCGATCGAAGAAGGAATTTTCTGGTGAGTGCTGTGGCTGAACCGACATCACAACTCTACTATTGAAAGCATGAACCAAGACATGATCATTCGTCTGGAAGTGGAAATATTTTGCAACTCATCAGCAGGCCGATTATTGAAGGCTTAGAGCAACCCGACAAGACATCAAATTCCGCTATATTGCATGGATAAGATAGGGCTATGTCTTTTCATGTCGGGCTGACATAGTTTCAATAATCGGGCAGCTGGTAGTTTAACAGGTAAGATTTGTAAAGTCACTTGGTATTACAAGTTACATTCGCATCTCTTGTGGAACAGTTTATGTAATTATGCTTACCTTTGTGGAGATTAATTGATAACAAAGCGAGCATATCAATATCATAGCCTAACTAGAAACCCACTTACGTAGATTCACAAAGTTTCAGACTTTCTGTTTCTCTTCGATTATAAAATCATGCAACGAAATGTTACAAATATCATCCCCAGATAACCTTAACCATGTTCCTGACTTTATCTTATGGGAGGATGTAATTCTATGTCTTTTCAAAATCCTTCCATTCGTCTGTACCTGAGAAATTCAGTAAACCAGCAGACTTTCGGACTTTTAACAAGAATCGTCGGCAACTTTACCATTGAAATGATTCTTAGGTGTTTTTGAACAAAGAGATTTTATTAAAATTTTTGTTGGACAGGTTTGATTCACCTTGAATTCTTAAATAGAGAGAAAAAAAACATTTTCTTCACTATAGAAAGAAATGAAACTGACCAAGCTGTAGGTAGGTAAGTAGTTTTTGATTACTTCATTCCATGAAATATGATGAGCCTTATTGCTGCAGGAAACACAACATATAGCAGGAATCCTCAAATAAATTTTATGTCTTGTACAATGTCTGTTGATACTTAAGTATATGATGATACCTATGAAGTACAAAATTTCTGAAAAGACACTGGGAATACCAGCAGAGTCATCTCAAAATTTTCTCTCAGGAACAAAACTAAAAATTGTGGAAGTTTCC
Organism: Bemisia tabaci; assembly: GCF_001854935.1. Lineage (NCBI taxonomy): Eukaryota > Metazoa > Arthropoda > Insecta > Hemiptera > Aleyrodidae > Bemisia > Bemisia tabaci. The sequence goes on along the minus strand of NW_017547298.1, from coordinate 4,123,445 downwards.
TAAGAATGCTCTCAAGACAAATTTATGTATTATTCATAGATGAAGTGTAGCCTGCTACATATCATGTCGTATTCCTCTTCAAATATACATGCAGGTGAGTAGATTTTGAAATTTTGAGCGCACAATTTGCTTATGAAAGAAGCGAGCACTACCATGATTTCCACTTACCATTACCACTTCCTGATAAATTTATATGAGTTGATGCTTTTGAAAGTTGAGTTGAGATGTCGGTTCAGCCACAGCACTCACCAGAAAATTCCTTCTTCGATCGGACCTTTGATGATTCATTGTCGAAATAGCTTTGAACTGATTAAAGATAAATGACACCGCACGAGTGTCATTTAGTGATGAATCAGAGATCAAAGTATAAATTTAAAGCTGCTAAGTAGAGCAGTAATTTTATCAGACAAGAGTGACCGTCTAAATGCAAAATCCACTTATGACAGATCTCAGAAACTTTGCATCACCGCAAGGAGACATTAACAGAATATCTATACACCAAATTATTTACGCAACTAGGTGAATTTCTTTGGTAAATTATTGCGCTTAAGAGAAAGTCCTGACTGTAGAAAACAAGAAATAATACCTGTACCGATAGCATAACTGTGTATATGCACTACAGTGGTCACTTATAAAGAACAGACACGAACAAACACTTATGACAAACATTGAACAAGAGAGCAGAACTGGATTAAGTAACTGTAGTTTCTGATTTAGTTCTAAACTGCGAATTTGAAGAGCCATAAGACACACATCAGATGTGTAATCACTTGGTTTGGGCCAAAGAAACCTCGAACTACATGAGATCATATCGGTAAAGCTTGAGAGGTCAAAAGGCTATAATACTAAATAAATGGTGAACTTCTAACTCTTGAATGAATTCAGGACCACATACTCAAGACAAAGAAACTGCTAAACATTTGATTTGAGGCGAAAATGAAAAGAGAATGGTCAAAAAAAAGTAAAGGAAGAAAGTCTGGGTTTGGACACTGGACTTGTAAACACTGATTTTCAGAATGCACCTTAAAATGAGCCGATAGGCCGTGGCTCCTGGTTGTAAAATACGATGAATATTATTGCCAAGTGCTTGGTTGAAGTCGAAAATGGATTTAAATTATTTAATATTAAGAGATTTCGAGTTACTCGGATCATTTGTGTTATCAATCTTCGTTTGTTTATACGACATACGACCCACACACGGCAGAGGTATGCAGAGGTACCCGCCGGCACGCCGGGTCAAAAGTGTGGCCACCGCCGGACGGAGAAAATGGGCGCCATTTTGAGATGGGCCAAGCGGCGCGCGTTTAAATGGGAGCCCAAAATACGGACTTTTGGACTCGTATTTCGTGGGTTAATATTGCTCAAAAAAATCGGGGAAAATTCCTGTGAACTCTGTGCACTCTCTAGTTTCCAAAAATGCAAGAATTACGAATTGCTGAACAAGCTCATTTCAAGGAATCATGTTGTGTTCTCATTTAAAAAAATATAATAGGAACGGATATTTTTAAACACTGAAACCGAGATACGTGGTTTGGTAGTTTAACCGTCGATATGAAGTAAGCTCTCGTGAATTTAAGGAAAGATTTTCGGCGAACCGTTTACTTGCATAATCAATAGGTGTAATGTTGGGTGTAACGCGGCAACGATGACGTGCATCGCACAACAGTTACCGTTGTTCCGTGTTTTTCGTGGCTGAGAGCGGCAACGGTTCTCTGCACCTCATCCTCTTTCCACTTTGTTGCTCTCCTGGTCCAGAGTACCCGAGCGCCAAACCAGATCTTACATACCGCACCGGTGTCAAATGCTCGCACGAACAAGCAGGCGCTAAAGTGACTTCGCAGAAAGCAAATTTTCAGTTTCCTTCTCACGCGAATGCAGAAAAGTTCCGTTCACGTTGAACACCGAAGTTTTCAATCACAAAAATCGAACTTCAGTTCAACTAACCGAAATTCGGTTCCTGTGACCGAGAACTTCGGCGACGTCAACCGGAAAAACTGAGGTGTTCCGCACGAACCGACTTTCAGTATCTGGAACTGAACGCATTTTTCCTTTGTGCACGGAGGTATCCACAACCATAATAGGTGCTCAGAATGTTCAATGGATAGCGGTTTGTCGAGTTTGGTCCGATTTCGTAAGACAAATTCTAGTTAATAGTTCTATTTTGATTGTGAAAACTCACTGCAAGAAGAGTCTGTACCGGAAATAAACAAAAATCAAGAAATGGAACTCGTAGGGCACTATTTTTATCTCTACAAAAAAACGGAACCATTGCATATGAGTGGCTCAGTTTTGACAAACTTAACTTCTAAATTTTGATCGTATCATTAATAATGGACCAACTTTGCAACTGTTGTTTTCAAAAAATAGGATTATCATAAGTTACTTATTATTTACATATGACTGTCCGTCGAGGGAATCCGATTCTTGTAATTAGCGGCTTCAGAATGACAGACATCGCCACGTTGATTCCTGGTTTCAAAAACTCAGTCTATTTCACCCAGTCTTACAAGGATAGGTAGTCTCTCTAGGCCTTGATTGAGTTCCGAAACCGGGGTGTTAAATTGCACGCATTTCAATTCAGCGACCCAATCAATTCTCTCCTACGGAGCTTTCGTAACAGGTTTGCTTTTAAGTCACCAATCAACAATGATTCTCCATTATTTGTACGGTGCGATGCCAATTTGAGGATTCCTCTCGCATTTTCAATGAAAGAAGAGTGCAGTGAACAAATATTTGCCTTAAAATTGGCAGCTTTGCAATGCAGCTTCATGAAACTGCACTTGAAGTCGATCCGCCGGGCTAAATCGTGTACTTTGCTTGGAGCTAACAGTAACTCAACTCCATTGTAGAGCAGGCCTCGACGTCTTAACTTTGAGCGTAACAAAGCAGAGTTATGAAATCATGCAGCGTAGAAGCTTACCACGTCGCTGGAGTTCGATTTTGCATAGTTGCCCGCTAAGTTCAATTTCCGTCTTACAGAATTACAAATTTTCAAAGTCGGAATAAACTTCTGCAGCCAGGAAAACGGAAATATGCACCGCAGTATATGTACTTCAAGCTATAATGTTGGCTAGTTTCTCTTCGAAAAAACAAAATTGGAGCGGAAATTTTGAAACGCTGCAATGGAGATACTTAGTTTCGCACTTCAGCCGTCGATGTAAGACTAACAATTTACTAGATGTGACAGTTTTTTAAGAGCTTTTCTTCCTTGAAATTCAAGATTTTTTTTTTACTTTTGTTTTAAATAGTCAATACTATCACAAAGTAGGCGCACCCTATTTATGCAAAAAGAGCCACAAACATCATAGTGGAATACCGTCTTTATAAGAGAACTTTATTTTCTAGCTTAGTGTACCCTGTGCCTACAACGATGCTTTTAGATGTTGATTGCGCGAATTAAGTGATTTCAATAAAAACGGCGTATTTTTTCTTCTTGGCTTCTATGTAGGACAGTGCATATTGATGTGTGGATGTTAAACTCACAATCAGAAGAACAGAGTCCCTCCTATACACATATTTTAGCTCCTAGAGGCGAGTTTAAGGATCGGGGTGTTTGTATACCAGCAGTCATTGCGATGTTGGAAGTCGGTTGACTTGGGGGCGCAGCGCTCAACACTCAACAATAAAACTTAGGCGCAAATTATTTTAATCTGTGCCTTGAGCCGGATGCAGACTAAGGCTCCTTTATTGCATGTTGCCAGACGGTAGTTTGTGGTCATTCCGGCCTGATTGCCTTTCTAAGAATGCTCAAGACTTGCTAATTCCAACGTTAGAGTGCTCTATAATTTTGTAACATGGTATATTACCTTTAGTAAGTATCTCTTAAGTATTTCAACTTTTTCAAAAAGTCTGTGTCCTTAGAGAAAAGTCGAATAACAGCAACATTAAACGCAACATTTTGTCGCGTGAAGCCATTCCCGGTCTCAAACATCAATGAAGGAAGCAAATTACGTTTTAAAAAATAAAAATAAATGATTTATACTAGCGATTTTGAATGGAATTTGTTTTTTAGTGAATTTTTCACCAAAAATCGTAGCTCCACTTTCTATTAGATACTTTATATACCTAGACCAAAATAAGCTACATTATAAAGTTTAGGTAAGTAGAGTGAGCTTTTTTTTCTTTGAGGTCACCAAAATGTTTCTCTTCCATTTTGAAATTTAATTATTCTTATGCAGACAGTCAAAATAGAATTTTTATAACTTAGTTTTTAGAGGAATATATCCCGAGAGCATCTTTGACATGAAAGGATTTTATAGAGGTTACCCACATTGTTTTTCCGCCTTCAAGTGTTGAGGTAGGCTAGATAACATCCTTCATACAGCAACATAATTCCGAAATTCCGATGTATTTCCGAAAATTTGTAAAACTCGAACACTGGATTGATTCCTGATAAAGGAAAGAATTCCGAATCCCACGGACTATCACACCTGAGTAACAGTGATTTTGATGTGCTACATTTAATTAAAAATAGAAAAAACACTTCCCGGTGAATTTTGTCATGGGGTCCCACGAATATGTGTACGCATGTGAGTTTTAACAAAATCCCGGAAAAGCAGATTTTAGCCTGGAATCCCCGGGAGAATTTATACAATTCCTTTCCTGAGCGAATCACATTAATTTCCCTGCAGACTGAAGTATTTACCTAAATCAAATATTGACAATAGAATCGGGTGTTAGGAGACCTTTACATGGTTAAAAGATGAAGTTAACGAGAGCGAGATGAAGGTGCTTGACATTGTTAAGGGCCAGACAGAGGGGCCACAGCACACGTCATGTGGCAGATGATGAGTCAGAGCTGACTTCGGCTGTGGGCTCTTCCTTCTTTTACTCTCGCCTCCCGTAGTCTCAAGTCGTAGTTGGAGCGCATGGTCTCAAAAAAACCGAGTCAAGTCGCCATACAGTGGGTTTCGGGATCGGACACAATTTTAAAACCATGCGCGAAATCTGCCAAAATCCCGCTCTTGCCCAAAGTGAGGGCATTTCAGAAGGGAGAGACAAGGAAAAATTGAAGTATTTGAAATTTTAATCAATTAGCTATTGTAAATAATTTATTATTTCAACGGGTTTTATTATTTCCTTGCTGTAGCTCTGATCTGAAATTTCCTGATTTCCCTCGATTTTTATCAAATTATGAAGTTAGGGCCACATATGGTTCCCTAAAAGTAGTGTACATTTTCTTTTTTTCGGACGAACAGAACGATAACGGTAGCAAATATCATAATGCGGTTTGTGTAGCGTTAAGTTGGTAATAAGTAATGGCCAATAAAATTAAGGCCGATTTGCGCTCTTTAGGTTAAAAATTGACCGAGCTAAAGCGTTTTGAAAATTACATGTCAAGCTGACCCCTCCATGCTAGCATTTTCTTTTGTCCAGAAAGAAAACAATGATTTAAATATTCACATGGTTTTATTCAAGTAATTTTACAAAATCTTGCCAAAGTCACCACCGTTTACTTTTTTTCACCGGACGCGCGGCTTGTCACCAGCTTCTTTCTCAAAGTTTATCACCGTTTTTTCAAAGAAGGATGGAAAACACCCCGAAAATGGGCAACCGAAGCAAAAAAGGCCGGGAGTTTCGATGTTTTGACGTGCCGGGGATTCAGCCTTCGTCGCCTCCGCCCCCACAGGATAACCCCTAATTTCGATATTTCTAGGACCCTTGGCCCCACTTGGCGGCGCACACTGGACCGAGTCAATAGGAAAAGTCGGACAAAATCTAGAAACTTTGGAAACCTACATTTTCGAAAATATGAAACAGAAAACTTTAAGTGTGATTCTATTGGGTTTTTCGAGGAAGTCCCTTTCTAAATCACCCCCTGAAATTGAATTTGTGACGAAATAAACATAAAAATTTGAAATTTTAGCCCAAAAATTCATGTCCAATCGCTTCGACTGGTTCGTTCCACTGTGCGGCGAGGCGGCTTGCTCCAGGAGCGGCGGCGGCGGCGGACCTCCAGAGGCAGGAGGCAGGAGCAGGCCCCCTGTCCTCATTTAGCGGGGCCCACCGCGGCCGGGGTCCCACCTGAGCCCGAAGCCGCGCTCGGAATGCAAGCCGGAGCGAGCCGCGCTGAAAACACCGGTCCGGTCCTACCCGCCTCTCCGCGTCCGCCCGGCCCGGCCCGCGCCTCAGTCTCCAGTGTCCTCCGTGCCGCGGTAGACGCAGACCGCGCTTCGCGTTATCATCGCACCTGTTATCGTGTTTTCGCCCCGCGCTAATCGTGTCAGTGATCCTCCGGCTTGTGTGTGTTCCACTCGGGAGTTATCTAGTGCTTGTGCTTGTCCGTGGATTAATTTGCAGCTTCATCCGTCGTCGATTTGATGAAATGTGAGTGGTTTTCAAACATGAATTTATTGCCTCGATAAACTCGAGTGTTTACCGTCTGGGGCTCCGCCAATTAGGGGCACTCCTCCACTCCGATCCGGGGCCCCCGGGAAAATTGAGGAATTGATAACTCACGTGCAATGGGGGAAATCGAGGGATCTCAAAATACCCCGGTTGCATTCACTATGAGGCCCGGTTTTATCACCTCCTGTCACTCGTTGGATGCTGATTTAACATTCTGGATGTAAAAAAAGTGTGCGACAACTGACAAAACGCTGAATTAACCGCCGAAGCTGTTAGTTTTACATCTTGACATTGCTAAAGTAACTGCTGTAGCGGTTAATTCAGCGTTTTGTCAGTTGTCGCACACTTTTTTACATCCAGAATGTAAAATCAACATCCTAGTCTTTCGTGGAATTCAACCTGTGGTTAAAATTTGGTAGGCATAGGCACCCTCGTGACCATACTTTGACCAGAGGTGCATTTTTATTTTCATCCGAAATGTTTCACCATGGCCAAAAATGTCACTGTGGGGTGGAAAAAAAACTGATAGAACTCAGTTCATACCTTAGAGAGAGGTCAAATATCAGAAGAAGTACCCAAGGTCAGGTCTAAATTAACTGCACACTTGCGTCAGTTTTGAAAAGTCAATATTCCTCACGAAATCCTTTAATATTCTGAAGTGCGTGCGCTGAATGTCAACTTCAGAAAATTCGCGATTTTGGACTGATGAGGCCATTGTTTGGCGTTGATCCTCTCTTTTAGGACACATCCGGGTGTAAACTTCTACCCTGCTGGATGTAAACCTCAAATATGATTTAAACGCATGGTCCTGTTTGAAAATGTCTGAAAGTGCATGCCATAAAAAATTCCATCGTTTCCTGTGCCTATTATAATATCGTCCTTCATTTTAGAAGAATACCAAGAGAATACCTACTTATGCCCTCACAGCATGAAGCACTGAAAAATGTGTATCGATCATAGGTACTTGATTTGAGAATGTCCTACTTTTGTTTAGTACAGCCTAAAACATGACTGAAATCGTGTAATATTTGCTTGAATAATTACTACTGATTCAGTTTGACTGGCCGCACTAATTCACTTTTACCTCACCTTATTGGGCTTCGGGCTACTTTTTAGACCACAAGCACTGACAGCCTCAGTACATCCGAGTAATAATATGGATTTCAGCTGCTTTGCGCTGTTCGTTTCCGCTTTTACCAATTTTTCACTCCTGACTTTTCGTCATTCATCCGATTTTCAAGTTAGAAAGTTGGGCTCAAGTGACATAAAGTTACAGCGAGAATGCACGAGCACGTGCTGCGATATATTACATTATTAATGTCGAAACTTTTTTAATATGGCAACATTTTTCGGAAAATTCCATCGGTAACCTTGTAGTAAGGGGAATGGAGTTCCTCCAAAGTCACGTAATTGAAGGGGTGGAGAAATTCTGAATTCAGGATTACGTAATTATAGTTTTCAGACAAAAAACCCCCGCAACTAATACGAAAGCCAACTCTATAAGGGTGCACTTTTTTAAAGTTCCAAAACTCAGTGAACTTTCACCCGAGGTGACTCAAAGTTTCAGTAAAAAGCATACCTAAGTACTACAGGTGGATACAATTCAACGAATTTGCCTTTTTTTAGCTACCGCAAAATTGAGAACAGTTTTATTGTCGCCCGTAAAATTGTAATTCTTTTACATGACCTGTTTTTCAGAGGTCAACTCAATTGGCACTGGTGTTTTTATGAACCCAACTACACTGCTAGGACTCATGCACGACATGACATAATGCAAGTCAATCCAGTCGCAGTCTCTTCAAGAGCTCGTCAAATAAAGGAACGAGTTAAAACGCGATTATTTCTAAACAACGGGAGAAAGAGGTTTTTTCACCCGGCAGATCCGAATAGAGCGCGAATAAGTATTTGCACGCCGCGCACAGACGACGAGAGGAACGCCTGTTATTGTGCGTCATTGCCTTATTACCGTGTCAATATTTGAGACAGCATTGCCAATGACTGGGAAAAAAATTCATTTCACATGGAGGAAACACGAAATATGTAGTGCGTTTTGCATTTTCTATCAATCTTGAATGCTGCGCGAGTTTACCTGCTTTACCGCCTATCGTGTAGTCAGAAAACATTTTTTTTTTTTTTTTTTTTTTTTTTTTTTTTTTTTTTTGGGTGTCGCAGTGTCGCACAAGGTGGTTTTAAAATCCAAGGAACACCCAGATACGTAGAAAAATTTTGTCTAACAATAAAACTGCACAAAAAAGAATTTAGAAGAAATTTGGAAGAGCTTAGTGAAACTAGAAAAATTATTGAATGACACATCTCCTATGGAATCTAACTTATTTGCCTCATGATAGGTAAAGAGGTTCACAGGGAGACGATTCCAAAACTTTTCGCTGATCTTAGCAATTCTGTGGAATTTACCCATCTAAAAACGACCATGTTATAATTAATTGATGAGTTAAAAATGTCAGCAAATTGCTCCAGTTGACCTAGAGATCAACATTAGTAGCAACATGGAACAGTGTAAAAACCAAGTTGGTACCATGTTGATACCGTGTTGACACCAACATGGCATGAGACTTTCCTACAAATGAACGTGTTCGTAAGCGGAACATGGCACCACTTGGCGTCAACAAGGCGCCATGCTTCACTCACCAATATGTTCATTTTTAGGAGAGTCTAATTCCATCAAAGTGTGATGCTTCGATCAGCGGGCAGTTTTCGAATCTCGTCACTCGTTGAACTTCAATCATGATGAGGCAAACAGTTAGGTTTCCATTATTTTTTTCCGGACAGAGCGAGAGTCGGTAAAGCAGATACACTTGCGCTGATTTATAATCGATAGAGTTTTTTTTTTTTTTTTTTTTTTTTTTTTTTTTTTAAGGAAGGGATGATGAATCAAGACATTTGGGGTGATGTCTGATAGTGTAGTTGAACTTTCTGACACCTTTGGGGAGAATGTCTCGTTTCAAGTGAGTCGATGTATTTGTACTTGAACCTCATGGCACACTGGATTTACACATTGGATCTAGAGTCCAGACTCTTAAAAACATCGACAAGAAAAAATACTCTTGATTCGATTAGATTTAAGCTTAAATCAAGAACCAAGCCTCTTAATTTGAGCGGATTTCCTTTTGATTTAAGCTTAAATCTGATTGAATCAAGAGTCTATTTTCTTGTCAATGTTTTCAAGAGTCTCGACTCTAGATCCAATGTGTTTTTTTCTTTTTCCAGTGCATAGCGAATACCTAATGAATGACATCTGATTTGACTCTGGTTGGCTCCTGATTGATTCTTCTGGGTTGCTCTGATAAAGAAACCCACACCATTCACCAAACGTTCGTAGTATTCTATCAGGCGTTGTTAACATCAAGTGCTCCGAATTCACTTGACAACATTGGAAGAAATTTTCCTGAAGAGACTCGAATGAAGCTCGTTAATGTTATCGTGCTACAGTTATTATCGCTATTGCAAGATCATTAAGTGTCCGAACTCACTGAATTCGGCAAGGAAATTATTTTACGAGGTATTAATTAAGATGTTATCGTGGCGAAGCTTAAGTTCGCAACATGAGAACATCGCGGCCTAATCTAAGAATGTTCTCTCAAAGTCATTGCGTTCCATCGGGGGAAATAACTCGAGTTTTTGTATGATCAAATGAATGTTAAGTACTTATAGAAACTTTTTGAAAAAACTGACTTAAGGAATCGCTCCGTGTTTATCGAGGTGGGATACACTGTGAGATAAAGCCAATTCATACGCAGCTGTAAGCACGGTGTTCTATGCATCGGCCTTACTGTTCGGTTCATGAAACTATACTCTCAGTTCCAGGAACCGTATCCTCGGTTCATGAACGCGAGCTTTTAAACCAAACTTGGTTGCATGAACCGAGGGCATGGTTCTGAGTGCAGTTACATGAACCAAATGGACTACATTTTGCGCTTAAGAATTACAATGTCTGCCTCATCCGTAAAAACCTCTTAAGTGCTCAGGGAAACTAATTATACGTACGTTGTTTCTAAACTGAGCCAGTTTTAGTCCCTAATTTCAAAATGTATAGTCGAAGTAGTTGCAATGGGTTGCCCAGGTCTGAATGAGTATTATTCTTCATTCTTGCTGTGCTTTTTCATTGCAAAACAGAGTGCCCAATCTGAGGAGGTACTAGATTTTTTCAATATTAAAATAAAATGGTACTTATAGTTTCAAGTCAATCGAATTCTATTCGCCTTTCTTCAGTGACGACGAAGCCACTCAAGAGATTTCTGAAAGCTCATGATCTACCGAGAATCCTTCAGTTCAATGGCAGAGGTTACATATGAGAATCTTCTCATTAAAATTAGAAAGCAGCAATGCAATAATAAACAGTCTAGTTAGTTGATTATCGCGGTTGTAAGGTTGATCAGAAGTCCAGTTAATACGCCCAGACTTTCTATCACGAGTGAGAAAACAACCTAAAGATCATTACACACCACCACACGTTTGATTCCCGTTGGTTTTTATTTTCGCGAAAGTCACAAAGTCTTCTTTTCTTTTTCTGATGGCAATATGGCTTAGGACTGACTTTAAGGTGATTCGATGGACGCCATATTTTGTGTCAGAACGGCATGCGATATATCGCATCAATTGGTTTCATTTTTTTAGCTACTCGTCATATTTCTCCAATTTTGAGATCGCAATTGTCTATTGTCAGGAGACTAAAGCACTCATTTACCAATTTTAACAACGAAATTCAACGTAATAAAGGCGTGGTTTTTTGTAGAGAGAGAACATCGCATTTGATACTGATATCGAAACTGCACTCAAACACAATATTTTCTCTCTAAAAAAACCACGCCTTTATTACATTGAATTTCTTCGTTAAAATTGGTAAGTGAGTGCTTTAGTCTCCTGACAACAGAATTGCGATCTCAAAATTGGAGAAAAATGACGAGTAGCTGAAAAAATGTAACCAATTGATGCGATATATCGCATGCCGTTCTGACGCAAAATATGACGTCCCTCGAATCACCTCAACTTAAAACTAACTGTTTTTTTCAATGCACCTGACTTTCGTGTCCAACATCCTCCCTTACTGAGCCTCATGTCAAACTAGTTGTTAAACTGAAATTGGTCATAATAATAATTGTTGGCTTCATGCACTGTCATATAAAAGAAGTGGGGTTTTCCCTCCGTTGAAAACCAAAAAAAAAACGTTCTCATTCTCCTTCTCATGAACGAGCCGTAAACGTAACTTCACCCTTTCAAGTATAATATTCCGAGTTAAAAATGTTTATAATGTTTTTCCTCGAAAATGTTAAAGAAATATAAGTCTTAAGAATATAAGTAATAGAAAGTAGAATAGTAGAATATAAGTAAGTAGTAGTAGTTTAGAAATATAAGTCTTATTCACGTACGTCCACTTCGCATCTCGGGCCTTATTCTTAATCGCTTCATTGCTTTGAAAAGTCTTTATAGGCCAAGATTATTTTCACGTAAGAAATCCTTAACGTTAAAGGAACAACCATAAACAACCACGAACGTTACAGTACGGTAGTTGAACGGTAGCAGACTTGGCATGATGTAGGTATGAAGGTCACGTACATCGCTATTTCGCCTTGAATTTTTGAGGTAGGCCAAAAAACATCGACCGCGCGGCAATAGTTGCCTACTCGAAGAATTGTGTTGACTTGCTAATCTAGCGTGGTAGTAAACGATGTTAAACTCCATTAGACAATATTGAAGTTGGGTAGTTTTTCACTTCGGATCCTTATGATTAGTTTTGGATAAAAAGTGTGAATATAGCAATTTTTCTTCCCAAGTTTCATCAGGGAAACAGTGCTTCCGCGAAGTCCAGCGACTGTATAACACCCAAACCACGTATCTCGGTTTGCGACGTTGCAGACTTCCCGTCATACTTTATTAATTATTTGGAGAAGTTCTCGAGTTTCTGATCTTGAAAGTTTCCTGATTTTTCATCTCCGTGCGAAGCAAATTCTGAAAAATTTCAAGGAATGATGTTGATTCGTCTTCATTTAAATCAGTAAAATAGGAGCGCAGATTTTTGAACACCGCAAACAAGATACGTGATTTGGAAGTTTCGCCGTCGACATGCAAGAAACATCTCTCTTTTTCTGAATAGACCAGTGGGCCGATTATTGAAATTTATAGACAAAGCTATAGACAAAGATGACAAAAGGGATATGGAGGGAACCTATCGGTGGAAGCTGGTGGTTGCAATGGACAAAGGCAGTACGTAATAGACCAACTAACGGCAACCCACGAGAAACCCTATAGCTAGTCCATCATTTTCTCCCTTAGTCTATAAGAACCACACATTTCAACCAATAGAATCGCTCCATACCCCCTATGTCTTCTTTGTCTATAGCTCTGTCTATAGATTTCAATAATCATGCAGCCCGCTGATGTTGATGAGTCAATTTGGCCCTTTCAATCCATTTCTCCTGCAACTCCCCGAACTACGCAACAAGCGCATTTAAAGGGGCCTCTAGCGTTAACCAATGAGACGGTATTGCGTAGATCGGACGACCAATCGAATGCGCCGGGAGTGTCGGTTACGGGTCCCCGTGTAACAGGTCCCTGGAGGTCCAGGTCCGGTATAATCGAGTCCCCGCGGATGTCTGCCGGCTCGTCTGGTCCACTCTCCCGGGCCGCCCGGCACAATGACATCCTGCCCCGCTCCCCTTAATCCCAAGATGCCCCACTTCTCTCGTTTAATTGTCTCCGGTTAATTAGTCGCCTTCATCAATCCGCGCTGCATAAGATTTCCCGTCCCCGGTCGCCTGGCCGTCTATTGTCCATCACTCACCGTTGCCACCTCCAAGAAGGAAATCTGGACTTTTCTCCAGACGCAGTAATGTTAATCACTGATTTAGGTTCGGGTCCATCAAATCTCGGCGAAAATATCTTGACCCACTGAAAAACAAAAAAAAACTCCGGCCGTAAATGCCGTACTTCCGGGCTATACAGACATACCGTCCGCGCTCCGGGCTCAGAGACCGAAAGTTCCAGCCGTGGCACCCGGAGCAGCCTGAGCCACGGCTCCAGAACCCGGAACTTTCGGCCTGAGTCCGGAACGGACGGTATGCCTATATAGCCCGTAACTTTTTTTTCAGTGCAGCAAAAAATTCGAAATCAAGGTGGTATTCCTGCTTGGAGGGGTATTTTACGAACATTTTGGCACACGAAACGCCTAAGAACTACAAGCCAAACCGGAGTTATAAAAAATTATAATTTTCAGCTCAAAAAACGTGCTTTTAGTTTTAATTTGTCGTGTATAGCTTTAAAATCTGTGGGAATTGTGCAATTTTACGCACTCCTCAGCCGCCACTGGTAAAAAAAACCTCTTGGACCTTGGTGCATTGACTTAAGAGTGCATTTTCTTGTCGCCGGATTTAAGAGTCTTGAACTCTTTGTTTCAAGCGGATTTTGCATTGATTCAATTCAAAATCCGCTTGAAACAAGAGTCCAGACTCTTAAATCCGGCGACAAGAAACTGCACTCTTGAACAAAGAGGTTTTTTTTACCAGTACCACTGAAGACTTATTCTTTGGGATACTTTAGATCGTTTCCTGTCGAAAATTCAGATTCCGATTTCTCGACCAAACTTGAAGAAGATCAGGCTCCTTACAAACTAACCTCCGAGTATTAAAATTCGTCCTAAAATCTTAGCAGCGCTATAGACAGACATAGATGACCTTCTTTCGAATGGCCCCCCATGTGAGCCGAAATCATCCGTGGCTCGCTCCGCCTACGCAATCACCGCACCAGTGCATAGATAATTTCCTGGATAGAGGGCAACACACCAGCTCATACATGATTTGACAACGCAGGGCTTTTCCCGGGTCAAACACGGTCTTTTCTTCAGCCGCTGCCGGGACCTATTTCTCAAGCGTTGATCAGCGGATACGTAATCGTCCAATCCACGATCCACCGGCCGTCGCTTCTTCTTAGCTCTTTCTCTCGGACAAGTCTATTGTCTGCGCGTCCGAGTGTTAAGCATTTTTATGGTCCGCGAGCATCACTTGGGTGCGCTCCATTTGGGTCAGCTATTTGCACTCGTTTTGTCGGTGTAATTGTGGGACCCTTGCGCAATTTTACCAATTTCCGAAGAATATACGAGCCCGAAAGCCTAGCCTCAGCCTCTTGTCTTTGGAGCCTGCGTAGCACGGAGTCTGATCCTATAATTGCGTTACACTGTTTAGACTGGACACGTTGAGAGACGTGGTAATTTTACGATGTTGGCACGGGTTTTTTTCCAGTTTACGAAAAATACACATGTTTTAAACGGTTGAGAAATGTATCTTTTGACTTAGGTACAACCGTTTTCTATCCATTCTCCACTAAACCATACAACAGGTATTAATATGCTCGTTTTAAGTTTACACATCGATTTTAAAAGTTGGAAAACGTGAGTTTCGATTGCAAAGCTTCAAAATCTCCTCTAGTAGGTTTGATATTTCCAAAGAATAACATGAAAGATGTTGTTTAACATTTCCATTGAAAATTCTGTACGTGACGAAAAGTAATTTAACGTAGATAAATTGTAAGTAACGTCCTGTTTTCTCTTGTAAAATTACAGCATGACGAGGCATGTGTAACATTCAAAAATTGAGATACGCGTTTGTCAACTGATGTGGTCCATATTTCCAAACTTTCAATTTTATCATTAATTAAACCTTCCCAAGTCTTGGTGTAAATGAACCAAGTAAAATAAATACGTATTATCGTCCTGAACCGGGCAATATATTTTCTCGAGACTTCACACTCTTTCCCCTTCTACTAAAAGGAAAGTGAATCATAGCATCAACTAGGACCAAAGTTAAAGAAGTCTCTTCCAGCTAGAATACCTATGAGAGCATAAAGTTCACTCCGTGTGACGAAAACAAACCATAACAGGGCGTAATTTTTTTCCAAAGAAACAAGACTATACATGTACAAGAGAGATTTTCATCAAAAATTCAGTGCCTCTTGTAATTCAGACCGTTTATTCTTGTCAAATCGATCTGCTATAACTTTTCACTCGGAAAATTACGGTCTAGTTTTGCAGTAAATCTAAGTAGGTCAAATTTTTCGAGTAGGTCTTCCAGATCTACTTATATTTATAATCATTAAGGTCACAAGAAACCAGCGGTTTCCCATCGACAATGTTACCTATAAGTATGCAGACACCCAAAATCTACCACAGTCAACGCATCATACGCTTCTTGTCGAGTCATTCAAACACTTGTCTGCAGCTTTTTATAAACGCATCTTGTTCCGGTTAGATGTGAGGATTCCACGAATACCAGATGCGGCTTACCAGCGGAAGAATCCATTGCAGGCATAAGCCAAGACCGGCGTTCGGCGACGAGCAACGTCAAGATTGCCGGCAGATGTGATAAAATTGCATACTTTACACAACGTATTTCATCGGGAAAAATGATGGTCTCTCGGTTGATCTGGCAACCATGAATGACGTAATGACGCACGGAGGAATCAACCGAAACGGATGTGCGTAATAGCCGCACCAATGGGGCGTCCTCCTCCTGAGACGATGCCCTCCCATCCCCCCGGTGGGAGGGGGGGCTTTCTTACTTGCGTCTTCTTAAGAGCACTGTGGTTTTTCACACGATTGTCAAGAATGAGGCTTTCCGAAACGTGATGGCACTGTCGCAAAGTGGTTAGAATTCTAACTTTAAATGGACTGCATTTTGCAATTTGGAACTATAAATTCTGGCTCTTTGGGAAAAACACGTATGCGCTTCGGGAAACTAATGGCACATACGTCGTTTTTAGACCGGGCTAGAATTTATAGTTCCAAATTCCAAGATGTAGTCCAAATGAAGGGCAATGTCCAGGAGAATATGATTGGAATATATTTTAAAGCTAGTACTTCTGGGTCATCCATTGAAGCACCCATGTGCGTTGGAAAACTAGTGGCGTAAGGTTTTTGCCGAAATGATAGAGGAGAGTGAGCCCTAATTTCGGAATGAGCTTGCTCTAATTGAATCTTATCGTTCAAAAACTAATAATGCCCATGTTCGAAGTCTTCAGTGATTCTACCCTAGTAAAAATTGGCAGTAGAATCTGTGTTCCAAAACACTGTAGACCTAAAGCCGGCTGTAAGATTTCCAATAGCTTCTGTAGCCGGCTGTACAATTTCTTATAGCCTTTTATAGCCGATGGCGATTAAGCAACAGTCAGACGATAAAGTTTATGCTAAACGTTACAAAATACGGATACTAGAACTTAGTTGGTTTTTGGACTACCGCTCTCTTTTTGTGCCGTAGTATCTTGATTTATTTTGCGAGGAAAGCTCCGTACTTTTGAAGGATGCCTGTCATTCTTAATAAATTGGAGCGCCTTCAATTTCTCATGATACCGTGCAATACCTCTGGTGTGAAATAGTTGCTTCAGACGCCGTGGCACGCTGCGGTGCGGCGGGCGGGCAGAGAGTGCGAAACGCGCACTGGCGCCTACAAACCTAACAGGAATACTTCACGCATTGCGCAATGCGTGATGTATCTCTGTTAGGTTTGTAGGCGCCAGTGCGTCGCCGCTCCGCTTTGTGTTAGGCTCCAATATTTAATCTCGGCGGAGTTAGCGTTTTACAACTCATGATTTTGACATGTTTACACACTCTGTATGGATTATTCTCATTTTAATTGATGAAAAAAAATATGTTTTAAAGGAAAATAGAACGTGTGTTTTGTAAATATTAAGGTAGTTCCGTATCAAACTGAATGATGTCCAAAGCACACGAACTTCTACACAATTTCTTATAGCCTTTTATAGTCAATGGCGATAAAGTGTAAAGCCCGGCGATAGGCACTACAGCCCGACTGTATACTTTTTTATAGCTTCGTATAGCCCGGCTATATGATTTGCTCCGCTTTCTGCAGCCAGCTTTATGATTTTCAATAGTCTTCTTTAGTCGGCTATATGAACTCCTATGGTATTTTGAAACGCAGCTCCTTTCGCCAATTTCTACCAGGGTATGCTGATAGTTTTCAAAGGTTTATATAATGGTATACGTAAATCTGATGTATTGGTTTTTCAATTAAGAAACGAGTTCTCACATCACTTTCATGATTTTATCTAAACTTGAAAAGTACTAGCTACCAAAACAAACTCAGAACTGGAAAATGGATCTTGGCGGTTTTCGTCCGAGTCGATTCAATCAGGCCCCTCATTGAAACCGCCCGCGTACCGTATGAATTTGTGAAAATTTCAGCGAATTCTCATGTGCAGCTACTTGGGTGTGTTGGAAGGGTAAGGTAGCACGTACTACCTTTTGCATGCCTCCGCGGTTGAGTTTTTGATAAATTTAAAAAAAAAAGTAAACTTAATCGAAGGTTTAATTTCGGCAAAAAAAGCGCCAATTTTCACAGCGAATAAGGAAACACTGCTTTCGCCCACCTTAAAGGAGAGTTACTGATGCTTTGCCCGAAGTGACGTCAATTTTTGTGTGCTCTTACAGCTCTTTCTCAAATTCCATTTTTTTGCAAGGTAGACGAATATGTCGCTCTTCGAGCGGAATCATTCGAAGAGGAAAACTGGACGATGAAAATTCAGCCGTTACTGTGTTCTCGGGTCACACAGCAGCACTAGTTCTCATGTAAAGAATGACCACACGATTTCACAGAGTGGCAAACGGCTCATGATTNGGGGGGGGGGGGGGCTTCCTCTTTAGGAGGCTGTTTGTGAGGATGCGTCTTGGCGTCTTTGGTCTGATAAACAAAATGAATCGTCCCGAAGTCGTTGACCCCCGCGAGTCAAGTGATTTATGTCTCGTGTTGAAATATTTTAGCAGCTGTAGCAGCTCTGAATCACTCTCGTTCCTTTTCAGCCTCATCCGGGAGCATTACCTGCGTCTGCGAACAGTCGAACAGCCGTCCGCGTTTCCTGACACTCCTTCCGTCGCTTCTCGATACAACGATTTGAGCCGCTCGCGCTCCTTTTCCTCTCCGCCAAAAAAAATCGAAATCGATGAATCATCGACCCGCGCATCGCTGATTGCATGTTGCTGAATCACCTATGATAGTGGCAATGTGTGCAAAGGGGCTGTTCAAGTATTACGTAACGCTTTTAGGGCGGGATGGGGATAACTGGGGGTCAAGCCCAGCGTTACGTTACAAATCCGAGCCGGGGGAGATAAAAAGAACTTCAGTTAAGAAAAACGTGCAAAACATTAAATATACCGCCCTTCCCGAATGCATTTTTTGAAAATTTTTTGGAGGGAGGGGCAGACCAGCGTTAAGGGTGCGTTTCAAGGGAGGGAGGGGGGTCAAAAAATCGGAAAAAAGTGCGTTTGTCCATTGCTTTGTCTATAAATTTCAACAATCAGTCCGCAGGGGCCATTCGGTGCCCCGTTATTTCAACACGGAGAAAAAAACCTCGCGCGTGGGACCCGAAGTTTAGGTCATATGGATCTCTGAAGTTTTCAGATTGAGCATCTGAACACTTAAGGTCTAGCTGTCGAGGTTCGGATCACACATGTGAAACTTCAGTTCTTACATCTGAAGTACTTCAGTTCTTACATCTGAAGTACTTCAGTTCTTACATCTGAAGTACTTCAGTTCTTACATCTGCAGTACTTCAGTAGTGAGAACCGAAGTTTTTCGGATGTAAGAACTGAAGTTTCAGATGTGTGATCCAAACCTCAGCAGCTGGACCCCAAGTGTTCGGATGCTTAATCCGAAAACTTCAGAGATCCATATGACCTAAACTTTGGGTCCCACACACGAAGATTTTTTTCTCCGTAAAGGGCGTAAAGGGCGTGATGCCGTTCGACAAGAATGATCGTCGAAACCGCTAGGTGTGTTTCAAGAGGATTTCAAAGAAGCCCCGAAGACACTTGAACTGGTGTGAAAAGCCACGGTTTTGAAACGCTCAAGATGTCAAAACTCAACGCCTTTGCGCTTCGGGAAACCCCTGAAAGTGCCCTGAAATCGAAGCCGCCTCTTCAAACGGCAAATCTTCATTTCCCTCGCCGCGCGCCAATCCAAAACCCAACCGCAAGAATGCGCCACCTCGCGCGTGCGCATGAACCGCGTTCCCGTTAGCCGACTCTGGCGCTCCGTTGTCTTCTCCGCAAAAGCCCGCGAAAAACTAAACGAGAAAAATCCGATTTCTCCGCCGGACCGGCAACATCTGCCCATTGTCCACCGTGTTTAATTAATTCAATTGAATAAATGAATGCGCAATTAAATTCAATACTAGCGGAGTCGCCGGCGAATCAATCAGCTGTAAAAAGAGAGGCGGATAGAACGTGGAAATGAACATTGACGTAAATTAGAAGCAAGATTTAATGTCATGCGTACACCGACCGTTACTCGAGAGGTTCTCATTGACGTGATAGTCCTTTTTCGGAGGCGCGCGTCAATGCTCAGAATTCATCCAAGTTTCCCTCTCTTATCAAGGTCGTGATGAGCAAGTCTGAATTTTAATCCTCCGGGAAGAAAATCATCGCGGAGACTCGCCGCGTCATTCTTTTCACTCTTCTTCGCGCCTACGAGCGGCTCTTTTTATGAAATGATTAGTCACCTGAAATTCAGAAGGAAGTGCCCACGCCCAGACCGTTTATTTTTACGATTTTTTCCAATGACACGATGCGGCAGCTGACCCTTCTTCTTGTACCGGTCCTCAAAGGTTCATGAAAATGTTTTTCGTATCGTTGTAGTATCAATGATAGAATACAGTAGACTCTGGATTATCCGGATTAATTGGTGCCAGGCCCAATCCGGATGAAAAAGAAATCCGGATAATAATAGTAAACACAAACACCACCAACCAACACCACAGTATTCTTATTATGTATACATCATGTACATACCAACACGAATTTAAAAGGTTATGCCAAACTGAACGACTCAATGGTGATTGTGAACGGTAGCCGACAACGATAAACTACAATACAACGATTAAAGCGCGCAATGCGTGAAGTATTCATGCAGTCTTGTAGCCGGTAATGTGCGTTTTATGCTAACTAACCGACTGCACTGCGTTTGGCGTAATGCGAGAAGTATTTATGTATCTAGTAGGCGCTAATGCGTTCCACGCCGACCTCACTGTTTGGCGCAATGCGTGAAGTATTCCTTCAGCCTTGCAGGCGCCAATATGCCTTGCGACCGCTTCTTCGCGGATCCGCTCACTTATCGGAATGCGTACGTAGTTACATGGTTGCAAAATCGATCTGGATAATCCAGAGTCCGGATAATACGAAGCCTGATAATCCAGAGTCTACTGTACATCCATTGTGAGAGTTGAGGCATTTACATCCTATTGCTAATTGTTTCCAGCTTTTTTCCATACTCTGATTACCTATAGCTCCTATGTAGTCACCAGATGATCACATCCTCACTGATGGCATAAATATCATAAATCAGATTGGAACAGGGAACCCAGGGCATGACAAGGAACTAACGGGAAAAGAGAGGGAGTGGGAAAAGCAAATGAGGGAATGCGAGTTGATTAGGGATTATGAAAAACTTTATTAACTATCTAGTCACTCAGACCGTTTGTGGCATCAAAACTCGAGATGTCTTTACTTTCCCCATAAAGAAACTCCAATTAATGTGAGGATATCATAGGTACGATGAAAATATTGCTAATGAATACATCGGAGCAATTAACTTTGTTTCAGACTCAATAAAAACGCCTATTAAAAAATATTCTGGTTCCTCCTAGCTTCTCGCAAAACCGGTTGTTTCTTTATTATGTATTCATTTATTTACTTTTTATTACTTAACCCTTTCTTCTGTGAAAATGTCAAATTAGCGACAAATTTGCGCAAGTTCTTGTCGGGAGGTTTTATCAGACACAAATCACTCCTCTCCGTTAAAGTCGTGTGACAATATATACAGTTCTTTGGATACTTCGCGAATTGTTCAAGCGTTTTTTGCTATCAACTCTTCGAGCCGATAAATAAACTAGTTTATTGTTTCCTGCGTATTTTTCGTTTGACTAATGATGATCTCTCTTGTTGCAGGTGAGTCACGATCTTTTTTGGATGAGTCAGTAGCGGAGGTGATGGGTAAGACGCACGATTTGAATATGCGATGACTTCCCTATTTGGGCGCCGTCGAGGTCGAACTTTCCTACTGTTTTGAAACTTGTTCCCAAGATTGATAACTTCGGATGCGAAAGAATGTTACATCTTTTGACGCATGTAATCGGAATGAGGGTGTGCAACCTGTGGCATTTTTCGGGAATTTTTCCTTCACTTCCTGTCCCGCAGTATGCCTATGCATGAGGTTTCATCAGGAGCCTGGAGCCACACGTCGATGGTGGACCGTGGAGCTATACTGCCGTGCTAAGGGAAAACGTCGTATGAGCCTTCAGACGTTGCTAAATTTCTTTAGACAAAACACCGAATTTCGGAAAAATTTGTGAATATTTTTCTTGCAATTTCTCACATACTTTTGTTTGTAATTTGATCTAAAGTGTCTAAAAATGTCAAGAAACCATATCAGTGGCGTGGCGTGAATGATCGATTATCGATATCTCGCCATTTGAAGCTATGGTAAAAAATCGATTACGAAGGTGTTCGCTGCGAACACCCTAATAATCGATCTGTTTTCATAGGTTTGAGTGGCGTATCAATCGATATATTGCAAAGCACGCCACGCCACTGAACCATATTCATAACTTTCCCAAAAAATGAATATTTTATCGAAAGAAATTTGGAAACTCTCGAATGTTTATTCGGCGTTCTTAATTCGTGCGGCAGTATATAACCAGTATGTAACCTTAAGCAGATAGGAACCAAGCCACATCAGCTATTGCCAAGTGTAATTGGGCAATTTATTATTTCACATGAAAACGGTTGTGCGGCTTTTTTTTGCAAATTTAAGTAAATTTTCTGCATAGTACGAAGCAAATTCCTTAAAATTTTCAAAAAAAAAACCGCACAAACGTTCTCTTACAAAAAATTAAATTGCTCCGTGAAAGCTGGCAATTGAAAAGCTTTCCGGAAAAAGGCACATAGAAAAAAATCGCGTTGGAGAAAAATGCATTTGGAGCTTCCATCATTATTCTATGGCCACTGATTGTGATTTACGTTCTCAATCAGGAGTCCAAGCTGCGATGTAAGTTACCATCAGTGGCCAGGAAGTAAGAATGGAAATTTAAAATTCATTTTTCTCAAACGCAATTTTTTGCTATGTGCCCTTTTTCCGGAAAGCTCCTCAATTTCTGATGTGGCTTGCTTCCTTTCTGTTAAACGCGATCCATTTTCCCCCGTGCTGTGCCGTTCCTTGTCGGGGCATGGAGTATTGCAATATGCACTTGGTACCCTCTTGCTAAAATCGTTCCAAGTGTTATCCCCAAGTACCTTCTTTAAATTAAAAGGCAAAAAGAGGGAGAAGAGAGGNNGGGGGGGGGGGGGGGGGGACGAACATTTTTCGGATTCCTGAGCGGAAGAGGCCGGCTCCGAGCTCCTCCTCCATTTCCACCGTGGCGACGCGACGTCTTCAAGGAGTTGACTCACGTCTTGGTCACGTCTTCGGACTCGAGGCACGCTAGACAGCGGCCACGGGCACGCGGGCAGGTCACCGAAAACAAAGAGATGATTACTCTCGCCACCATCCCCGCCCCCGCCCTCCCCTTTCCACTGGACCACGTCCGCGCTGGCTATTTGCTAAAACACTTAAAACGCACCGCGAGGGTCAGCTAACCTTCGCCAGCCCCGCCTCCACCTCCCCCTGAGCATACCATCAATCTGTGCGAGGTCGCGTTTGCCAGATTATTAATGACCTTCCATGGAAAAAGGGTCCCTAGCCAGGGCCCATAGAGAAAAAAAGGAGGTGTTTGCATTTCGGACATCTTGGATTTTTTTGATGACGTAGGTCGGTACAACGACTTTTATCATCGATTTTCTTGGAAATGGTGTAATTTATGGAAAAAAGTCATTCTATAAATAGTGCTTGAAATTATATCATGAGTTGATTTAAGCCAAAAAAATGGGACATTATGGTCCGTTTTTCATACTTCGAATTCCGGATTTCGCTGGCTAGGTTGTGACGACCTACGTCACAGGGTAAATAAACCTCAAGATGCAAACACCTCCTTTTTTTTCTCTATGGCCAGGGCCGGATTAAGGGGGTGGCTACATGGGCCGCGACCCATGGCGGCAAATTTAACGGGCGGCAAAAATTTGCAATTTTTTTAAGTGAAGGTATAAAAAAAATCGGATTTTTTAAAAACAAAATTACAAACGAGAAAAGGCGAAAAAATCTCCCATTTCCTGAGAGTACAGTAATTTCTAATTTTGCCGTCTCTTAGTGATACAAGAGGCAGGATCAATTAGTCGAATTAAGAGAGAAACCAAACAGGCAATTTGGCCTGGAACGGCGCGACTTAGAGAGAAATGATAACGAGGACTTGAGATGAAAAGGAGAAGCTCTCGGCACGGCAATCGGCATGTAACACATATTAGCGTCTACGAGACTGCACGAATACTTCTCGCATTGCATCAAACACAGTGCGGTCATTGCGGTCAGCGTGGAAGGGATAGCGCCTACAAGACTGCGTGAATACTTCACGCTTTGCGCCAAACATTGAAGGCCTTGTCCACACAGAGATAGGTTTACGAAACTGAAATTTCGCGCAAAGTTCCGGGAACTTTAGCTAGCAGTGTTGACAGGGCTCTCCCAAAAAATGCGTTTAACACGAGTAAATGCATCTTATGCACCCCTCACCCGCTGGCACGCTCACTTGATGGTTTTTATCGAGTTTCAAAACGAATGAGAAGGGGGCGGCAAAATGCGGGCGGCCCATGGGCGGCAAGTAGGTGAATCCGGCCTTGTCCCTAGCCCGAAAAACGAATTGCCTATTGAGATCTTTAGATCCTAGCAAACTGCACAGAGGTGTATCTAATTAGTGTTTTGGCACAGAAACGACAGAAAATGTCAATCCAAATCGGGGTAGTGACGGTTTAATCTTTGCCTTCGTTGTTCGAAAGCTGTAGTTTTTAGGAAAAGCTGTAGTTTTGAGGAAAAACTGCAAAACATCTGAATCATCATGTTCAAGGCTTAAAATCATTGGATATCGAAAGTCGCAAGTTTGTCCCCAGAGGGCTGATCATTAAAATCCATAGACAAAGCGATAGGCTTGAAGGGAAAAGAGGAGACGGAGCAATCTTACTGATTGAAACGGATGGTTGTTACAGACTAATAGGGGTAAAACCAGCTGCTTCCACCAATAGGATAGCTCAATTTTCTTTTTGTCTTTTTCGTCTATCACTTTGTCTATAAATTCCAAAGATCAGCCCGCAGATCAGATTAAAAGTGAATCAAACATCTGCCCACTCATTTCACTAGCGCATTTTTATGTAGCGGGATTTATTAGATTGAAACAATAAATAGTCATCCTCCATGATATTGCTCATGTTTATACACGTACTTTCTCAGCGGTTAAAATCAGTTTTTAATTAGGCACTAGATCTTTGCTCACTCGCATATTTTTTCCAGCACAGCCAGCGTACTTAGAGTGCGTCTGTGTTATTCGTTATTTACTTCTCTCTCTCTCTCTCTCTCCCTCTCTCCACCCCTCTGCCTCCCCCCCCTTTCTTTCTGAGAAATGAGAGCATGGCGTATAATGACGAGTAAGATACGATTAATGCTGCGTAGGTCGCCTCCATACTTTTTTAGTTTTTTCTATCCTTTTTCTCGGAGTAATTATCTGAAGATATTTTGAGAAAGCGTGAATCGGCAGGCTCAAGTTTAATAAAAGCTTATTATCCCCAACACTACAGCAGTAGTTCCATGGTAATTGGCGCTATCTCTGATCCAGATTGTATAGAGTGTATAGAAGGTTTCCATGCATACTCTCTGCTCTAATCGGCTTTATTTGTTTTATTTCTTGGTACGTACCTAACAAAGTATACCGAGCTGGAGGTAGGTGCCTGGTGCCAGCGTACTGCAATTCTTGCATGGAGGTGGAATTTCAAAATATCCAACCATTCTAACCACCTCAAAAAGTCAAATCAATAATCGATAATTATCCCTAATTCAGAAATGAAATCGCTTGAATCAAGAGGCCTCTGCTTGATGTGATCAAAATTTTTCTTGGCAAAAGCATCTGTTTTCTTGATTCAAGAAAAAAAAAATGTATGACAAATTCCATTGTATTTCTGTTGAAACAAGGTGGAGAAATGGTACTGGGTCCACACTATTTCTTATTTTATTTCTTATTTCTTATATACTTTCTGCTTAAATCAAGTTTGTTTTTTCGATTGTTGCCTGCAACTTCTACGCCACCCTAAAATTCAATGCATAAAAAGAAGTGACTTGACTTAAGCAAAACTATTCTTGAATTTGCCGCTAAGAAAAAAAAAAAAACTCTTTTATCAAGGTAATTGATGCAAAAAGAGGCAGGCATCAGCTTCCGAAGTGATTTTATCCTTGATGCCAGGAGAAATCCTGTTGGCGGCAAATTAAAGTAATTTTCTATCGGGGCTATTCCTTAAACAGATTCGATCTTTCCTGACTGGACCGCATTTTGGAATAAGGAACCACTACTTCTGGTTCATTTTAGAAACAGCATGAATGCCATTGGTTTTCTTATGCAAGAAGGTGCTTTTATTGAACAGCCAGAGAAAATGGTTCCTTAGTGCAAAATTTAATCCAAATGTCCTAATGCAAGTGATGACGTCTTCTGCTTGAATCGCCCATTTGTATCTTCGTATTTCTTTTTCCGCCAAAAAATTCAAAGAAAAGAAACAGAGTCCAATATTTTAATCTGATCAGAGTTTTTTCTCAACAACTTTTCCTCCGCGCCAGCAAAAACGACTATCCGTTTGCAGCGGCCCTGTCTCGCTGGACTGGATATCGGCGGGCTGGGTGGGGCCGAACTTACTGGAGTACAGAATATAGTCTGCGGGGATATTTACGGCCGCTGCGCTGCTCGTGCGCCATTAGTTCTCGGCTCCACAAGCCGGAGTCCGAGTGATATCACGAGGAGACATAGATATCACTTTCTCGCTCGTTACCATCGCCGATCGCACCTGCCTGCGTGAGCAATGATATTCGGTCGCCTGCCGGAAAAAGGGCGTACCTTTCCCTCCGTGAGAGCCTGGTATAGCATTGAGCTAGTTACAGAACGAGACAAATTTCGAGATGCAATTACGCTCTTTTCGGACGATTCATTGCGGATCGTTGACGACTCACAGTGGATCGGAACCTCGGTGATGCTCGGACATTTCGTAGTCTCTTAAATTTTATCGTTCCAAACTTGCAAAATGGATTGAAGAAAGTTATTTCTCTAAAGTATATGACTGCCAACATTCAATCAAAATTTGCCTAATTTTTCCCCTTGGTCGGAAAAAAAATCAGTGAAATTTTCAGTTAGTAATTTCGAACATGTTACCCTAGTCGTCAAAAGCAAAATTACGAATGAAAGTTTGCAATGTTTAAAATATGTGGTTACGGCTTTTTGTCTGTGAAACAACGATTTGGTCAATTGCACCGCTAGAAAAGCACGAGACGTGATGATTGGGGTGGTTTTCAACAAGAATTTCAAATTTGGTGCGGTCACTCTCTCAAAAAAATCTCTTACTTAAGTTTGTATGATGCTGTGCCTTTTTTAAATAGACAATTTAGTGCCCAATTTGAAGAAAATGATGTATTGCAATTGCAAAGAAATAGCTTTCCCTGGTAGTATCTGATAACGGTAAGGAACTGTTTTTGCGTCGCGTCAAGAAGGGGATTGACTCTTTAGATGACTTTTATAGCGATAGAATGGAAATCTAGCCTAATAAAGACCTCTAGGCACCAGAAAAAGCATATAATTCGCCGAATGATGAGCATGTTGCTTTTCGAATTTTTGGAAATTAGATGTCAACCAACTGATTGCTCAATATTTTGGTCAACGGTCATCGTTAAGCGAATCTTAGAGCTGATTTTCGAACCTTTCACACCACAGTGAGAATTCCAGTATGGGGTCTCAATGCCCTACTATTCCGGGATGCAATGGAACCAGTTAGAATCTCCGGAGAGGTTCCGAGCTTTTAAACAAAATCCGCCGTCGACCCACTGCGCGACTTGGGTTTTGGGCGGGGCCGCGACTCCAGCTTTAAGGACCCGAGTTGGAAGGATTTAGACTTTTTAAGAGTGCAGTCCAATTACGGAGAAAGTGATCCGAAAATAGAAGCCGGACGGGGCCGGGCCGGGGCCGGGGACGCTGCGCGGCGAACGAGGGAGGTATCGTTGCCGATGAATGATGCGATGGCCGTGATCCCCGAATCCAAGCGCTTCATGAAAACAATCCCTTCCGGACTCCTTTATTAACCCGGAGGAAGGCAGGGTCACGTTCGGCGACCATATCCAATCATTATTTAGGATTTGCAGCGCCCGCAAATGCCAAACCCACGTCTTTCCGTCCTTTCGCAAATGTCGGCGTCTCGTTACGTTCTGGTCATCCTTTCCCTTTTGTTCGGTGTGCTCCGTGTTGAGAAATAAATCTCGCCCTCTGGGTATCTCTCACACTGGAAAAAAAAACATATTGGATCCAGAGTCCAGACTCTTGAAAACATCGACAAGAAAAAATACTCTTGATTCAATCGGATTTTTGCTTGAATCAAAACGAAATCCGCTTAAATTAAGAGGCTTGGTTCTTGATTTAAGCTAGATTCTGATTGAATCAAGAGTAATTTTTCTTGTCGATGTTTTTAAAAGTCTGGACTCTAAAACCAATGTGTTTTTTTTTTCCAGTGCAGTTTCTTTCACTATTTTTGGGGTGGGTTCTGCATCCACTGTATCAACTCTGAAAGTTTCGAGTATAGCTTTTTGGAAGTGGAAGGGATAGTAATAGTGGATTCAACCTCAGTTGATTTTGGTGCCAATCAGGAACTAAGATTGAATAAACCAAAATCATGGTTAATTGAGTCAACCAAAAATACAGGGTCAGGGCATGCTAAGCAGTCAGAATTTAGGGACCTACGGGCTGATTATGTTGAAATTCATAGGCAGAGAGATAGACATAGGAGACGTAGGGAATATGGAGCGATGCTTTTAGTTGAAAAGCTTAATTCCTATCTATGGCAGCGTCTCTCGTGGGTTGCCGTTAGTTAGTTATTAGAACTGAGAAAAGAAAAGATAAGACTGAAGTCATATCCAAAAATTGCGCCATTCAACAGAAATTTACATGGTAAGCAACGGGCCATCCGATGTTTGGTGCATTCAGGTTGATGCGATTTGTGTCCTGTCCTTTCTTTCCCTAGATCTACCTACCCATTTTTTCCATTGCAGCCACCCGCTTCCACCAACAGGATCCCTCCGTATCCCTTTCATCTTCTTTGTCTACGGCTTTGTCTATTAATTTCAAAAATCAGCCTGCTGCTCTATGATTAAAAATGAGTCTTTACCTCTTTGGGACGATTTTTTCCCGGGGCTTCCTCCAGTCACCAAGAAATGTGCCATCTTTGGATGTTTCTAAAATCATATCGACTTACCTTTTCAGCGGGCCGATTATTGAAACTGATAGACAAAGAAGGCACAGGGAGTGTAGAGCAATCCTATTGGTTGACATGGTTGGTTCTTATATACTAAGGAAGAAAATGATGGACTAACTGTCGGGTCTTTGGTGGGTTGCCGTTAGTTAGTCCATTACCTACCTCCTGTGTCCATCGCCACCACCCGCTTCCACCAATAGGATCCCTCCAAATCCCTTTTGTCGTCTTTGTCTATAGCATTGTCTATCAGTTTCAATAATCGGCCTGCAGGGCTATACCTAGCATCTCCGATTGTATCGAGGCTCATTTCTCTGCGTGTTGGTATGATGAGCTGTGAAGACACAACCGACCGACTTGCGCAACTCGACCATCGGTCGTGTAACGAGAGGCTTCCGGCGAAGGAAGGCGCGGTGGATCGTGGAGCAGTTGGAACGGTGCCGCTCCAATTTGGTCGGGTGGCTGGGGCGGCCGAGCCTCGGGACCCGGGGTTCTCGGACGACCGGACCGGACAGTCCACAAGGGACATTTAATGGCGGCAAGTTGAAGGTCAGCTCCTGACCGATGACCACTCCGAGCCCGAGCCCGCGAACCGCGACGAAGCGACGACGCTCGGCCGTTCCGTGCCCCTGCCCCAGCCCCAGCCCCCCCCCTCCCCGCCTCGGAGCAACGGCAGAAATGTTAATTAGCCCCGCTTCGGCGTTCCCCCGGCGAACCTCAAAACGGGCGCTGCCAGATCACCAACTGCCCCGGAAAAGGGAAATGCCTGCGGAAAAGGGAAATGTCCACGGAAAAGGGTTTAGAGTACCTACATACACGGAGAAAAAAACCTCGTGCGTGGGACCCGAAGTTTAGGTCATATGGGTCTCTGAAGTTTTCGGATTGAGAATCTGGAACTTCAGGTCTAGCTGTCGATGTTCGGATCACACATCTGGAACTTCAGTTCTTATATCTGAAGTACTTCAGATGTGAGAGCCGAAGTTTTTCGGATGTGAGAACCGAAGTTTTTCGGATGTGAAAACCGAAGTACTTCAGATGCAAGAACTGAGGTTTCAGATGCGTGATCCAAACCTCAGCAGCTGGACCTAAAGTGTTCAGATGCTCAATCCGAAAACTTCAGAGATCCTTATGACCTAAACTTCGGATCCCACGCACGAGGTTTTTTTCTCCGTGTGTGTTGTCTACAAAGTCTCGCAGTAAAGTGTACTTAGAACCCCTCTGACGATCTTTATCCTCGAATCCTCCCAGAGCATTGCAAAAGCAACGATTCTTTTTCTTGGTCAATGTGAAGAAGTGAAGAGATTTTAAGTGGACTCGTTGACAACGGTGGACGGGAGCCGAGGTGGGCACTTTGTCGGGGCGCATAGTTGCCATTGCAGAGGTGGACGGCGAGACGGTGTGGAATGGATGGTGCCTTGCCGCGGTTGGGCAGTCATGCGCGGGAAGAGTGCGCGGAAACGCGCGGATTTGGCGCTCCAACCCGCGGGGACCCGACGCCTGCCGCCCGACGCGACGCCCGACACCGACGCCGCCGCAACACCAGTGGCGCGTCGCGGCCCATCGCTGTGCGACCGCTCTTCCGAATCACCTCAATCACTTTTACCCGAGTTCAAGGTGAGGCCGTTGCCATTTTTGCGCCATAGGTGCAGAGACAAGAGGACGTATTTATGCTAAAAGGAGATATGTGCAAGTGGAAAAATGGGGTGTGCTCGTTAGTTGGGTCATAAGAAACAATGTAAAAGTGGATATAGCTCCTTTTGAGAAAATTGAAAAGCGGGATTTGACATTAAATCAAAAGGAGCTAAGCGGCAAAATATGCTAACTCATGAGCCGCGGGCATGGCAAGAGAGCGTTGTGGACAGGGCTCATGAGTTAAAGACACGGATCCGCGGCTCGGAGTCTCCATCGTCGCCGCTGACGTCACTGGCGCTTTATATTCCCCATTCATTCTTATGGCCCGACCACTAACGAGCACACCCCATCTCTCCACTTCCACATATCTCCTTTTCGCATAAATACGTCCAAGAGACCCTCCACTCCTATCTCGGCTAATGTGGAAGCTTTTACTTTCGGGATTTATTCGGGAACAATTAACTGTTGACTTATCTACATGGTTGATATTTAACAACGTGTCCAAATGTGAAGGCAAAAAACTTTCTTCCTGCTTTGTTCCGTCGGGGAAGGTCTGGGGGAGAAGAAGTGCTGAGTTCGATGACCTTGGTTTTTCGCCAACATCTATCAATTTTCTGAAAAATTTGAGATTTTCCTTAAAAACTGGATTTTCCAGAAAATTGGTGCTCGATATAGGAAAACCGAGGTCACATTATTCATATTTAGCAGCATTTCTGCAAAAATTTTCCACTTGCTCAACACATTATCTTTTCTGTGTCTGCTGAAGAGGTTTTTCCAGTCAAATGACATTATCCTGTCCACCACGTGAAACTGATCCATTTGTTTTGCGCCTGGAAGGACGGAGAAATGATTTTACCGTGTCTCGTGGGGCTAACTTCTTACACTTTTTCCGTCTCATTCCTATGAATGACGTTTTCACCATTTAATAATTTCCCAAAAAGAGGCGTTATAAGTTAGGTGTTTCAGAATTTTTCATGATAAAATCTTCAAAATATCTCTAAAATTTATGACCCTACATACAATCGCGTAAAAGAAACGTAGAAGAGTGCGATATTCATTCGGGATTTTCTTGAAACTCTTTGCAAGCTATTACCTGAAGGTGAAAATATATACCCGACGCACAACAGTATATTTTGTCTTTACTGGAATTTTGGAAAAAAATGTCCCATTGTAAAAAATCATCGAATAAATCGACCGTCGAATCACTCTCGTCATTATTCCAATTTAATTTCTCTCCTTTTTGCTGCATGAAGCACAAGAAGGGGAAACCCGAGCGAAGTTAATTCTCCTGCAGCGGTTAAAAAGAGACGCGATCGGCCATGAGTAGCATTACACCGATATCTCACAACTGCGAAATTCAGGTTACAGATGCAGTGAAAGTATTCTGCATGGCGCCTGACAAGACCGGCCTACGTTCAGCGGCGCAGTGCAAGTAGGAGGACGACACTGAAATCTAAGTGAACCAGTTCGTTCGTACGCGCGATGCAGTCTCAGCGCCAGAATGCAACTGTCTCCGATCTTAGCCAGAGAAAAGATGGGGAGCTTTTCACGCCAAGATTGATGCGCTTTCAATGACATTGCATAAACCGACGGCGTTGTGTACGCTTCCAGGCTGAGTCAACTTAATGAGACCACGCTGCTTGGTTTAAAGAGAATCGCGTCTGGCCGATAGGAACATCGCCTGTATCTGCGAGTTTTGCTCTACAAGGCAGAGCGGGCCTCAAAATCTGGGCTGCTGAACTTTGAAATTCTTTTGCTGGGTCTAATTAACGAGAGAGGAACGTGGTACAGCTGCCGCGTAGAGGATGATTCATATCGGGTGTTACTTTTGAGGTGACAGGCGTTACAAATCAAATTGCTCGTTTATGAGATGAGTGAATCAGCGATGTTTCTCCAAGATTCATAATTACCAGACATTGAGAATTGAAACATTACGAGTCCTAATCCTTCATCATAATGTGCGCCGAACATAGTGGATATGCAACCGTACCATGGAGAGATGATTGTAACGCATTGGCAGTTTGCCTGCAGTTTTCAAAGTAGGCAACGTGAGCTCCCACGTGGTAGAATAGTGGTGTCATCGTGAAATAGCATCACTGCGTCAAAATTCATGTAGGCTCTTAAACTGTCGTGTTAAGGAAAAACGCCGTATGAACCATCGGGCGTTGCCGAATTTCCTTGGATAAGATACGAATTTAAAGGGGCATTTTGGTGAAGATTCTCCCTCCAATTTTTCAGAGAATTTCATTCGCAACTAGATCTAAATTATCTGAAAATCTCAAGAGAAAATATTGACAATTTTTCTCAAGAATGAACATTTTATCGGACAAAATTTGGCAACTCTCGAATGTGCATACGGCGTTTTTCCTTAGCATGACAGTATAAAATGCACCAATTTCCACTAAAATTTGCCGTACTTTTTTTCAGTGTCGTCTCTTTGTTCTCCAGTAATACCTAAAAAAAAATAATCTCGAGATGAACCTGCCATCTTTAAAGTTTAAGTCTTTGAATGAGGCGAAGCGGCCTCCTTAAGTCGTCAAGTCTTGTCGAAAGTCAAAATTCAGTAGTGGCTCAGAGACAGAGACCCTCTAGCACTGGTCCATTTTTATACTATAAATCATCTCAGAGACTTAAACGCTGCGATAGGAAAGTTGTGCATAGTTAATCCGCCAAACTTTGTAAAAAAGCTTTCGCTTCTGAGTTCCCCGAACAAAAATTTGACGCGGAAACATTTACAGCGGTTTTTGGTTTCTGGTCCATTTTCATGTAATAAATCATCTCAGAGACTTAAACGCGGCGATAGGAAAGTTGTGCATACTTAATCCGCCAAATTTGGTAAAAAGCCTCAGTTTATTACATCCTCGAAGAAATCTGCCGCGGAAACATTTATCGCGGTTTTTGATTTGTAATTCTGTCAGGTAATAGGAGGCTCGTTGAATTCCAAGGAGTACCGTCCGAAAAACATGCCGGTAACGCGGGAACCGGTGTCCACGGTGCCTGTTTCCGACGGAGCAATGGTCGATTGTTAAGCGATGATGCGGATTTTGACGGCGAATAATTACTCGGATTTAGGAGGAAGCACGCCTCAGCAACGTTTCCGAATCACGATTCACCTTCGACATCGCACTCCGGCACCGACACACCATGGATCATAGAATGAATAGACCCAGTGTTGTCTGGTCTCGTCGCAACCCAGAGACAAAAGAGGCTTTACTTAGGTATCACGGCCACGGCAGTGATGGAATTTTTAACTTCTCGGATTCAGCCTTGAAATGGGCTTGTTCCTCACAAGAGATATATTCGATTGAATCGGTCATTCTCGAAAGGCCTAAGCGCCAAAAATGGATCTATGTGGGAAACGGTTATCACCATCTCATTTGACCCGTTCTAAATCTCAGAGCTCTGAAATATTAAAGCAGTGAATTAACTAATAACATTCTAATGCAGTGTCTACTGTTTTTCTTATAATTTCATATTTTGCGCTTAAGTCTTTTGATGACCGATTCAATTGAGAAACCTTTAAATGGGTAAAATTGACCAGAAATCACTTTGAGTATACCCATCGGGGGTATTTTGTTTTTTAGAAAACCATGCATATGAAATGTGTAGAATACCTTTCTCGAAGAACAATTTATGTAGCCCGTATCACGCAGTTTATTCGTTACAGTTAAAATTCAAAGTATCCTATTTCTGCAGGTTAATTCTGATGTTTTCATACTGTTTCTTACGCTGTAAACTACTAATCTTAAAACACAGTCCTAATAGATGCTAACAATACCACAATCTTAAGTTTATTCTCTTTAAAGTCTTATTTTTCTCGTAGATGGGAACGTTATAAAGATCATAGTTTGATTGCTGGCTGATAATTGAAATTGATAGAGAAACGTTGACAAAGAAAACCAAGAAAAAATGGAGCAATCCTATACTGATCGAAACGGGTGGTCGTTGTGGAGTGAAAGGGAAATTGATTGACCCAGCACAGGGTCTTTCGTGGGCTGCCGTTGGTTTGTCTATTGCTTGGTTCCTCTTTTTTATCGCAAGTATCCTCTTCCGATTGGATCGCTCCGTTTTCTCAATTTCATAGTTAAATATTTGATTTTAAAAAACCCCATAAGACCCCTTGCTATTTACAGGCTTGAATTTCAGAACGTGAAAAGTCCCCTGCCTATAAACGACTGCTCTATATGGAATGCTTTATTTCATGCTTCCACCAACCCTCGGTCCTCATATCGTTGCCGCAAATGCCGCACGGTGGATGATCTCAATAAGTAATTATATTCGAATAAAAAACTAGAAAGTGACAACCTGGTGACGTGAGTCATGAGCTCATTCAAATCGAACGGCATCACGCAGCCCAACGGTGGACGCTATCTGTATCGATGAGGCTTGATGAATGGCTTGGGGTTCGCGCCGCGCAGCCGTGCTAACGAACCTAACCTAACCTGCTGTCTTTCCAGGGGAAGCGGAAGTAGGGCTCCGCCATGCGTGGCGCGCGCAGCCACACTTCCGCTACAGTTGCAAGCTCGTCTGTGCATGATGGTACAGCCGGCAAACGACGGAGGACATTCGAATATGCATCTTGATTTCGGTGTACCAAAATGCCTCACTCCTATTTTACTTTTTTGAAAGGTGACGAGTCAACTTTTCTCTTTCAAATTTTCGAAGAAAATCCTTCGATTTCAGGCGAAATATCACGGAAATTTCCGATAACATATTTTTTTTTGTTTTCCAACAAAATATATAAAGTTTAACAGTAAGTCTGCAGTAGTGTCGCAAACCAAGATTAGTGGTCACTCGGTGAAGCGAAGCAACAATGCGGTTTCACCCTTAATATTGGCAGGGTTCTTATGAACGAACAAAAAATCGAACGAAATATAGTTAATGCTAAAATTTTTCGTTTTCATGTATTTGAGATTGTTAAGTCAACGTGAGAAAAAGGAAAGGAAAAATAACCTGCAAGTAACCACAGGAAAGTGTTTCGATAAACGGATAATGTGACAGACCAACAAAAACTGCCCACCAGTTAAACGCTCACGCCAGTAGGTTGTGCAACAAATAAACACCCAGAAGCAAAAAAGACAATTCAATTTAATTCAGGATGGACGTAACTCATTCGTGGACTAATAATCAGCAAATGCGGTGTTAAATCAAAACAACCATTCACGACTTGCGGCGTACTAATACCGTAACAATTACTTTTCTAGCCTAAACTCTAAAAAACCCAACACGTGAGGCTATGACTTTACTGAATGTGGTCTTCCTGTTTCAACATTCAACTGTTAGAAAAATATTATAATATGTGAGCATTGGTCAAAGTGTTTAGAAACGAACCGCATCCGTTCTGCCTCATTTATCGCTTACACAACGAATGATCTGTCCTTCAGTAATCACTGACGTGTAATAATATTAGCTCGTGTAATCGAAATTATATAAATTTTGTCAATATCATGCTTAAGGAATATTGCACTTCGAATATGCAGAAAGACTGTCCTAAGACATCTTTCCATCGACCTCGTGCACAAAAACTATAAAAAAGTGTAGCCGCAGATAGGTACTTTCATGGATGAGCCGGGAATACGGCCCATTCCCTTGTTACAAAATGCATTGTTATCTATTCGGGCCAACCTATGAAAACACATCTCCATCAGGAACCTTCCAGACAACTTTCTGTTCGTGAAGTAAGCCAGAAATGGCAGTTCCTAATTGCAAAATGTAGTCCGATTTTTCTGAAAAAAATGAAACAACAGCGGAGCTTTAGAAACGTCAATATCGAGATACGTACTTTATGGCTTTCGCTATTGACATGAAGTACGTGTCATACGGACAGAAAATGTTCAAGTCTTTGTACTGGGCTTTTGGTTCTTCAAACCAAAGTCCGGGTTTGTCAACCGAAAAAGTCGGCTCTCGGTTCACTGACGGCTCAATTCTCTGAATCGAGGAAAGCGGCTACCGAGCTTAATATGTTCTTATAGCCGAAAACCCTTCGTTAGTGTCCACACTGAAAAAAAAAAAACTTCGGCCGTGGAAGTCGTACTTACCGTCTATAAAGACATATCGTCCACGTTCCGGGCTTGGAGGCCGAATGTTCCGGGCATGGCACCCGGAGCAGTCGAAGCTACGACTCCAGAACCCAGAACTTTCGGCCTCTGAGCCCGGAACGGACGGTTTTTTTACATAGCCAGAAACTTTTTTTCAGTGCAGTAACAAAATGTAGTAGAAGAGTGCTTTCCGATCCAAAGCTCGTGGTTTCCACTCGTGGAGGAACTCGTTTTTCCGTGCTCGTCATCTTGACCGGAGCCGCGGCAGCGCAGCGGAAGATCGAGAAACTTACCGGTCCCGGACGGCTTTCTCTCATTCGATTTCAGTCGGGATTTTGGCTCCGAGGCAGGGGCAGGCGGGGGCCGGGGCAAGCACCACTCTCGATTATTTTTTTCTGGGCTACTAATCTGGGCTACCACTGCCATGATGCGCCGCGCCGCGATGAGCGATCACCGCGCATGCGCATACCCGCCTCGGACCACTTATTAATACCTACCGACCTTACTTCAACGTCGCCAGATAGCTCATCATAATAGCAGAGAGAGAAAAATGAAGGTAGAACAAAGGACCCCGCACACTCCTTATGGGAAAGTGTGCCCTGTTCGATTTCCAATTTTTTTAATGCATTAAACTCGTCTATGGGTGATGATCAAAAGTCATCATTGCGCCAACTTTGGCGCAATATTTTCAGTTGACGATTTGTGACTTATCGAAATTCTTTTTTGTCTGATTTCAGGTGAGTACAATATTGCGATGCCTGAATACAAAACAAGGAAACACTATTCCGCCTTGCGCTAAGGAATTGTAGCCGACAAACTGGTTCAGTATTTTTAGTTTTCAACACCCTTTTAAAGAACAGCAACACTCATATCATCATCGTATTGGCTTTCAAGCTAAATTTTGAGCAGTGAGCCCTGTAGATTCATGAATCTTTGGCTCATTTTTTTAAACAAATTGCACTTTACGTCACTATCAATTGGCGAGGGAAAGATTGAGTTGTTTGCGGCAATGAGAAACCCAAGTCCAAATTCAGAAATATGAGGACAGTTCGGCATACCTAGTGAATGAATACTGTCAATGAAAAAAAAAACACATTGGATCTAGAGTCCAGACTCTTGAAAACATTGACAAGAACAAATACTCTTGATTCAATCGGATTTTTGCTTGAATCAAAACGAAATCCGCTTAAATTGAGAGGCTTGGTTCTTGATTTAAGCTAGATTCTGATTGAATCAAGATTACTTTTTCTTGTCGATGTTTTCAAGAGTCTGGACTCTAGANAGTGTATTCAAGTCTCTATGATCGATGAAGCACCGCGACGAAATTGAAATGAATTTTCACTCGCAAGTTGCTTCGAAGAGGCAGTGCTTTTGTAAGCAGAAAACGTCACTGGTGATGATGACTTGAGTAGAGCAGCAGAGACTCCGGCCGGTCATGGACCGCGATGGACCAACGGGAACGGCGCGCGCGCGCCTTGGCGTGTCGCGTGCGACTCGACGCCCGCGTTCACCTCCCAGGGCGCATCCGAATAGGGCACCTCCTGAGCGCAGCCGCTGCATAGCATCGCCTGCCGCGAGCCTCGCTGCAACTCGCCTAGAATTTCGTCGGCAATTTTTCATCTCCCTCTATGTTGCCACGTCATACACTGGAAAAAAACACATTGGATCTAGAGTCCAGACTCTTGAAAACATTGAATAGAAAAAGGACTCTCGATTCAATCAGATTTAAGCTTCAATCCGCGCAAAATAAGAAGCTTGCTTCTTGATCTAAGCTTAAATCTGATTGGATCAAGAGTATTTTTTCTTGTCGGCGTTTTTAAGTGTCTGGACTCTAGATCCAATGTGATTTTTTTTCCAGTGTACTCTGAAAAAAAGTCACGGGCTTCACAGACGTAGCGTCCGTTCCGGGCTCAGAGGCCAAAAGTTCCGGGTCCTGGAGACNGGAACTTTGGGCCTCTGAGCCCGGAACGCGGACGTAATGTCTCTATAGCTCGTGCACTGGAAAAAAAAAACACATTGGATATAGAGTCCAGACTCTTGAAAACAATGACAAGAAAAAAAACTCTTGATTCAATCGGATTGCTGCTTGAATCAAAACGAAATCCGCTTAAATTTCATTTCAGAATTTTTCATGAAATTTCGCAATTCTGAGTAAGGCTTCAACCATAGTGAGACGCATTTTCTCATCATGACCACACGTAATATACGTTGAAATCATACTAAGAACCAAACCTAGAGGAAAATTCAATAGTAAAACTTGAAACTTTGCAATCGCGATGGATAAAAGTAGGATGGCGTCATCCATTTGTCGTCTTGTGGCGATGCTCAAGAATGTGCAACTGAAGGGGGTCACACAGAGAACTGCGTAATTTTACAGCCCTGTTCCGTGGTACAAAAGGGTGCAAGTAATTAAGTTACGCACGCCTGTAAAAATAGATGAACTAGGGTCAATTACTGTCAAGAGGGAGCTGCAAGAAAACCCCCGGCTCAGCATTTAATTCTGATTTATCGGCTCATCAGCTTTAGCTGATTGAAGCAGAATAGAAATAGAGGGAAGAGTATAAAGGACAGGCCGTTGTTATTAACGGGAAGGCCAGGCTCTTGCACAAATTACGGCAAACGAATGACCCACCGTCAAAGGCTCCTTCGAGAACGGGTCCTCCTATTTCACCTGATCCGGTATCATTACTGCCGAAGAAACGCATTATTCATGAGCCGCGGTTATAATCCGATCTTATGCGTTTTGAGGCTCAAGTCGAAGTAAACTTATCTCTTTTTTTCGTGACACGTTTGGTCGCTTTTGAAAATGAACTACGGCGCACATTGGTTCCAGGGCCCGATCTAGGTGGCATTAATTAGAATATCACTGATGATGACATGTTACACATGTTTCTAGGGGTTCTTTGGGTCACTGATTAGGAATTTGAAGTCAATTTGACTGTATCATCTAGCATAAGGTGGTAAATTTGAATTTAGGTTGAAAATTCATACTTAATACTAATTTAATGATATTTTAACATGGCTGAATTCCTGGACTGATATATTTTTCAACCTTTTTTGATTTATCATCAAAAACTATCGATGAATTTACGAGGATTTGTCCTCTAATTACTATTTTTTTTTATGGGGGGGGGTGGGCAATGTTGTATAATTTTGTGAACCAGGAATTAGTATTATCTGGTAAAATATACCTCCTAAATGTTGTGGTTTCCCTGAGGAAAATAAATTCCAGTACCAAAGAAAACTGCTTATCCCACTATTCAACTTGTTCATACAGTGTTGACAAATCAGCGTAAGAAGGACTTTATTTGAACCTTAATGCTCGCTGATTTCCTGCTTCGCCGCGCTTTAAAACCAACAGGAATTTTGAAGCTTTGTAATTTAATGGTACAATTATGCTATCAGAATTATTATGTTATCAGAATAACTATGAATTAAGATTCGATCTTCGTCTATAATTCAAAAAATACATTTAAATTCATTACACGCGGCAATTTAAACATACGTAACATAAATATTTTACTTGAACGAGAAGCATATTCACTCAATGAAGGAAAGCAGAAACCAAAATTAATAACAAAGTATTTTGAAAGAAAAATGATTACTGTCTGTAAGAGCAGGAAAATATTCATCGGTATAATATTTTACTGCGCATCAAAAAGAGTGAGGTGTCACACTTGCTTTTTTTCCTTTTCCAAACAAAGTTGTGAGCTTGCGATGATTTCAGAGCCTTACAAACCTGAGAGAATAAAAACACGAAGAAATCATAAACCAAGAAAGAAATAAGCACTCGTTGTTAAGTTAGAGGACATTTACTCATACAATCACGGAATAATGCGCGAGGAGTGCAGTAAGCTCCTTTCCTGTGGAACAGTGCTATGTCTATGGGCCTCTCTAAAGGTATAGACAATGTGAAAAACAATTATCTAAACGATTGAGAGGATTTAAGAACCCACATGTTCTGTATTTTGAGCCATAATTGTAAAATTTCTAGTCATAAAAAACGGGAACTGTCTTTAGTCTATGGGCTTCTCTACAGGTATAGACAAGGTGAAAAATAATCATCCCAATGATTGTGAGGAATTGAGAACTCACGTGATGTGCAAAAAATGCAGTCCTCAAAGATCTGGAGTCTGCAGTAGTGCAGTAAGCTCCTCAGTGTGTCAATTTTCTTCATTTCTCGAAGGCCGGTTTTGGAAATTCAAAGTGCGCTGACCTCCAGGGACGCAAGTATGCGCAGAATTTTTTGGCTCCGAAATCAAGTGTAGGGTCAGCACTAACTACTACAGTAGGTCTGTATGCGTGCGAACCTACGCAGGGCCTTTATTTTGAGTCATAATTGTAAAATTTCCAGTCAAAAAACCGGAGATGTGGTAAGTCTATGGGCTTCTCTACAGGTATAGACAAAGTAAAAAATAATCATCTTAACGATTATGAAGACTTGAGAACCCACATGACCTGTAAAAAATACAGTATTCATATTCCCAAGGATCTGAGGTCTGCAGTAAGTTCCTTATTAGTGTGTCAATTCTTTATTTCTTGAAAGCCGGTTTTGGAAATTCAAAGTGCCCTAACCCCCAGGGACGCAAGTATGCGCAGAATTTTATTGCACTAAAATCAAGTTTAGGGTTAGTACTAACTACTACAGTAGGTCTGTATGCGTGCGAACCTACGCAGGGCCTTTATTTTAAGTCATAATTGTAAAATTTCCAGTCAAAAAACCGGAGATGTGGTAAGTCTATGGGCTTCTCTACAGGTATAGACAAAGTAAAAAATAATCATCTTAACGATTATGAAGACTTGAGAACCCACATGACCTGTAAAAAATGCAGTATTCATATTCCCAAGGATCTGAGGTCTGAAGTAAGCTCCTTAGTGTGTCAATTCTTTATTTCTTGAAAGCCGGTTTTGGAAATTCAAAGTGCCCTAACCCCCAGGGACGCAAGTATGCGCAGAATTTTATTGCACTAAAATCAAGTTTAGGGTTAGTACTAACTACTACAGTAGGTCTGTATGCGTGCGAACCGGCGCAAGACATTCATCTAGAGCCATTTTTGTAAAAATTTGCTTGGAATTAGTAGAAAATAACGCTTTGTCTAACGGCTTGTCTAGAAGTATAGACACGTTTTTGAAAGATAGTAAGAACGCATAAACCTTTGACATGCCTTATATTTTTGATACACCATAACAGAAAACTTCACATTTGCATCTATTTCTGTGTGATGAACTTCAAATCATAGGACCTGACAGTAAACACTGAAAACTGGTGCGAGTCCGCCCAAAAGTACCTCGCGGCCTCACCTTTAGGTGCTTATCATTTCCTTATTAGTGATCCAATCTTCATGATATTTGGCCAAGTTACTCTCGAGAGTATGCACTATCGATCTGTGGTGTGAAATTTTAATTTTTTCAAAATTCATTTTTTCGAATTAATGCCACCTAGATCGGGTCTGGGAACCAATGTGCGGCGTGTGTACGCATCTTAATTGTGGATTACGCAAGGAACAAAGGACTCTAAATCCGCAAAAAGTGGCTATCATTCGTTGTGTGATCCATTTGCAGTACTGCCAAAAAATAGAGGATATTGGTGATGAAATTCAAAAAGAAAAGAAAACACGTAATTAGATTGCTGCGTTTCAAAATTTCCGTCCATACTTTATTTTTGCCTTTTTTTGGTCGATTCAAAAAGTATGGACCCAAAGGTAGAGAAACAAATAAAATAACCAAGTCACATGCAATTTAGAAACGTTAGGTACCGTGCGGTAAGATTTTCGCTACTTAAATGTTGAATACCTCTTGACAAGTTTACAAGTATGAGTCAAAAGAGAAGGAAAGTCCTCTTGAATCAGTATTTGGGTGATGTCACGATCTCGGGAATAGTAGTGTCACCAGTTTCATTTGCAAGTACTTTCAAGGCAATGAGAAAAATTAATTGAAAAAGAACATGATTGCCCTCAGAAATGGTCCTATTTTTGCACCTGCACATGATTTACGCAAAAAAATTTTAGAAATTATCATCACTCAAACTTTTACATCATAAGATGGGATGTCGGTTACGTAAGTAACAGAACATTTTACGGTCTAAAGTCTTTGTGACGATATTCTGATGATCATATATTATTGCATGAATCAACGCAAGGTCATATGCAACTTTAAACAATTTTCAACAGCACTTAAATTTTTCCTCAATTAAATTGCATGTCTTTGAAAACGCTAAAAACTAAACCGGCGACATTACTATTCCCATTATCGTAAAATCACCCCTTTACGTTTGTTTAGAATGACCAAATTGACCTACAACGATTTCTGGTTTGTCCCCGTGGCGGAAAGTTTGAATTTAGTTTAAGCTAATTTCTATACTTAAAAGTTGATTTTAAGGCGGCTCAATGTTTTGACACGATTTGCGTCTGATTTCAATGAGGAAACACTTGTCTTATTGATGGTCTAGTTTAAGTGTCTATTATACTGTTCCAACCAAGACACTTCTTGAATTTGTTCTTATTTCAACATTTTAAAGAGGTAAAGATACTCAATGCATCTCAACGTTCAGCTAGAAATGTTTACACGAATTCAAACATCATTGGTCAACACTCAACACTCTCCTCACAGTCAGCAGCATTGACCTTGCACTTGGTCTACGCCCTCGTTGCATTGAAAACGAAGGTTCTTAACCTCACGCAACGACACCTGACGATGCGGTTCGTCTGACCGGAG
The DNA here is from genome assembly GCF_001854935.1 of Bemisia tabaci. NCBI lineage: Eukaryota > Metazoa > Arthropoda > Insecta > Hemiptera > Aleyrodidae > Bemisia > Bemisia tabaci. The sequence continues at coordinate 4,080,293 of NW_017547298.1, read as the reverse complement.
AAGAGGAGGGGAGGAGGAAAGTAGAATGAGCATAGGGAAACAGGAAGGAAAAAGTCCGATACTTACGTGCTAACAAAAAACGTCGTATAAACGTTCAGACGTTGCGAAATTTCATCCAATGAACCATGAATTTTTTTTTTTCTTATGAAATCTTCGGAAAGGTTTATTCGCACTAAAAATTGACACTTTTGCAGCAATCCTAAGTACAAAAACGGGACATTTCAGGAAATTACCGTCAAAGTATACCGGCACTGTTGTCAGTCTTGCGATTCACTTCAAATGCAAGTCATAAAATTATTAATAACGCAAATTATGGCTCGAGACTTTTACCCAATGTTCTCTTTTGTATTGAAAAAAGCGCTCAGTATCGGAAACGGTAAATTATTATTTTTTTTACCCGAAACCGACTTTTTACTGTACTGAACACTTTGAGTTCCCCTTTCAGACATATTTGGACGTATTCATTCATGCCAAAGGAACTATGTCGTACGCGAACCCCATGAACCTAAGTCCTTTCAGCATAGATACGTACATTTTGCCCTACTGTGACGCACAAAGAACTATGCCGAGGGTTAAAATTTATAAGGGTGCCCCCAAAAAAATATTTTATCAGAGACATTTTGCAATATTCGAAGACTTATATGCCTCTCTCTCAAAGGACGGCAGCTCAGGGAACTATACGATTCTTATTGTCGAGGCCCCAGACGTCATTCTGGAGTGGGACCAGTGCGAGTCACATACGCAACGCGTGATTTATCTCGAGCATGGGGCCTTATATTGTGTCTGCGAGGGGAAAATACCTGGGTATAACCGCAACTTAAGCTTTAACGACTCCGATAACGCGGTCTCATGACGTTTCATTGTGGCGAAGGCGAGATTTGGTCGGGCGCGCAGGGCCCCGCTCCAAGGGCTTTTACGCTGTCTGATTTCGCCCCGGTGCGGTGGGTGCCCTGCATGTGCATGGATGTCACGTTTTCAACCGAAACAAGTTGGAGTCAATCGAAAAAAGGCATCTTTTAGAGAAAAAAACGGGTCTGGAATGCTTTTCAGCCTAACCCTTTCAAACTACCCTTTCCATGCAGTTTTTACTTAAATATAGAGGTATCCAAAAGTCACGCACCACAGGCCATAACTTTAGTTCTAATAAATTATGATATCGATCTGCGGTTTAAGGCGTTTTTCCTCATATCGAGGGGGAAATTTTTTTAGGTACTTTCCAGTTTTTGATACCCTCGGGGGAGAGGGTGGCGGGGGGCAACTCAAAAATGTTTGTGGTGCGTGACTTTTGAATAACCCTATATATGATAATAAATGGATAGGGCCAGAGATACTAAATTTTAGAGACCCTGCATTGCTAACTTTCCTATACTGTCGTGCTAAGGAAAAACGCCGTGTGAACCTTCAGGCGTTGACAAATTTCCCTTGATAAAACACGAATTTCCTAGTAAATATATGAGTATTTTTCTTCTAATTTTTTAGATAATTTTGTTTGCAATTTCGCCAATAGCTCCTGAAAATTTCAAGGAAAAATATTCATACCTAACGTGCTTCAAAAATAAACATTTTATCGAAGAAAATCTGGCAATTCTCGAATTTTCATATGGCGTTCTTCCTTAGCACGGCAGTATAGTCAAAAGTTATGTTTGACTGTCAACACGCAGACTCGCCCACTGATGACTATAGATCTAAAGGTGGAGCAATTTGTTTAGAAAACCAGATATAATTTGAAATAATTCGTCTAGCAAAGTGCTCCTCCGCTTCTCTACATTCCTCGAGTTTCCCTACATTCCTTAGTCATTATAATCGGGTCCAAGCATATCTGAGCATCGAGTTGCTCATCGATCATCAAATGGATTGCATTTTGCAACAAGGAACCACTATGTATGATTCTCTCATAAAAGCAAGTATATGTATGGGGAAACCATCGACATGTATGTTGTTTCTAAAATGGGCCAGAAAAACTGGTTCCTTATTGCAAAATGTAATCCAAATTTGGCTCTCCCAATTTCATTACTTTAAATTTATTGTCCCTGGATAGGACGCATATAAATACACCTGTTTCCTAGTTTAACACCATACACTACAGCTAAAATTTCAAGAGAGTCTCTTAATTTTCAAAAATGTCCGTTGTCCGCTTGAGAATATGAGTCTGAGTCTCGACCAGCCGTTAAAATTGGCAACAATGTAACGGGACGGAAAGCCTAGCTTGAAGCCGCGATTAAGGTGGTGAACCGGTTGCTCGGTTTAATTTTAATGGCTGTTAAAGTCATGCACCCACCGAGGGGTGTTGAACTCATTTTTATAGAGGCTCCATTAGTAAGCTTTTTGTTCACCACCACAAGACGCTACGATAAAGAAACTGACTGGTAACTGACGATGATCTTTCGTTACCCTCAACCATACCATCCACTACAACCCAGACGATTTTCACATTTTACTCTCCTATTAGACCTCTCAGTGCCACAAGCTTATCGATAGTGGTCATCACATTGGTTTGTCTTGATTATATCTTTAAACATTTTTAGGATTCCAAATCTTTCGAATCCTGGGCGGTCAAGACATTGTCAAATGTTCTGTAAGCAGATGGATGGGACTTTATTTTGCCGTCGGGAATTACTACTTCTGACTCGATGTAAAAACAACGTATGTGCCCATGTGCATAGTAAAAAACAAGTGGGGAAGCTCTAATACGTTTGTATTAGAGAAGCGCTTAACGGTTTTCTATGTAGGCGCATTCTTAAGTTCCCCGAAGAAGATGAGCACCATTGAGATGAAGGAACTTGCTCACCAAAATTTCAATTATCAATTTTGAGAAATCTACTCTACCGCTAAAAAATAAATTACAGAAAAACTACTATTGTCAAAGTAACCATGAAATCCGACATTTTTAGTTGTCTTTTCGTTCTATTTTACATATAAGAAGTCTATATTCAGTTGGCCGTCTCTCGCGTGCAAACGCATCGTGAGAATATGACGAGTGTCGGGCGGCAAAAATGAATTTTCACACCGTGGGAGTTCAGCGTATTTGCCTGGAGTTCCGGATGCTGTGTTCATTCACTCGTCGGGAGTGAAGGTCGATTGGTCGGAGGATCCTGGCCGGGTCGCGAGCATCGCCGGTGGCATACGTGAGGTGCATGTGTTGCCGCCGCGGTCGGTGCGTTTACGCGTCGTGAGCAGACGTGCACCGTGGGTGGAGGGGTCCTGCGGGGGGTTGGAAGGGGGCGGGGTGGAAATTAGAGTATCTGTTTGCTTTCACCTGCTCAAGGTGAGAAGCCCCGGTTCCCGGACCCGGGCAGACTGCCCTGACTTCCGCTCCGTTCCCGGGACCCCGCGTTGGATCAATTTTTCCCCTTTTGTTTCCAAACATTTCCCCCAAGTCCCTGTTTGTTTCCCTTGGCGTCGGGTCTTCCTGTCGCTTTCGGTTATGCCGCCGACGGGTGGTGAGTCAGGCGCTGACGTCATGTCGTCGCGACTTTTTGCCCTTGGCCGGGGTTGCCGGTTCAAAGAGGGGTTTTTTTAAGCTACACTGGAAAAAAAACACATTGGATCTAAAGCCCAGACTCTTAAAAACATCGACAAGAAAAAATACTCTTGATTCAATCGGATTTTTGCTTAAATCAAGAACCAAGCCTCTTAATTTGAGCAGATTTCCTTTTGATCCAAGCAAAAATCTGATAGAATCAAGAGTATTTTTTCTTGTCAATGTTTTCAAGAGTCTGGACTTTAGTTCCAATGTGTTTTTTTTTTCTCCAGTGTACTTTTACCGAAAAAGGAAGGCACATTGATGTAGGATAATGTGGAAATTTCCAATGAGTTGTGATAGTACACCAATAAATTGGACTACTAACGCAAATGTTGCGGTGCTACCACAATTGATTGGACATTCCGATGTTATCCGACAACCCGTGTTCTTTTTTCCGTGGAAGGAGCTTGATAAAAAAAAAAAAAAAAAAACTTCAAATGGCAACCCCGCCCAAGGGTAAGAGTCGCTGAGAGATCGCGTATCAATTGACGCATACCGAAAGGAAGTCATCGCGAATAAGTTGCAATAAAATTAAGGATCGCTACATTTTACGTTTCCTGGTAATTGAAAAAGAGGAAAGAATTGCGCCTCTTTGATAAATTGGTATTGATTTGAGACAAGTTGCAATTAAATTGAAATCGATTGTGCATTAATTTCAATGATGCTTCATTGCCTCTGCAAATCTTGGTAGAAAGGAGTCTGCGTGTGGAAGAAGCTTGCACCTTTCAGAATAGCATATTCACTGCAAGAAAGAAAATCAATATTCACCAAATTTGAATTTAAATGGATAATGGTATCCTTATAACAGTAAAATTCGCCTCGTAACTCAAGTCGTTCCTCATTGACTGACTTTCTGAACATGATTTCTTTCCGATCACCACAATAAAGATAAATGAAATCGATGAAAGAAACATTTGGTTTTCGAGTTTTTTCCCCAAATTCCTCAAATATTATCGAATCAAGTTGCGTTGACTCTCCGCACAGCTGTGCTCCGGGAAAAACTAGGTCCATTTTTTGTTGAGTGCTGTCCATTCGAAGGAGGTGCAAAACTTGTCAAAAGTTAATTGGCCTCTTTCAGAATGCCAATTTGAAAATGAACCACATGTCATTTATCAAATTATCGCATGAGGAATCGTGTTGGGTTCCTTGAAAAATCCGATGGACCATTTCAAACGTGTAGGCATAACTCAACCCGAGCAACAAACATTGAAACATCTCAAACAAATACTAAATCACAGCTCAATGATGACGGATCCTTATCTTATTCAAATACAAACAACTCATTTGCCTATCGTGTATGATTTTTGGCGGGTACAAGAGCAAGGTAATTGATTCTTTGTCAGAACATGGTTGTCGAATTGGTTCAGAAAAATTGGTTCAGTCAGTGGATGATTCAAAGCGAGCACAAAAAATGGTCAAGCACATGATCTCGGATATTAGGATAATATTAGGATAATATGACAAAAACGGAAAGCTTTCTACTTTTCATTTTCTTCTTACGGAAAAAAATAAATTTTGGTGGAGACGGAATACGGTTCTCGGAATTCGGAAGGATGCCATTAGTAGTTGCAGATTTTAATTACGATACACACCTATAATAAGAACTACAAGTCCACAGTGCGGTTGAATAGCATTGAATGAAATTTTCAGTATCGAAGAGGTGGAAGCATGATGATGATTTGATAGCTGATATCGTACTAGTCTTAACTTAACTTAGCACTCATTATGGGCTTTCTCAACAGTGGCGAGGCGTGAATGATCGATTTTCGATTTTTCTTCGTTTGGAACTATGGTAAAGAATCGGTTTTCAAGGTGTTCGTTGCGAACACACTGTTTATCGGTCTTTTTCCATGGGTTTAAACGGCAGATCAACCTATATATTGCAAAGCACGCCACGCTACTATTTTACAATTACCTCAATAATACTCTCGATATAATAATATGCGCGTGAGACAAGTTTTCAATCTGGAGCAATCGCTCAACAATGTATGTAAAATATTTACTTTCCATCTGCTCATCGATGGGCTTGTGTGGTTTGGGACTCAAAAGTACATTTTATAATTAGTTTGTGTACGTCTTAACTTTCCGATCGGATCCGGGTTTATGAGCCTTTTTACCCCACGCCGCGCCCCCGGTGCCGGCACCCAGACGTGCAGGTCTGTACCTTCCAGGAAATGCAGCTAACCTCAATTTAAGAAGAAGGATATCTACGTCGCCGCGTCATTGCTTGTATTTCTAACTCAAATATTTAAAAAAAAGTCAGTCCTTCCAAAAGTTCTTCAGCTTCCAAGAAATGCAGCTACACTGATGAAATAGTTGTGTTCTTGTGTTACTTTTGTGTTGTTTTGGTACAGTTTGCGGTGAATTTAGTACAGAAAACAATGAACAGATTGGGAAATTGCATTCCTCCGATTGAGACGTTCGTATTTTATCAAAAAAATTTTCGTAATTTTTTTTTTCGTACTCGCTTTTTATTAAATTTCTTCGAGAAAAGCTAGTTGGTATTTTCTCTTGAGACTGTCAGCCGAAGTCCAGGGTTATTTTGTGTTTTACTTCCCGTATTAACCGATTTTTTGAGTTGAAATTCCTCTCTGTGTATCCTCATTTTAAGGTGGAAAATATTTATGTCATTTCTTGTAAATGTATTATGAAGGTTTCCTACCAAAATTATTTTAGCATCAACTACTGTAGGTTGACATCGGTTTAACTTTTGCCTGCCGATTTCGATTCCCAAGAGAAAGAACGGATTTTGCCAACAGTTGAGTTTCTCAAACTGAACCGATGTCAACCTATAGTAGTTGATCCTAAAACAATTTTGGTTGAATACCTTTATAACAGGGGCGGATTAACGGGGTGGCCACATGGGCCGCGGCCCATGGCGGCAAATTTAGGGGGTGGCAAATTTTGCAATTTTTTTAAATGTAGCTATAAAGAAAAATCGGATTCAGAAAAAAATTACAAACGAGAAAAGGTGACAAAATCTCTCATTCCCTGAGAGTAAATCTCTAATTTTGTCGTCTTTCTGTGATACAATAGACAGCACCTTTAATTAGTCGAGTTAAGACTAAGAGAGAAACCGAACACGTAATTTGGCCTGGAGTAGAGTCCCTTTATACTACTGAGAGTCAAGACAACACCCCTCATGGAGTCACAAACGGGAATAAAGGTTACAGAAATTGAACGTTCTTTGTAATCTTTGATTGGCCCATTCTTAAATTCCTTTCTCCGTTCCTTCTCTCATTCCGTTTGTTCCTTGCCGAACCCGTAATTCCCTGGTCCATTCCAGATTATAATCTTTGCAATCGGTGAAAATGTAATCTTCATTCCCGTTTGTGACACTGTGAAGGCCTAAAATACGGGAACCAATCAGAAATGGATTCACATTGTCTTGACTCTCAGTATAAAGGGACTCTAGCCTGGAACGGCGCGGCGCAGAGAGCAATGATGAGAGAACTTGAAATGAAAAGGAGAAACCCTCGGCGCGGCGCGGCGGCGGTCGGCATGTAACACATATTAGCGCCTACAAGACTGCCTGAATACTTCACGCATTGCGTCAAAGACAGTGCGGTCGCTGCGGTCAGCAGCGGGCGGCGTGAAACGCATAGCGCCTACAAGACTGCATGAATACTTCACGCATTACGTCAAACTTAGTGCGTGCAGCAGCGGTCTGCGTGAAACGCATAGCGCATACAAGACTGTAGGAATACTTCACGCATTGCGCCAAACACAGTGCGGTCATCGCGGCGCGGCGGCGGAAGTTAAAATTATTAAACCACATTTATGTTTGTTCTTTCATAATATTTTTTCATTTCATACAAATGGAACGCCTTGTCCACACAGAGATAAGTTTACGGAACTTAACTTTTGCGGCAAGTTCCGTGAAGTTTTGCTAGTAATGTTGACAGGGCTTTCGCAAAAAAAGTGTCCAACACGAGTAACGGTGTCTTATGCACCCCTCTCCCTCCGGTACGTTCACTTGGTGGTTTTTATTGGTGTTTCAAAACGAATGAGAAGGGAGCGGCAAAATACAGGCGGCCCATGGGCGGCAAGTAAGTAAATCCGGCCCTGCTTTATAATACATTTTCAATTGGAACTGCCTCGACTGGCTGTCAAGAAAAAAATTGTCTCAAGAACTAAGGTACCTAGTCCAGACGAAAGCCTTTTATAGTAATGGCAATATCACTGAGCGCCACTTTTTACTCTTTCACCATGATTATACTTTAAGCCCGCTGAATTCTCAATCCCTCTTGTTTTATTGTTGTTTGTGTTACTTTAAAGTAAGAAAGCAAACATTTAAAATATTATCATAAAATAAATAGGTGCCGATAGCCTATAAATTCTTTGGAGGCAAACAAATATTCTATATCATGTACCAATCAAGAGGTTCGAGTGGCTGTCAAAGAATGACTAATGCTTATTGCCCTTCAATGAGAAAATTTCATATTTATCAGCTCATATCAACACTGTTGTCAGATGAACAGAGTTTTACGTGGATATCTACTGGATAAATTCTATAATTTTCTGGCCGTCGACAGGTATCTCTGCGTAAGCCCGCCTGCATGCAAATTTTCAAATTATCGCCCAGGTTTTTTACTTTCGCGAAGCCGGCCTCTGAAGGGGGTCCTC